>SJYG01000376.1:536379-596576 GCA_006410535.1 Litocranius walleri
TTTTTTTTTTTTTCCCCTCACCGCCGCCGCTCAACGCGCGCCCGGGGCAGTGGGAGGGGCAGGCCTCGCGAGGGGGCGGGTGGGAAACGCACCTCCTCCGCCTCGCGCGCACCCTGGGCTGGCTGCGCGCGCACCTGCCGCCCTGAGGAGCCGCTAACGCCACAAGGGCTTTCTATCCTTCTCCCTTAAGCCGCGGAGGGAGCCTCGGTGTCCTTCCGCCTCCACCCCGGCCCCACTTTCCTGTCTGTGGCCTTTCTGTCCCCAGCGCCGCGAGGTCTTGCGGGGAAGAAGGGGGGGAATTAATTATTTTTTTGAGCTGTCGCTTCTCCTTTAAGAAAAAAAGCCCCGTCGGCCGCCGGATGAAAGTCTCTGAAAAAATGGCGGCGGTGGAACAGAGGCGGGGTCGTGAGGGCAAGGAGGACCCGCCCTCTGGCGCATGCGCGTGGTCGGCTCGCTCCGAGGCATCCTGGGAAATGAAGTTCCGCTTCCCCCTGAGCCTTCGGAAGACAGACGGGAACCCCGAGGCGGAGAGGATGCTGGGAGGCTTTGACCGTTGCGCGCTGGGAGAGGTAGTCCCCTGTCCCGTCAGTTCGATTTCGCTCTTCCGGGAGGCGGCGTTTCCGGGTTGGGCCTGAGCGCCCGCCCGCATCCGGGTACGCCTACCGAGCCAGGCGCTGGTGGGCCGCCTGGCAGTTTCCCGAAACTTTCCGCTCGGTGTTGGCGAGCCGTGTCTGGATGGCCACGCAGTAGCCCTCACCTCTGGTTAGACGGCGCCGCCGCGGGGACGGCGTAGCGTTCACAGGCATCTCCCGCACTGTCCCGTCTTCTGTGCGCGGCTGGCGGTCAGGAGTTGACTGCCCCCGTCGGCTCTTAGTGGCTCTGGCACAATTCCTACCCCTCATCCGATCCTTAATAAAAGTTTGTGGAAACACTTGTGGAATTGCTTTTCCCCGCCCTGGATATCAGGGCTGAAGACCGGCACCCGCCGCTTAGGTTTGGCCGTGCCCCCTGGGCTGGAGAAGAGTGGTGAGGCATTGTTAGCGTGACTCTTGTGACCTCCCCAGACATCTGAAGGCTTCCCGCCACCACCTCCCGCCGCTCCCCACCCCGAAACCATCTGCTGCTGCGGTTTTTAAACGTCGCTGCCACACAGGAAGCACGGTCAGAACAGCAGCTTTGTCAGAGTTTCTTTTTTCCACCAGCGTGTGCAGCTAAATGACTCTAGTGCATCAAACGAGAGTTTCCATTTGCTCATCAACCAAGTTGCCTTTGGTGATGGCTCTGAACTTCTTGCATTGCTTCCCTTTTTTTTTTTCCTTTCGTCCATTATAATGAAGGAGCGACCTGCAGGAATGCTTCTCAGTCCCGGAAACGAAAGCACCCAGGGTTAAAAATCTCCAAAGGGAGTGGCTGAAAACAAGCTCTCAGAATCCAATTCTACATTTTACATGAATCATTTAGTTTAACTGCAGATGGAGTCCAATGTTTTGCAAGCCAAGTGCTGAAGAGCCTTTTTCTTTCCAGTGTTTTGGCTCAGTTACCACTTCAGATTGGGCAAATGTTCATCTTCTCTGTGGAGTGTTTTGCACTTTGATGGGGCTAAAGGCATTTCAGTTGTAAAAACTGGCATAGTGTGGGTGGGAGTTTTTCAAAGCTGTGTTTGTAGTGAGCAGACTTTTGGAATGACGCTGACATCCAATGGCTGCGAAAAGTAATGCAGAGGTGGGATCTCCTTTACGTTAAACAATAAAAATTTAAAAGTTGTTAAGAGTCACAAAGGAATGGAGAATGAGTGATTCCTTTCAGTTAACTGTAAAAAAGACCACTGGGTTGTAGAGGAAAGAATACAGGCTTTGACATTAAATCTGTATTATAAGTATTATAGTAAGTAGCTTTACTTACTAATTCTAACTTTAGCAAATTTCTATTTCACTACTGGTAAAAATGAGGATAGTATCTATTTAACAAGACCATAGTTTTACTTCTTTACGTACTGCCACCTTATAACAGACCTTTTGAAAGTGCTTTATTTTATTCAAGGTGAATAAAATCCCAGTAGACAAAAAAGAGGGCAAATTGACCCCAGTGTCACTTTTGAGAGAAATTAAGGCCATGTGACTAGGCAGCACGTGTGCATGATGGAAACATCTGCCCCTAAGAGCCTGGTGTCAAATCTCCCAGTTTCACTCTTCATGACACCTCTAGGTGATTTCATTTTAAACCACTGAAATAAACCTGGCCGGAGAATCCAGCTGTAAGCCTTGTCCAGAGAATCCTGTTCTGCCTTTAAAAGGTTGATGATCTATTCAGAAAAGCAAATAAGTATAATTTCTGGATAATTGGGTAAATACAACAAAATGAATTGAGTGCTAGTTAACTCTGATGGAAATTTTATGAAGGAGATTATGCTTCCATGGTCTTTCAGCTTCATAGAAAAAAAAAATCAGAATCTTTCACAGCAGGCTACCCTACCCACTCTGGGAAAGAAACACAAATGCAAATCTGCCATTCCCATGAATTCAAGATAAATCCAAGCGCATAGTAGGTTCTCAAATTTTTCAAAATTAATTTTGCTTCTTTATCACCTTGGCCAATGCACAACCAGAACTCGAATCCAACAACCTATCTTTCTATGTCTCATTTTTTAAAACTCTGACTTAGAAAAAAAAAAAACACCTCATCAGAAGAAAGGAGTTAAGTTGCTCAGGCATATCCGGCTCTGCCCAGCCGGGGTAGTGTGTAGCCCACCTGGCCCCTCCATGCATGGGATTCTCCAGGCAAGAATACTGGAGTAGAGAGAGTACTATTTCCTCCAGGGGATCCTCCCAGACCCAGGGATCGAACTCAGGTCTCCCGCATTGCGGGCAGATGCTTTAACCTCTGAGCTACCAGGGAAGTAACTCAGAGGTTAGAGAGAGGAAGTGCTAAGCAAATACAGGAACCAAAAAAGGGTGCTAGAGGCTGCTTCACGCTGGCTCGTTCAGTCTCTTGACGGTCCTCTTCTCCAGCGCGTGCAGTGCTCTCCAGCCTGTGTGTGGCACCAGGGCCTCTCGCATGCGAGACGATGGAAGAGCTGGGTGAGTGAGGAGCTTCTGGGAGGAGCAGCTCCAAGGGACTGAAGACTCGGCTGCCCTCTCCATGGGTGGTGGGGTGTACTTCTAGCCAGATGGAGGATAGTGTTGGAAGATTTTCTTTTCACTGCTTTCCTGACCTCAGGCCAACCAAAAGTGAAGCATGAGAAACTATGTTATTTTGGGGAACTATGGGTTCGCTGTTTTTAGAGGCACAATAGGCAAAGAATTTGGTACTAACCACAGAGTAAACTCTGCACAAATACTTTTGAACTGAATTGTGCTTGAAATTGTGGTTTTGTTAGGAGTGTTTTTGCTCCTTGGGGGGCTGCGAAGAGATCATAGTCGGGCTACAGAGTCGGTAAGTTCAGAGATGTGATTTGGGGAGGAAAAAGAAATAGCGGGGACTGGGTAAAGGGTGTTACAAGGAGAAGAAACGGACTAGAAGTATGAGAAAGAGTGATCCGCAAAGGGTGGAGAAAGGCCAGAGTTTTTCATTTGTTCCATCGTTGAGTATTAAATCAAGAAGACTCAGCACTGTTACTCTAGTGCTTTCACTGCTAAGCGTTTTATGGAGAGCAGCTCTGAAGGGACAGATAGCCATGGCCTGCAAACATGATGCCTCCTTCCACTCCAAAGCAGCTGGAACCAGCGCTGGAGCTTCGGGCCGCGCTGCTCAGAGAGATCCCTGATTTCAGACCTGGGGCGTGCTGTCAGGCTTGTAGTTCTCGGGACTCATGCCACATCCTTTGCCAATTTTTGTTGCCATCATGCTTACAAACGCTAAGTCACTAAACTTTACCCAGTGTCCAAGCTGTATAATTCCATGGTGTCTTGGGTGGTTGTATGTCAGAGGTGCAAATGACAGCAACAAGAAAAATCTCGCATGTTGTCTTTTTTTAAACGTGTTTTGAGAGCTAGAGGAGTAGAGGAAGGAAGGAAGGCAAATTACAGAAGGGAAGCGATGTTAAGGAAAAGGGTATTTAATATTAACATGTGAACTATTTCGAAAGTAAAGTCTATTTTAATATGGGGAGTAGAATATATTTTGAACTTGGGGTAGAATCCCAATTCTTATCCTGTGTGAGTGTTGGAGAGATTCATGTTTTTGGCTGAGTTCCACCAGAATCCAGCTCTGCTTTTTCAGAGATATGCCATGGCTTTCATGGAGAAGAAAATGGGAACCATCCTCTTTTTTTAATTTTAATTTTTATTTTTTAAGACAGCCAGATGTAATTTAGTCGTGAGCTTCTGAGTTTTTTGTCGAAGAGTTTTGACAATATAAGGAAGAATAATTATGAGAAGTAGAATTAGAGCACCCACAGCAACATAGCTAAAGACAGTAGACAGAATGTTTTTTCCAGAAATGAAATTAGAAAAGTTGTGGAAAAAGTCATTAGCTGCTCCAGAGGCAGTAACCTCTAATCGGGAGTGTTCCAAGGTCTCTACCTGACTTTGAAGTTTTCCCAAATCTAAACCAGTGTTGGAGCCGTTCTAAACACCTGAAATATCATTTTTAACCTTTTTTCAGCTATAATCTGTCTTGTTCACTTTTAGGGGTGTTATACAAATCTGCTGGTAGTCAGCATGACAGGACAGTGCCAACCTCACTTTTAATGCCTGTAATTTAGTCCCAATATGTGTTACCACTTTTTTCAGGACATCTACCTTCATCTCTAGCTTTCTATCTATAATTTCCTGTGTTGCCAATGTTAAAGAAACACTTTTAGACATAGCATTAACATATTGAGCAGTATGCACTTGGTGAACCAATGACATCGCTGCCACAGTAACAGTAACAGTAACAACAGTAACAGTAATAATAGTAACAGTAATAATAGTTACAGTAATAATTGAAGTAACAGAAATAATTACTGTTATTAAAGCTGATATTTTTAAGATAAGTAAGCCCACAAACCATCGTGATCACATTAAATCTTGTAGTTGTTGTAGCATGGCAAGACCATAGATATCATACCAATAAGTGGTTACAGTCACAGGCACCATAAGATAGGGTGGACATTTTAACACCACAAAGGAGCAAACATTATATTGAGGGATCAAACAAGATGAGAGCATACATTGTTTACAAGATATTCCATCAGGTCCGCCTGAATAGTTTATTTGTACATTGAGTTTTTTCTGAGGTCTCTGCTGTCGGTCGTCTTAGAGTCTGTTGGACTTTTCAGGTGGGTGGCTGAGGCAGGGGCAGAGGAGTCTTTCTTCTTTGTGGTCGAAGCTGTGGGGGGAACTGGATGTCTGGGGGGCTGTGACATGGCAAATCAGTCTGTCTGGGATTCAAACAGGAGAAGTGGAATCCTGTAGAAACAGACAAGCATACCCTCTCCCACAAGTTAGCAACACGTCCGGCCCTTTTTACTCTCTGGCAAGGAGGTCTTTTTACTTGACCAGGGGCCGAGTCGTAGCCCCTTCAGGAGTCCAGTGTCTCGTCACTGCAGTCTGTCTGTGTGTGTCTATGTTTAAATGATTAATTACAAACAAAGCATGGTGTAAAACATGATGTGGAATACTTAAATTTTCCCTGTTTTAATTTAGCTATCTGATTGACCAGCGCTGGCTTGGTAGAAATAGGGTCTATCTTTTCTAGCAATGTAAGAGACATCTGCCCAAGTATCTACCAGCCCTGACATTTTATTATTATTTTTTTTTTAATTAAAAGATCTTTTAAAGGCTTTGGAGGTGTAATTTTTGCACCCAAAAGGCTAGACCACTAGATCTAAATGTTTTGGGGCTCCTAGCTTGAGAAGTTAAGTTTTTTCGTGTTTGATAATAAGATGAAAGCAAAAGCTGTGTTACTCTTAAACCTTTATCAATTTCCACAGTTTTGGTAGGCGGCGAAATAAAAACTCTAATTTTTCCAATATAATCAGAATGTACTACACCAGGCACCGCCGAAATTTCTTGAAAACAAAGCGAGCTACGCCCTAGCACAAGTCTCGCAGTGCCCTCAGATAGGGGGCCTGCCACTCCCGCTGGCGCATCAGGGGTTAATATTGTTGCCAAGTCTCCTTTTTGCTCCGCTTTTCTCCTAGCCTGGGTGACGCCCCCCCTAAGGAGATTTTTTCCGAGGAGCAAGCTCTACATATTGTACACTTGTCTGCTTTCAAAGTTACTTTGTTTTAAAAACTTTTCACCCTTTTCAGCCTCAGGCAATGTTCTGGGAGGCTTTGGAGGCAAAGTGGGGAATTCTTGAGTCCTGAGGAGGTGCAAGCGGGAGGTGGCGGTGATCTCGCCTTAAATCGAAAAGTGGTGGATAAGTTATTAAAGGCTTGTGTAGAGGGGGAGGGGACTCGCCAGGGCGCCGGCCGCAGCGTCCTGTAAGCCCCCCCTTCCTCGGGAGGTAGAGCACGGTGTCCCTCCTTTTGTCTGTCAGCGGCAGAAAATACGATCTGCACAGAAGGTGGAGACCCACCACCATCCACGCTATAGCCTCTCCCGTAGGCTAACAGCCTCAGGACGGGGTCCAGGACATTTTTAATCAAATTCCACAGAGCAAAAGCATCTACAAGAAACTTTTTTGGTCCATGCAAAGTATAAGAAGTTTTTAGCTGTTTCTCTACCTTTACCCAAGTATCTAAATTAACAGTCCCCTTTTCTGGAAACCAAGGACATTGTTCTTATACAAATTTTTAAAAAGGGATTGAACACTAGCCTTTTAACTCTGATTCTTCTTTAGTTTGACAGTTGCAAAATTACTTCTATAAAGAGTTGTCGTTCTTTTAACTCATTGTTACCCGTGTCAAAGATTTTCTGTAGAGAAAGATTTTTAGTCTTGTAAAGAAGGTTTGTTTCAACCTTTTAACTGGGTTTGTTTCACCCCTTCAGCTGGGTTTCTTTCAACCCCAAACTACCCACTCCTACTCACCCTACCTATCTTAGGCAGGGGGGTCCGTGCACCGTGAGTGGGGTCCTCGCCCAAGTAACTGCACAGTGAGGGAGGGTGACCTTACGGGCTCCCGTTTGTGGCGCCACTCGCCGGGGTCCAGCCCCCACAGGATCCAGGGAAACTCGAAGGAGAAACGGCGTCGGCGATTAATTTAGAGAGGGAGACAGATAAGAATGTTGTAGATAAGAAAATAGAGGAGAGAAGAAAAGAGGCTGATGTTCCTTGGTTTATACAGAAAATCAATAAAGTCTCAGGACAAGAGACTTGCACCATCTACGTGAGGCCGCAGGTGCCCTCCCGGTCTCCCGAGGGAGTGAAGGCACAGGGGCCTTCCCGGTCAGGTCTTAGAAACCCAGGCAAATAAGTAGGCACGGCGGATCTCTGTACTCCAGATGGGAACTAGCCTGAAAGAGGGAGTAAGAGGAGGAAAGTGATTGACACGAGGAGATCAAGCTGCTTTGACGAGCAAGATCCATAGCTTTATTTTTAAACAGTACTTGTATGCCTTTTTGTACATAGAGGGAAATGAAAGATGCAAGGTCATACAGAATCAGCCCAACATTCCAGCAGTTTTGCCCTTATCGAAACCATGATTTTTTTGCATACCTTTCCCACAAATAATGTTGTGTTCAGTATCTTCTGGCCTTGGAGGCCTGTGAACATTGTATGGCCCTCTTTTGATAAAGGCTGCTCAACCAAAAACCTTATTTTCCCTCAAAGTGTTTTTTCTTTATATTTCTAATCTATGTCAGCCTCAGAAAGTGCCAAACAGAGTTAAGTTTTTCACAGAGCAAAGGTGCAGTGAGTTACAAGAAAGAACCAATTAGCTCAAAAGTCTGATATGGTTAAATTTAAGGCTACACGTGTTTTTCTTGCATTCTCACTATGGTTAACTAACGCATTCCCAGGTACACAGTGGATAAGAGATACGGGAACTTAGCAACAAGCATTGGCCCAAGAATGAAATCCTGCACCAGCACTAGCAGTACTCTAATAACTTTTAACTCTTTCAAAGGCTCTATGTTTTAGGCTTTGTGTGCTTCTCACAGTTGGGAGGCTTTAAATAATTGTATGCATAGCTGCAAGAGTCTGGATATATGTGCCAAGCAAGCTAGAATGCCAACAGAAGGGATTTTATTTGAAATATTCCTCTCATGTCCAGGAGACTTATTAGCTATAGCCCTAAGTTGATTTTTTCCAGAGAAGGGTGGTCAGGGTTAGCCCCCTGTTAATGTCAGAGGAGTTGGTGAAAGTCATGAAACAGTAAAACAGACAGATTCTGGTTTGGGGGTAAATGCTCGAGAAAGCCTAGGGAGCCCCTTGAGCTCTGAAGCCTTGCTTAACAGTTCTCTTCCACATGACCCTGTCATGGGTGGGATCTCCCGTGGCAGCTCCCGGCAGGAGCCCACTCCAGTATTCTTGCCTGGAGAATCCCATGGACAGAGGAGCCTGGTGGGCTGCAGTCCACAGGGTGGCAAGAGTCAGACACGACTGAGCGACGGGAGAGAGAGAGAGATGGCTTTCATGTCGTAACTGGAAAGGGAACTAATCCTCATTAAACTGAAACTCTTAAACTTAAACTGAAACTCTACGTTTTTATATATGTTAATCATGTTAGTGTTCCAAACAACCCTCTGAAATAGGTATTAACCCACTCCAGTATTCTTGCCTGGAGAATCCCATGGACAGAGGAGCCTGGTGGGCTGCAGTCCACAGGGTGGCAAGAGTCAGACACGACTGAGCGACGGGAGAGAGAGAGAGATGGCTTTCATGTCGTAACTGGAAAGGGAACTAATCCTCATTAAACTGAAACTCTTAAACTTAAACTGAAACTCTACGTTTTTATATATGTTAATCATGTTAGTGTTCCAAACAACCCTCTGAAATAGGTATTATCCACGTCTTTTTTTTCAAATAAGGAATCAAAAAAAACAAAATAACTCGCTCAGCGTCGCTCACAGGAACAGCTGTCTAAATGACTAAACCCAAAGCTGATGGAGGGACACGGTGCTCGAGAAGCCTGCTGGCCCTGGCGTTCCAGCCACCGGGGCAACCGGGCAGGTAAAAGACGACAAAACACAGATTGCTGCAGTTTCACATTTCCTCAGCAGGAGGAATGGCAGAGGACTTTGGTCCAGAAATGCAGACACCACCAGCTGGCCTGGAGGCAGCACTCATGCGGGTCAGCCAGGGGCCGTACCCCCCAGGCCATTAATTTCTTCAGACTGTGGGCAGCTCAGCGCCACCTGAAACCGTGGGGTGGGCCTGTCTCCTCCCGTGTGGGGAGCAGTGGGGAGGACAAGCCAGCCCGGCGGGCCAGGGTTTTCTCTTGGCAGCATTGTTCCCCAAGGCGCGAGTTCATGTCCACTCGGGAGATCTCACCCAAACCCTCCTTATGGGAGGGTGCCACATTCGGGGGAACCAGGGGCACACTGCAGCTCTGAGTGAAGTCGTTACAATCCACTGTGAGACTTCCCTTAATTCTTTTCCTGTGAATGTTGATAGTGCTTGATTTCCTCAGACAAAGGGCTATAAAAATGGATGGTAGAGTGTTCAGTCTGATACCCCCAACCCTGCAGCCGTAATCCCTTATTTGTCATACATCTGAAATTCAGTTCAGTTTAGACGCTCAGTTGTGTCCAATTCATTGTGACCCCAAGGACTGCAGCACGCCAGGCCTCCCTGTCCATCACTAACTCCCGGAGTTTGCTCAAACTCATGTCCATTGAGTCGGTGATGCTGTCCAACCATCTCATGCTCTGAAATTAGCCATCTTCAAATTACAGAATCTGGCCAAAAGGCAAGATAATCTCAGAGTGTNCAGCACGCCAGGCCTCCCTGTCCATCACTAACTCCCGGAGTTTGCTCAAACTCATGTCCATTGAGTCGGTGATGCTGTCCAACCATCTCATGCTCTGAAATTAGCCATCTTCAAATTACAGAATCTGGCCAAAAGGCAAGATAATCTCAGAGTGTTGGTGATACATATACGCGTAGGAAACAGGAAGAGAAAGGGCTGTTGACGCATGACTGAAAGTTTTAATAACTCTGGTTAGCTGGTGCTTGCAAGGGTAACCTACTTTTAGGGGGATGGTTTGCTTCTCTTGTAGAGGGTCGTCCCTCTCCCCTCATCCATTTTTAAAATTTATTTAATTGGAGGCTAATTGCTTTACAATATTGTAGTGAGTGTACATGTGTTCCCCATCCTGAACCCCCCTCTCTCTCCCCTCATTTTTATTGTAAATGCCTTTTTATTTTGAATCCGAGAGGAACCATGACTTCTGTTTGCAGTAAAGCTTATGAAATAGAAAAAACAAAGAAGCTGTATCTTAATAGAGGGCTACAGAATAAAAATATGGAACTCAGAAATTTGGCATTCAGTCTGAGAGAAAAAGTTTTATTTTCTATTTCTACCTTAGTTTTCTTTGAAAAATTAAGAAAAAACCTTTTACTATAGAGAATTTTAAAATTTACAAGAGAAAAAAAATACTTACATCTGATGTACCCCTGATCACCTTAAACAGTTAACAACTCTTGGTCAATCTTACTTCATTTATACATCTACCCATTTCTGCTGCTCCTAGATTATTTTAAAGTAATTTCAGGCTTTGGATGATTTCATCTATAAACATATATATATCATGATGCAAGTAACCCTAATATCATATCCATAAAATCCTTAATAGTAATTCTGGATAGACAGGGAGGCCTGGCGTGCTGCAATTCATGGGGTCGCAAAGAGTCAGACACGACTGAGTAACTGAACTGAACTGAATGTCATGAGAGACCATTATCACACCTAAAACATTGACAGAAACTACAGTATTATCAAATGTCCTTTTCACACCTGAAGTACATTAACAGTGCTCACTCCTGACTGAATTTCCAGTCACTGCTCACTGTTTCTAATTCTTTCTGTTTGGGTGGTTCTTGCTTGTTTATTTAAGATCCATCCACTGAATCAGCTAAAATCTCTTGAATCTTTTTTAACCTATTGGTCCCCCTCTGTCTCTTCTTTTCCACTAAAGTTTATTTGTTGAAGGGTCATTAGCCCTGAAGAGTTTAGCTCAGTTTGTTTATCTCCAAAATGGTGCATACAATTCAATATATTTGTGAGACGGATGCTTGAGAAAGATCTGTAGATTTCATTTGTAAGAAAAGATGATCAGATCTTTTCTTATGCCATCAAGAAATACCCACCCCCCCAACATTGGAAATGAAATCATTTTTTAACGACCCGTAAAGTTCATTTTACCCATCTGAAGACTTTAGAGCTAGGTAGATCCTTGCTGCTGCTAAGTCGCTTCAGTCGTTCGTGTCTGACTCTGCGTGACCCCATAGACGGCAGCCCATCAGGCTCCGCTGTCCCTGGGATTCTCCAGGCAGGAACACTGGAGTGGGGTGCCGTTTCCTTCTCCAGTAGGTAGATCCATAGGAATAATATAACCCAGTGTCTTGTAAAGTTTAAGACGCTACCGTCTCTGATAAGAAATTCACTGGGGGTTCACTCCTGGGTGTGGATCTGCAACTTAAAAGATGCTATTGTGATACAGTTGCTTCATTATGTGGATGAGAAAACAGCCTCAGAGAAGCAGTGTCATCGAAAGACGACCTAGAGAATCCACATGGAAAAGAGGTCTGGCATTTCTGACTTGCAGACATGAGGGATCCGATGGTTCAGGATCAGCCAGGTTCTGCGTTCAGTGCTTAGTCACTCAGTCACATCTGACCCTTTGCAACCCTGCAGACTGCAGCCCGCCAGGCTCCTCTGTCCGTGGGATTCTCCAGGCGAGAATACTGGACTGGGTTGCCATTCCCTCCTCCAGGGGGTCTTCCCGACCCAGGGACTGAAGGTGCACCTCTTCCATTGGCAGGAGGATTCTTTACCCTCTGAGCCATCAGCTGGCACCCAGGAGCAGTGTGGCCTTACACAATATATTTTTCTCTTAATCTACAAAATAAGGACAATACTATCACTTGACTCAAAGTATTAGGATGACTGATATGTAAATATATAACTATTGTATATTATATAATATATTAATATTCTATTTAATTTATATTTATATGGATAATATAAATAAATAAATTACTATTAATTTCCTGAAAACAGGAAGTTGATAGTGTAATACTCATACAAGAAAGTCCGTTGGTTTCTCCTAAGAAAACTACAAGAGAAACAAATTTCAACTGTTTGGACTGCAGCATCTTCTTCGATTTTGCAGTATGTTTCCAATCAATCCATTTTTCTCCCCACACTTTTGAAAGACAGAGTAGCAATACCTTGAGAATTTTGTTACATGCTGGGGATATAAGGAAAAAAAACCATCAGGATTAAGAATCAGTTTGACTGTACTGGTGTGTTTGGGAAAACGGTAAAAGAATTGCTCGTATTTTTCTGATAGGAAAGCATGTAGCATTTACACCTAGAGTCTATTACACAGAGCGAAGTAAGTCAGAAAGAGGAAGATAAACATCGAATATTAGCGCATATCCGCCGGATCTAGAAAGGTGGCTCTGATGAGCCTGTTTGCTGGGCAGCAGGAGACGCAGACGCAGAGAACGTGCTGTGGACACAGCGGGGGACGGAGACGCGGGAGAAACCAAGAGTGGCATTGCAGCGTGTACATTAGCATGTGTGACGTTAGGTGGCCAGCGGAAATTCGCCGTATGGCAGGGAGCTCAAATCCACTGCTCTGAGACAAACTAGCCGGGTGGGGTGGGGAGGGAGGTGGGAAGGAGGTTCCAGCGGGGGCCATGTGTATACCTATGGCTGATTCATGCTGCTATATGGCACAAACCAACACGGTGTTGTAAAGCAATTATCCTCCAATCAAAACTAAGCAATCTAAAAATATATTTTAAATTTATTCATTTCCTTGGCTGTGACAAGTCTTAGCTGCGCACGTGGAATCTTTGATCTTCAGTTCCGCGTGTGGGATGTAATTCCTCGACCAGGGGTTGAAACCAGGCCCCCTGCGCTGGGAGTGCGGGGTCTTAGCCACTGGACCCCCAGGGACGTCCCCGTTTACATTTCTCTAATTGGAGATCTTCGTGGGTAATCCACTCTCAATGATAAAAATGAATATGGGGCAATATAGAAAGTCAGACTGTAGAGTGAGACCACGTGATTGAATGCAGCTGTCGGAAGTAAGAAATAGGCTGCAGTATGGGAGGGCGTTGAACAGATCCTGGTAAAATAGACCGTATTCTTGGAGTCAAATAAGGAGTAAGGGAGGATGTTTGAGTTTAGATTTAACCCTTAACCTAAGAGAAGAGGGAGATAAATGGTGGCATGGTGGGGATACTCGAGAGGATACTTACTCTAGAAGATGTGCACAGTCCGTATCATGATTCCCTTGTATCTTTTGATATAGATGCCTTGTTGGAGGAACTGGAACACTCTGCCTTCCAGGAAAGTGAGGAATACTCCAAGGCAGCTTCTCCTCCCCTGTATCAGCATTCCACAAAGGAGAGTAACCTTGCTGAGACTTCAAAGGTCCCTTCCGTTCCTGATGACACGAATCCCTTTCCGGTAAGTTTTCATGTATTGAAATACCTTAAATACTTGAGTGCATTTCTGAAAATTAGTTGTATCTCAAATAAAATTATGTAAAAAGGAGAATCACATATTCAAGAGAGAAAAAACCTTCTCCTTAAAAGTTAAAAAAAATTTTTTTAATGATAAAGATGGTTGTTTTTGGAAAGAGGAAGAGCACTGAGAAAAGCATCATAGAGGAAGTCTTTTGGAAACTGTTTTTTTCTTATGAGGGCCTGGAGCTGGTAGAGTATTATGTAATTCACTTGGGATATTCTGATATCACCATCTGGGTATCAGACATGCATGTTGCAGTTTGATTGGAATGTCACTCAGTAAGGCCAGAGATCACCTGGTGAGAGTTTAGCTACATCTTCTCAGGATGGCTTTTTTAGGGTACTCACTTTCTGGCTCTTCTTTTCTGCTGAATATATTAGGAAATTCAATTATTAGTATATCCAGAGGTGAGAAGCTCTGGGGAGCCAACCCAAGAGAACTACACTCAGGAAAGATTATGAATTAACCTCCTCGGAAATCCAATTTATCAACTTCTGGTTAGAATTTAAAGGATCAAGTAGAACAGATACGAATAACATTTGTTGATATATGTTGATATATATCCTTTCCTATGGGTAAGTCTACATGCGTCTACTTTAGAAGCTTACTTGGTGAGAATGGATTAGTATAGGAGGAATTAAGAAGGTGCTTTTCATATCTGGTGTTTCTGAACGATGATTTTTTATTTCTTTTTGATCACGCTGTTCTGCATGTGGAATCTTAGTTTCCTGACCAGGGACTGAACCTGTGCCTCCTGCATTGGGAGAGTGGAATCTTAAGCACTGTTCCCCAGGGAAGTCCCTGAACTCTGGTATTCTGACCCATCCTTGGGCACTATATGAAATCACCAGTAGCACAGACTTGAAATCTGAGCCTGTGGGAAGGCTTCCTCTTCAACTGCTCCTCCTTCCAGCTACGCTTGTACAGTTTCCAGGATACACATTTCTCTCTTTCCTAGGGAGCCATTGTCTTTGTTCTTACTGTGAGGTATAGCCATAGACTCCTAACTGATCCCCTAACCTGACCCCCTGCAATTTCTTCTCCAAATTGCAGTCAGGATAATCCTATAAAACTTAAATCAGATCACCTCATTCTCCTACTCAGAACCCTGTGATGAATTCTCATCTCATTCACAGTAGAAAGCCACAGTCTTTGCACTGACCTTATTTATGGGGTGACCATATGTCTTGGTTCACTTAAAAGACCCTGGGTTTTTGCTTATTTTCTTGACATCCTATTATTGACTTTACCTTTTACTCCAGATTTTCCATTTTTTTCGTGAAATTTTTAAAATCAGTATTAGCTTTAAAGTAAACCAGCATGGATTATAAACCCCCACTTGGTTCTTCTGGCTTCTCTCACAGTCTCCTGTAGTATATAAAACACCTGTGCAGGGAGCAGAGGTCTTACTTTATTATTGCTGTTCTTCGGTCGCTCAATTCTGTCTGACCCTTTGCAACCCCATGGACTGCGGCATGCCAGGCTTCCCTGTTCACCATCTCCTGGAGCTTGCTCAAACTCATGTCCATCGAGTTGGTGATGCCATCCAACCATCTCATCCTCTGTCGTCCCCTTCTCCTCCTGCCCTCAATCTTTCCCAGCATCAGGGTCTTTTCAAATGAGTCAGTTCTTCCCATCAGGTGGCCAAAGGATTGGAGTTTGAGCTTCAGCATCAGTCCTTCCAATGAATATTCATAACTGATTTCCTTTAGGATGGACTGGTTGGATCTCCTTGCAGTCCAAGGGACTCTCAAGAGTCTTCTCCAACACCACAGTTCAGAAGCATCAATTCTTCAGCACTTAGCCTTCTTTACGGTCCACCTCTCATATCTGTACATGACTACGGAAAAAACCATAACTTTGACTACATGGACCTTTATCAGCAAAGCGATGTCTCTGCTTTTTAATACACTGTTTAGGTTTGTCATAGCTTTTCTTCCAAGGAGAAAGGGTCTCTTAATTTCATGGCTGCAGTCCCTGTCCACAGTGATTTTGGAGCTCAAGAAAACAAAATCCGTCACTGTTTCCACTTTTTTCCCATCTATTTGCCATGAAATGATGGGACCAGATGCCATGATCTTTGTTTTTGAATGTTCACTTTAATTATAGCTGGATCTAATAGATGTGGTTTAATCGCTAAGTCATGATAGACTCTTGGCAACCCCACGGACTGTAATCCACCAGGCTCCTCTGTCCATGGGATGCTCCAGGCAAGAACACTGGAGTGGGTTGCCATTTCCTCCTCCAGGGAATCTTCACCACACAAGGATCAAGCCTGAGTCTTCTGCATTGTAGGTGAATTCTGCACCAGCTGAGGTGCAGGGAGGTCTAGGATCTAAGAGATGACTAATGACAATGACTAGTCTCTCATTTCCTGATCCTGTTAAGACAAAATCTAATTGGCAGCACCTTTTGAAGGGTGATACTCAGGGTGCTGGCTGTTACAGCTAGATCTCAAGCACAGCAGTCAGTGGCAGCTGACTCCTCAGGTTTTAAGTGATGGCAAGAAAAATGATGAGGTATTTTTCCCCTGCTGGCCACTTGTTATAGCGCCTCTCGTGCCCTGGTGTGGTCCGTGAGATGATATGTGAGATGCAGAGAGTCTCTTCAGTGTCAGAGAGAAATACAGGAAACTGTGGCTTAAGGTCATACACATCTTGCTGAAGGAACAGAGGCTGAGCCCTCTTGCCATAAGGTGCTGCTGCTGCTGCTAAGTCACTTCAGTCTTGTCCTACTCTGTGCAACTCCAGAGATGGCAGCCCACCAGGCTCCCCTGTCCCTGGGATTCTCCAGCAAGAACACTGGAGTGGGTTGCCATTTCCTTCTCCAATGCATGAAAGTGAAAGGTGAAAGTGAAGTTGCTCAGTCGTGTCCGACTCTTTGCGATCCCATGGACTGTAGATTACTAGGCTTCTCAGTCTATGGGATTTTCTAGGCAAGAGTACTGGAGTGGGGTGCCATTTCCTTCTCCAGGGGATCTTCCCGACCCAGGGATTAAACACTCGTCTCCTGCATTGCAGGCAGACGGTTTACCCTCTGAGCCACCTGTATATACTATATATATCATCTACAAAACTTTTGTGACAGAAGCTGTTGTTGAATCTAAAAATATACATTAGCATGGTTGTATATATTTTCTCTATTCATTGCCTGCCATCAACTGGGTTTTAGAAATATCTGAGCCTCTGAAAAGTCACTTTGTAATGTACAAAATCAGTTGGAAATATTTAATCAGATTATTTAATGCATGTAGCATGAAAATTCAGCTTTTGAAGTTTTTAAACAAGTTGTAATTATGTGCAACAAAGTCTGCAAAAAGGAAGTAGCTCAGATTTCTCCTTACAAAAGCCTGGGAGGAAATGAACCAATCAAAAGATGAGCCCTTAGACATTTTAATGACCTAACTTGAAAATCATGTTTTGGAAACATCTCAACTTTGATGGACCTCCTGATTTTAGTTGAATAAATTTATATTCCCATCAGAATGGGATGAAATTGTGAAGGCCTATGATTTTACAGTATCTACATTTGATGAAATGTTAGAAGGCATCATTTAAGAGCTCTGTCTTGTAAAAATATCCCAACCCAGGGATCCAAAGTTGTGCTGAATGGAGGCAGAAATACCACACGTGTGAAAATATTGGAGCTGAAATATTTACACATTTTAATATAAAAAATAGGATTGAGAATATCTTCCACTCAGCAGAATCTGCTCCAAACTTAAAGGTTCTTCACCATCTAGACAGGGAGCATCTTCTCAATTAAAATTATTATGGCCTACGGAGAAACAGTGTCAGCAATTTCAGATAGATTACCCATAAAACACAGCTTCACAGAAGACTGCAATTTAACAAAAAGTGTAAAAATAGATAAGATCATGTTGAAAAAAGGCATTTTTTTTATTTTTTAATGATAAAGATGGTTGTTTTTGGAAAGAGGAAGAGCACTGAGAAAAGCATCATAGAGGAAGTCTTTTGGAAACTGTTTTTTTCTTATGAGGGCCTGGAGCTGGTAGAGTATTATGTAATTCACTTGGGATATTCTGATATCACCATCTGGGTATCAGACATGCATGTTGCAGTTTGATTGGAATGTCACTCAGTAAGGCCAGAGATCACCTGGTGAGAGTTTAGCTACATCTTCTCAGGATGGCTTTTTTAGGGTACTCACTTTCTGGCTCTTCTTTTCTGCTGAATATATTAGGAAATTCAATTATTAGTATATCCAGAGGTGAGAAGCTCTGGGGAGCCAACCCAAGAGAACTACACTCAGGAAAGATTATGAATTAACCTCCTCGGAAATCCAATTTATCAACTTCTGGTTAGAATTTAAAGGATCAAGTAGAACAGATACGAATAACATTTGTTGATATATGTTGATATATATCCTTTCCTATGGGTAAGTCTACATGCGTCTACTTTAGAAGCTTACTTGGTGAGAATGGATTAGTATAGGAGGAATTAAGAAGGTGCTTTTCATATCTGGTGTTTCTGAACGATGATTTTTTATTTCTTTTTGATCACGCTGTTCTGCATGTGGAATCTTAGTTTCCTGACCAGGGACTGAACCTGTGCCTCCTGCATTGGGAGAGTGGAATCTTAAGCACTGTTCCCCAGGGAAGTCCCTGAACTCTGGTATTCTGACCCATCCTTGGGCACTATATGAAATCACCAGTAGCACAGACTTGAAATCTGAGCCTGTGGGAAGGCTTCCTCTTCAACTGCTCCTCCTTCCAGCTACGCTTGTACAGTTTCCAGGATACACATTTCTCTCTTTCCTAGGGAGCCATTGTCTTTGTTCTTACTGTGAGGTATAGCCATAGACTCCTAACTGATCCCCTAACCTGACCCCCTGCAATTTCTTCTCCAAATTGCAGTCAGGATAATCCTATAAAACTTAAATCAGATCACCTCATTCTCCTACTCAGAACCCTGTGATGAATTCTCATCTCATTCACAGTAGAAAGCCACAGTCTTTGCACTGACCTTATTTATGGGGTGACCATATGTCTTGGTTCACTTAAAAGACCCTGGGTTTTTGCTTATTTTCTTGACATCCTATTATTGACTTTACCTTTTACTCCAGATTTTCCATTTTTTTCGTGAAATTTTTAAAATCAGTATTAGCTTTAAAGTAAACCAGCATGGATTATAAACCCCCACTTGGTTCTTCTGGCTTCTCTCACAGTCTCCTGTAGTATATAAAACACCTGTGCAGGGAGCAGAGGTCTTACTTTATTATTGCTGTTCTTCGGTCGCTCAATTCTGTCTGACCCTTTGCAACCCCATGGACTGCGGCATGCCAGGCTTCCCTGTTCACCATCTCCTGGAGCTTGCTCAAACTCATGTCCATCGAGTTGGTGATGCCATCCAACCATCTCATCCTCTGTCGTCCCCTTCTCCTCCTGCCCTCAATCTTTCCCAGCATCAGGGTCTTTTCAAATGAGTCAGTTCTTCCCATCAGGTGGCCAAAGGATTGGAGTTTGAGCTTCAGCATCAGTCCTTCCAATGAATATTCATAACTGATTTCCTTTAGGATGGACTGGTTGGATCTCCTTGCAGTCCAAGGGACTCTCAAGAGTCTTCTCCAACACCACAGTTCAGAAGCATCAATTCTTCAGCACTTAGCCTTCTTTACGGTCCACCTCTCATATCTGTACATGACTACGGAAAAAACCATAACTTTGACTACATGGACCTTTATCAGCAAAGCGATGTCTCTGCTTTTTAATACACTGTTTAGGTTTGTCATAGCTTTTCTTCCAAGGAGAAAGGGTCTCTTAATTTCATGGCTGCAGTCCCTGTCCACAGTGATTTTGGAGCTCAAGAAAACAAAATCCGTCACTGTTTCCACTTTTTTCCCATCTATTTGCCATGAAATGATGGGACCAGATGCCATGATCTTTGTTTTTGAATGTTCACTTTAATTATAGCTGGATCTAATAGATGTGGTTTAATCGCTAAGTCATGATAGACTCTTGGCAACCCCACGGACTGTAATCCACCAGGCTCCTCTGTCCATGGGATGCTCCAGGCAAGAACACTGGAGTGGGTTGCCATTTCCTCCTCCAGGGAATCTTCACCACACAAGGATCAAGCCTGAGTCTTCTGCATTGTAGGTGAATTCTGCACCAGCTGAGGTGCAGGGAGGTCTAGGATCTAAGAGATGACTAATGACAATGACTAGTCTCTCATTTCCTGATCCTGTTAAGACAAAATCTAATTGGCAGCACCTTTTGAAGGGTGATACTCAGGGTGCTGGCTGTTACAGCTAGATCTCAAGCACAGCAGTCAGTGGCAGCTGACTCCTCAGGTTTTAAGTGATGGCAAGAAAAATGATGAGGTATTTTTCCCCTGCTGGCCACTTGTTATAGCGCCTCTCGTGCCCTGGTGTGGTCCGTGAGATGATATGTGAGATGCAGAGAGTCTCTTCAGTGTCAGAGAGAAATACAGGAAACTGTGGCTTAAGGTCATACACATCTTGCTGAAGGAACAGAGGCTGAGCCCTCTTGCCATAAGGTGCTGCTGCTGCTGCTAAGTCACTTCAGTCTTGTCCTACTCTGTGCAACTCCAGAGATGGCAGCCCACCAGGCTCCCCTGTCCCTGGGATTCTCCAGCAAGAACACTGGAGTGGGTTGCCATTTCCTTCTCCAATGCATGAAAGTGAAAGGTGAAAGTGAAGTTGCTCAGTCGTGTCCGACTCTTTGCGATCCCATGGACTGTAGATTACTAGGCTTCTCAGTCTATGGGATTTTCTAGGCAAGAGTACTGGAGTGGGGTGCCATTTCCTTCTCCAGGGGATCTTCCCGACCCAGGGATTAAACACTCGTCTCCTGCATTGCAGGCAGACGGTTTACCCTCTGAGCCACCTGTATATACTATATATATCATCTACAAAACTTTTGTGACAGAAGCTGTTGTTGAATCTAAAAATATACATTAGCATGGTTGTATATATTTTCTCTATTCATTGCCTGCCATCAACTGGGTTTTAGAAATATCTGAGCCTCTGAAAAGTCACTTTGTAATGTACAAAATCAGTTGGAAATATTTAATCAGATTATTTAATGCATGTAGCATGAAAATTCAGCTTTTGAAGTTTTTAAACAAGTTGTAATTATGTGCAACAAAGTCTGCAAAAAGGAAGTAGCTCAGATTTCTCCTTACAAAAGCCTGGGAGGAAATGAACCAATCAAAAGATGAGCCCTTAGACATTTTAATGACCTAACTTGAAAATCATGTTTTGGAAACATCTCAACTTTGATGGACCTCCTGATTTTAGTTGAATAAATTTATATTCCCATCAGAATGGGATGAAATTGTGAAGGCCTATGATTTTACAGTATCTACATTTGATGAAATGTTAGAAGGCATCATTTAAGAGCTCTGTCTTGTAAAAATATCCCAACCCAGGGATCCAAAGTTGTGCTGAATGGAGGCAGAAATACCACACGTGTGAAAATATTGGAGCTGAAATATTTACACATTTTAATATAAAAAATAGGATTGAGAATATCTTCCACTCAGCAGAATCTGCTCCAAACTTAAAGGTTCTTCACCATCTAGACAGGGAGCATCTTCTCAATTAAAATTATTATGGCCTACGGAGAAACAGTGTCAGCAATTTCAGATAGATTACCCATAAAACACAGCTTCACAGAAGACTGCAATTTAACAAAAAGTGTAAAAATAGATAAGATCATGTTGAAAAAAGGCATTTTTTTTCAGAAAAATTTTAGCATCACGATGTTAAAGACAACAATGGCTAAGTAGCCAATTAAGATATGCATACATATATCTCAAAAATATTTACCTGTGCCATTTTAAAATGTTCAAGTAATCAATGTAAAAAGTCTAAAACAGTTTTTGCTTTCATGTTCATAGCTATGTGCCATTTTAAAATGTTCTAGAAAATTTGATTTTGAGTAGAATTAGTTGATAGGCCCACCAATATGATAAAATAAAAATATTGGTCCATAAATACACATTTAAAAAATTAATGTAATATTAGTTATTTTCAGTACCCTCTTTCACTCGCAAGGACTTCCCTGGTGGCTCAGCTGGTAAAGAATCTGCCTGCAATGCAGGAGACCTGGGTTGGATCCCTGGGTTGGGAAGATCCCCTGGAGAAGGGAATGGCTACCCACTCCAGTGTTCTGGCCTGGAGAATTCCATGGACTGTATAGTCCACGGAGTCACAAAGAGCCGGACAGTACTGAGCAACTTCCCCCTCACGTCACTCTCAAAGGTGTCCCAGTCTGAATGATGAAGTGCGTGGTCGCCGACCTGCATGAACTGGGCCCTGACTGTTCTTGCCTCACTGGTGCGCTCTGCTCAGGCTGCGCCGGTCTCTGTTCCGCAGGCGCTCGGCCGCGGAGCGGTGACATCACACGCTCTCCTTCTCCAAGCAACATACTGATAAAGGCCATCCCTGCCCTTTCCTCATCTCCTCTGTTGTTAGTCTCTAAGGGGCATCTGACCCTGTGACCCCGTGGACCGTAGCCCCCACCAGGCCCCTCCATCCCTGGGATCTCCCAGGCAAGAATACTGGCGTGGGCTGCCATGTCCTTCTCCAGGGGAACTTCCTGACCCCGGGATCAAACCTGCCTGTCCTACATCAGCAGGTGATTCTTTAGCAGTGAACCACCAGGGAAGCCCTTTGCTTATCTCCTACCCATCATTAATGTTTATTATTTTTTTACATATTAATTTATTATCTGTCTCTCACCACCGTAATGTAAGGCTCAGGAACAATTTCTATTCTTTTTTGTTTTTTGACTCCTGCATCCCTTAGCCCTCACACCTGACAGGCACTCAATAAATATTTGCTCATGAAATAAACTACGGGTCAGCTACCCTTTAGAGTCACTCCTTATTTCTTCCTATGTGTTAAATTGAACCGCCTTATACTCTTCCCCGACTCCATCCTGTCTAGTTCGAGGGGCTTCGCCTTGGCTCATGCTGTTTCGTGGTTCTTTTCTGAGAGGGGTGCTCTCTCTTTCAGTGCTTTGCGGGAAGGGTGGGGCAGGGTGGTCCCTGTATTTGTTCGCAAGCAGCTACTGTGCTGAGAGTTTGGCCTTTCTCTATGGGGTGGCCGCTACTCCTCAGCCTTGTGAAAGATTTGACATGCGCTAGTTATCAGCCCCCTTTAGAAGCTCCAAACATCTTCTAACTCTGGCTGTGGGTAAGTACTAGTATTCTTTTTAAATTTACCTTTTATTAAAAAATTTATTGAAGCATAGTTGATCTACAATGTTGTGTTAATTCCTGATGTGCAGCAAAGGGACTCAGGTATCATATACACACATGTATATATATGTATTTTCTATTTCTTTTTCATATTCTTTGCCATTGTGGTTTATCACAGGATGTTGAATATAGCTCCCTGTGCTTTACAGTAGGACTTTGCTGTTTATCCAACCTTCAAATGATGAGAAATTCATTCTTAATTCTTCTCTGTCACTTGCATGTCTTAGGTGCAGCTTGTGTATACTACCGAAGTCCAGGGACCCGATGTCTACAGGTATTTTCCTTTTTAATTAAATGTTTTAAAAATTAAGGATACTTGGGCCATCATTTGCTTTGCTCAAGTGTTTGTTACTAGCATTCCTATTTCCCTCCCCCTCATTCCGTGGTCTGTGAGCAGTGGTGGAATTCTGCCAGCTGACACGTGGCGGTTTCTCAGGGAGCCTGGCTTCTAGACGGGTCATCTCCTCATCTGCGCCGGTGGATGCTGTTGTTTCCTTTACCTCCTGAAAAAATGTAAACAGCTCGAGTCACCACAGGTGCTTTGACCCAGCTATTCCAGATACTGTGCTTCAGTTCACAAAAGAGAAAACAGCCAAAGAAATGTCAGCAAGATGCTGACAAAATCACAGCTAGGATCAGGGCTGAACTGAGACAGTGGGTTTCCATGGCAGATTGATGAATATATGCTGTTTCTGTTCTGTTGCTAAGTCGTGTCTGACTCTCTGCAACCCCATGGACTGCAGCACGCCAGGCTCCTCTGACCTTTACTGTCTCCCGGAGTTTGCGCAAATTCATGTCCGTTGAGTCGGTGATGCCATCCAACCATCTCATGCTCTCTCTCCCCCTTCTCCTTTGCCTTCAATCTTTCCCAGCATCAAGGTCTTTTCCAATGAGCCGGCCCCTTGCATCAGGTGGCCAAAGTATTGGAGTTTCAGCTTCAGTAGCAATGCTTCCAATGAATTTTCAGGGTTACTCAACATTTATTTAGCGGTGGAGGGATTTCCTTTTAATGAAAGTTACATATTGCTGTAGATTCTGCTTACTAAATGATCTCTTCTGGCCAAGGCAGAGCTTGACGATCTAAAAAATTAAAGGGCCGCTGTTTCTCTTCTCTCTTCAGCTATAACTAGAAATTAAAAAAAAAAAATCAGACAGCATTCTGGGAAACAAATCAAAGGGTTTAAAATGTAAACGCTAAAGCTTCACGCTTGGTGAAGAGAACTACACCCCCTTAACGTGGTTCCAGCATTGCAACCAGTAATGCACATGTGGCACAAAGATACAAGGAGGGCCTGTGCTCTCTTCTGAAGCCTTGGCACGACTTCCCATTTTAGCGGGCTTTCCGTCCACGTGAGAGTGGAACCAACATACTAGTATGTATCGCCAGCTCATTCCAGTCCTGGGAAGCTGCCTGCGGGGTGTGCCCCTTAGGCCCTCCCGTCTCTCTCCTTTGTAAAAACATTAAGTACGTGGTACACTGTAGCTTCTCAGTTAAAATTTTTTTATATTGAGGAAACCGAGACTTGACACGCTAGCAAACCCCGGGGTATCTGGCGTGAGGCCCTGCCCGAACGGCGGCCTCTTTGCCGTGCATCTGGCCTCTGACCTGCTGACGGAGGGGGCCCTGGCTTCCGGCCGCCTTTCCCCTGGAGCACAGATCTCTGGGGAGAGGGAGGTGGCAGCGCACTGCAGGGCTCTTGCCTGGAGAATTCCGTGGGCAGAGGAGCCCGAAGGGCTACAGTCCATGGGGTCCAAAGCGTCGGAGGCGACCGAGTGGCTCACACACACAGATCTCTGGGCCAGGAGAGCTGACCCTGCGGGTCGGGTGGGCCCAGGGCCCGAGGCTCCCACCGGCTGCAAACAGTGGAAGGCGCCGTGGGGAGACGGGGCGCGCGTGGGGGTGCTGGGGCAGAGGGGTGCAAGGCAAGGGCGCTCAGGGCGTGGGCTCGCCCAGGCTGGCGCTCTGCAGTGTCTCTGGCAGCAGCCATATCTCCTCTCATGGCTTCTGATTCCCTCCTCTGCCTGGAAACCTGGGCTCCGCGGGTCTGGTAACTTTGCCTCTTCCTTTTGTGCCTTTGACCTAATGGCTTCTTGCTGAACCTGATCTCTGGGTTCCCTCAGTGTTTCCTGTTTGCTTCTGAGCTCTCCATCACCCACGTAATTAAACTGCTGAATTAAATTCCTTCTGCTTACTCTCAGTCTTTCTATTTTCCTGAGCAGATCTCAATCGGTGCAAATACCACTACTGAGCGATACTCACCGTGTCAATCTGTGTGGGAGACTGATATGAAATCCAGGTGACCTAGTCAATATGTAACGGGCTGATCCAAACCTGAGGCTGATAAAATTCAGAGCCCGCAAGGCTCCCGTGCACAGATTCAGCGTGAGACACAGAAGCAAGATTCCTGCGTGCTGTTTCCACCATTGCCTTTGACTTGCTTAAATTAACCAAACAATACTTTCAACTTTGAAAGTGTGTTCAATACCAGGTGTGGATATAACAATATGATGATTTTTAGAAACGTATCTTTTATATGACCCCAAATAATTTAAGAATAGAGAGAGACACTTCATAAACATATTGCAGAGGAATAAATAGGGGAAAAAATAAAGCCCTTCACTTGATAAGTCTTGAACTCAGCTTTTACATTTGTATTTTTTAATAGTTTATCATAGGATTTTTTTTAATTGGAGGATAGTTGCTTTACAAAGTTATGTTTGTTTCTGCTGGACAACAACATGAGTTGGCTTTAAGTATCCATATGTCTCCTCCCTCTTGAGCTTCCCCACCCCAGCCCACCCCTCTCATCATCACAGAGCACCGAGCTGAGCTCCCTGCTATATAGCAAATCTGGTGCCTTAGACCACTCGGCCATCCTTACACCCCTATTGGTATCGTTAAGACCTCTGCACAATGAAGTTGTTACTGATGGCATACTTACGTAGTTCTATCATGTGGTATCCATGGTAAAGAAGCCGCCTGCCGGTGCAGGGGACTAAGAGACACAGGTTCAGTCCCTGGGTTGGGAAAATCCCCTGGAGAAGGGCTTGGCCACCCACTCCAGTATTCTTGCCTGGAGAATCCCATGAACAGGGGAGTCTGAGGAGGGGCAGTGGGCTGCAGTCCATGGGATCACAGAGAGTCAGACATGACTGAAGCGACTTAGCAAGCACGCATCATCTTAGAGATGGAAGGAGAAATCAAAGGAGCTCTGATCGGAGGGTTTCTCTCTTTTCAGGAGTGTTTCCTGTAGTGAAGTCATCATTGACACTTCAAGAGGTCTTTCATTTCTTATTTAGAAGTTGATGCTGTTGACTCAGTTACTCCTAGGGTATTATGACAACGATCTCTCTTTCTACACTGCACAAGGCGTCTAGTGAGCAGCTAGTGAGAGGGCCTCCCCGGCAGGCAGTAGTTGAGGGCTTGCACTCCCCGTGCAGGGGCACGGGGCTGACCCCTGGTTGGGGGACCAGGATTCTGCATGCCACATGGCACAGCCAAAAAAAAAAAAGTGGGGGGACAAACCAGTGAGAGTCCTTTCACTAAGGACAAGGATGCCTATCTGTGGGATGAACAGGTTTCTGGATTATACGGGGGGCCGTGTGAGACGCTGCATTTTTTCAACGCTGGGACACAGGAGAGAGGCGTTCAGTCCTGCCACCTATTGTCTTCCTAAATACGTGCCTGTGGCGGCAGTTCCTGAGGGATTAAGACTGAAAGAGTTGAGAGAGAGCTCCTCTGCACTTTGTTGGAAACCTCCAAGGACTAAATCTGTCACTTGCATACCCGACCATTTTTGTTCTTCGATTAACTACCCGCCTCCAAAAAAAAAAAAAGGAAAAATCAAACCCACACTTGTGTCTGGCAGGAAGCCATATTGTACCTAAAGGACAAAGTCTTTTAAAAGGGGAAAAGATCCACTTTCCTCCTACATTTTCCCGTTGTTAAATGTTCAAACCTGTGTGAGCCAGTAGCAGGACATGTTGTACCCAAGAGATGGTCTTTTTGTGTTAAGAGAGGAAGATGTCCATCTTTCTTCTATTTTTCCCTAGTTGATAAATATATAAAATAAGTAAAATAGTAAGATGTTTGTTGTCATGTATGAAAACGTTTTTAGTCAGTGATTTAGAAAATCTGACTTTATTTATGGCTGTGTGTGTGTGTGTGTGTGTGTGTGTGTGTGCTTCTCACACACACACATAGTCTGGTGGGTTGTTAGCTAAGCTTTTGATTAACTTGATGACAAGCACGACTCCAGATTTCGTTACTTGTATGACCCCATAATTCCACTTCTCAGAATGTACTCTGTGGAAGTGAAGGTATCAAACATTTATTTAGCAGTGTTGACTACAACAGTGAAAATCAGAAACAATCTAGGTGTCTAACAATAAATGATTAGTTTAATAGATTATAGCACATTATGCATTTGAAAATTGTATAGCCTTTATACATCTTTCAAAAGATAATTTAGTGATAGAGAACACAAGCTTAGCCGTCTGCAGGCCCAAACTCTGTTATTTGCCTTTTTATAGGGTAGAGCAAAGGTTTCAACGTCCCTAGGCCCCAGTTTCTTCATTTGGGGGTAGTACTACTTACCTTTTATTGTTTTTGTGAGGATTTAAAGAGAACTCATGCAAAAATCCTTTACAGAGGGCCTAGTCTTATATACCAGAGAAGGCAATGGCACCCCACTCCAGTACTCTTGCCTGGAAAATCCCATGGACAGAGGAGCCTGGTGGGCTGCAGTGCATGGGGTTGCTAAGAGTAGGACACGACTAAGCGACTTCACTTTCACTTTTTACTTTCATGCATTGGAGAAGGAAATGGCAACCCACTCCAGTGTTCTTGCCTGGAGAATCCCAGGGACGGGGGAGCCTGGTGGGCTGCCGTCTCTGCGGTCACACAGAATTGGACACGACTGAAGCGACTTAGCAGCAGCAGCAGTGTTATATACACACTTAATAATTGTTAATTCTTATGGTTGCAAAGGATAGATAAGGACGTGAATTAGGGGATGGAAATATGTTAACTTTAAAACATGAAGGAAACCAGTAATATTCAAATTTCCTAAAATGATACACAAGGTCAGGAATGGCGGCGGTAAGGAGATACTCCTCGTCCAAGGTAAGGAGCAGCGGCTGTGCTTTGCTGGAGCAGCCGTGAAGAGATACCCCAAACCCAAGGTAAGAGAAACCCAAGTAAGATGGTAGGTGTTGCAAGAGGGCATCAGAGGGCAGACACACTGAAACCATACTCACAGAAAACTAGTCAATCTAATCACACTAGGACCACAGCCTTGTTTAACTCAATGAAACCAAGCCATGCCTGCGGGGCAACCCAAGACGGGTGGGTCATGGTGGAGAGCTCTGACAGAAAGTGGTCCACTGGAGAAGGGAATGGCAAGCCACTTCAGTATTCTTGCCTCGAGAACCCCATGAACAGTATGAAAAGGCAAAATGATAGGATACCAAAAGAGGAACTCCCCAGGTCATTAGGTGCCCAGTATGCTACTGGAGATCAGTGGAGAAATAACTCCAGAAAGAATGAAGGTATGGAGCCAAAGACCGAGGATGAAATGGCTGGATGGCATCATGGACTCGATGGACGTGAGTCTGAGTGAACTCTGGGAGATGGTGATGAACAGGGAGGCCTGGCATGCTGCGATTCATGAGGTCGCAAAGAGTCGGACACAACTGAGCGACTGAACTGAACTAAAAATCATACACAATCATAGAAGAGTGTAAAAACATATACCACTGTGTCTAGGGTGTTCAGTTCAGTTCAGTCACTCAGTCGTGTCCGACTCTTTGCGACCCCATGAATCGCAGCATGCCAAGCCTCCCTGTCCATCACCAACTCCCAGAGTTCACTCAGATTCATGTCCATTGAGTCAGTGATGCCATCCAGCCATCTTATCCTCTGTCGTCCCCTTCTCCTCCTGCCCCTAATCCCTCACAGCATCAGAGTCTTTTCCAATGAGTCAACTCTTCGCATGAGGTGGCCAAAGTACTGGAGTTTCAGCTCTAGCATCATTCCCCTTAAAGAAATCCCAGGGCTGATCTCCTTCAGAATGGACTGACTGGATCTCCTTGCAGTCCAAGGGACTCTCAAGAGTCTTCTCCAACACCACAGTTCAAAAGCATCAATTCTTTGGTGAACAGCTTTCTTCACAGTCCAGCTCTCACATCCATACATGACCACAGGAAAAACCATAGCCTTGACTAGACGGACCTTAGTCGGGAAAGTAATGTCTCTGCTTTTCAATATGCCATTGCCTCTCAAAAGGAAGAGAATATGTGCTTTTATTTTTTTCTTTGTATTCGTCTGCAGTTTTAAAATGTTCTACATTCAACATTACTCATTTTATATTGAACATAATTTTTTATATTGAACATAATTTTCCATAGGAATCACAATGTTGTGACTATATTAATGTAGTATACTGAAAGTTACTGAATGGAATCACAGTTGATGCACGCACGTGTGCACCTAAGCTGCACATGTATGTGAGACTCGCACTGCTGAGGCCCAGCCTGCCACTCCTGCCGCCTCCTCTGCTTCCGTCAGTGTCTCTTTCCTAGTACAGCTGACCTTTGTTTTTAAAATATAACTTCATACACACAATTACTTTATGAACTCACGTATGTAAAGTCAAAGAGGTATCTTCTGCTTACTATTGTGTATAAACCTAAAACTGCTTTGAAAAATAGTCTTTAAAAAATAAAATCAAAGCAGAGAATTCCCCTGCTGTCCAGTGCTTAGGACTCCGTGCTTTCACTGCCAGGCCCGGGTTCAGTGCCTGGTCAGAGAACCAAGATTCCACAAGGCTCCCCGCACAGCCAGACGCAAACCGCAAACCGGAAAAAGTCAGGCAAACCGGAATCAGCCAGGGTAAACTGTGAGGCCACCCCCAGCAGCGTCTCTCCTCCCACCACCTACTTGCCCGCTCCACGGGTTGCTGTCCGGTCTGTCTCCTTACAGATCTTTGTGTGTGCAGCTTGAGACTTATGTATCCATGTTTCTAAAATGATGTCAATGAAAGGATAGTTTTCATATTGTCCTGGGCCTTGCTTTTTTAAGTTAGCAGTATAAATTAGAAGTCTTTCTTAGTTCATATAAATCTGTTGACTTTTTTTTTTTAGCCAGCCACAGGGTATTTTATAGTGTGGGTGGACCATAATTTATTTGACTGTATCTCCATTTAGTTTTAATTTGCTCATAAAACGATACTGCTTTTGTGTTTCAAGGAATGTCTTTGTACATGTATCTTTATAGATATGTCCAATTTTTCTGTAGGATAGAGTCTCGGAAGTAAAATTGCTGAATTGGTCTGGTTTTAGTCATATCTAAGGGGTTAGTGGGTCTAAGCAGGTGGAACAATGGGAAAGAACCCACCTGCCAATGCAGGAGACGTAAGAGATGCAGATTCAATCCCTGGGTCAGGAAGACCCCTTGGAAAAGGAAATGGCAACCCACTCCAGTATTCTTGCCTGGAGAATCCCATGGACAGAGGAGCCTGGCAGGCTACAGTCCATGGGGTCTCAAAGAGTCAAGAGATGACTGAAGCGTGCATGCAAAGGGCTAATAGTTAAAACTGCATTTTCTGGCATTTTCAGTTCAGTTCAGTTCAGTCACGTCCGACTCTTCGCGACCCCATGAATCACAGCACGCCAGGCCTCCCTGTCCATCACCATCTCCCGGAGTTCACTCAGACTCACGTTCATCGAGTCCGTGATGCCATCCAGCCATCTCATCCTCTGTGGTCCCCTTCTCCTCCTGCCCCCAATCCCTCCCTTTTTCCAATAAGTCAACTCTTCACATCAGGTGGCCAAAGTACTGGAGTTTCAGTTTCAGCATCATTCCTTCCAAAGAAACCCCAGGGCTGATCTCCTTCAGAATTAACTGGTTGGATCTCCTTGCAGTCCAAGAGACTCTCGAGAGTCTTCTCCAACACCACAGTTCAAAAGCATCAATTCTTCAGTGCTCAGCCTTCTTCACAGTCCAACTCTCACATCCATACATGACCACAGGAAAAACCACAGCTTTGACTAGACGGACCTTAGTCGGGAAAGTAATGTCTCTCTGCTTTCGAATATACTATCTAGGTTGGTCATAACTTTTCTTCCAAGGAGTAAGCGTCTTTTAATTTCATGGCTGCAGTCACCATTAGGCACGGTCTAACGCTTATTTGAGTTTTGGTGTGTTAGTTTGATTTCTTTTTCTTTCCTCCTTACAGTGAGGTTCAAGAGCCAAAGGAATCGCCACCAGCTTCTAAAACCTCAGCAGCCTCACAGCTGGATGAGCTGATGGCCCAGCTGTGTGAGATGCAGCGTCAGGTGAGCCCAGTCCTGCGACGCAGCCCGCAGGGCTTCTCGCTGGGGACCTCCGCCCTGCCCTCCCGCTTTAGAAACTCTCCCAGGTCCTCACTGCTCCTGCCGGGCTCAGCGCAGCTCAGTCGATGAGCTCGCTGAAGTGCAGCTGGCTTGCAGCGGGCTGTGTTTGTTTCCGGTGTTCAGCTGAATGCCTCAGTTCTGTGTCTCCATCTATATCTCTGTCTGACTTTTTTCCGTTAGAGGTTATTACAAAATATTGAGCACGGCTCCGTGTGCTGCAGGTCCTTGGTGGTTATTTGTTTTATATATAGTAATGTGTCCATTGTAGTCCCAAAGTCCTCCTTTATCCCTCCCACCCTTTACCCCCAAATGTGCTAAGCAGCTTCAGTCATGTCCGACTCTCTGCGACCCCACGGACCGTAGCCCACCAGGCTCCTCTGTCCATGGGGTTCTCCAGGCCATAAGACTGGAGTGGGTGTCGTTTCCTCCTCCAGGGATCTTCCCAACCCAGAGATCGAACCCTTGTCTCTCACATTTCCTGCATTGGCGCCACCTGGGAAGCCTTTCACCCCCTTGGTGACCATACTCCGCCCCCCCCATGGGTTTATTTCTGTTTCGTATATAAGTTTATTTGTGTTGGGTTTTTTCAGATGTCTTATCTGGAGAATCCCAGGGACAGGGGAGCCTGGTGGGCTGCCGTCTCTGGGGTCACACAGAGTCGGACGCGACTGAAGCGTTTTAGCAGCAGCAGCAGGATCTGGATATGAAAGGCTGTGATACGGGTTCTGATTTCAGGGGGCTTGGAGTGTGCTTGATGAAATGAGGCATAAGACTAGGCGACATTTATTCGACTAAAAGATAGACTGTTTGCCACTAAAGCTGGATAAAGTGTGGAAGGGCTGTTAAAGAGACCTCCCTGAGTTAGACAGAGGAGACCCATGGCAAGCTGGAGCATAGCAAGGGAGAGCAAGCGTGGCTTTGAAAGGAAGGATGAGTCCTAAACTCGTACTGAGAGAAAATCCACCCCTCTTGGTCTAGTCTCTGGGCTTCCCTGGTGGCTCAGAGGTTAAAGCGTCTGCCTGCAGTGCGGGAGACCCGGGTTTGATCCCTGGGTCGGGAAGATCCCGTGGAGAAGGAAATGGCAACCCACTCCAGTATTCTTGCCTGGAGAATCCCATGGGCAGAGGAGCCTGGTGGGCTGCAGTCCACGGGGTCGCAAGAGTTGGACATGACTGAGCAACTAAACCACCGCCACCACCATAGTTGACCAACAGTGTGGTGATTTCAGGTGCACAGCAAAGTGATTCAGTTATATACACACGTATCCTTTTTCAAATTCCTTTCCCATTTAGGATATTACCAAATATTGAGCTAGAATTCTTAAGGTAGAGAATCCAACCATTCTAAATTGGTTGGGGTATTTGATATGCACACTTGAAGTGACATTGGAGTAATTTCACAGCAGTGTAAAAAAATGTGTGGGATTTGAAGGGCAGGAGTCTTATCTCTGGCTCACCTGTGGCTTTCCAGTGCTGTTTCTGATGTGTTATGAATAATGCATATTATTAGAGAGACAATGAATAAATATTAGAAACAAGTTTTTTTTTTTTAATAGTTACAATAAAGCTGAGTGCATTCCTCATCGCACTGTATATCTGAAAATTGTTGTTTAGTTGCTAAATCGTGCCAACTATTTTACAACCCCATGGACTATAGTCCACCAGGAGCCTTTGTCCTTGGGATTTCCCACGCAAGAACACTGAAGTGGGTTGCTATTTCCTTCTCCAGGGGATCTTCCCGACACCAGAATGGAACCTGCATCTCCTGAAGCAGCAGGCGGATTCTTTACCACTGAGCTACTAGGGAAGCCCATATCTGAAAATACTAGAAAAAAAAAAAAAACTACATTAGCAGTTTTAATTGTGTGATGTTTTAAAATTGATTTAATGTGTGTCTTAGTTTACTCACATTTAAAACTTTATGTCTGTGTTTTGAATTAGCCATACCTTTACGCTATACAAAAATCCAGAGCACAACAGTGTACAGTGAAGAGTTCCCAACCATCCAGTTCTGCCCCCTGGAGGTATTCAGTGTCTTCTATTTTTCACATAATCCTTCCAGAAGCACTCTGAAATATACCAGCAAATAGATGTAATTGTATATATAGACACAGACACACTGCTGTGATTTTACTTAGTTACTTTCAGGCCTTTGCGATGTTAACCTTTAGAACACGAATCTCTTGAGCATTAACTAACATTATATAATAGGAGAGGAAGGAAGTGTGTCAAATGATAAGTTTCTTGAAGGGAAATGAGCATTTGGCTTAGTGAGATAGCGGGAGGTTGTCCCAGGCAGAGGCCTGAAGGCAAAGGGTAACAGATCACTTTTGGGAGACTGCTGGGAGCCTGGCTGGCTTTACACAATGGGGCCTTTTCACTGAGTAATCAAAGATGAAATCGGAAAGGTGAAGTGGGGGCGTGGGTGGGAGCCGCAGCGTCCATCTGAAGCTGCGACTTCAGCGCCGGAGGCCGAGGAGAAGCGCTGCAGTCCTCTGGCCCGGAAGTCGCGGTACTCTGGAGACTGGGAGTTGAGAGAGACGAGTTGGACAACTGTTCTGTCGTTTGAAGTTTTCCCTTTGAATATTTTATCACAGCTGCATTGGAGTTTCTCTTTAATAAATCCAACCCGTCACCAAGTTTTATCTGACCACCTCTCACCACCTTCTCCACCGTCACTGGCCTAAGTCATCTCTGATCCCAGCTGTTTTGAAAGTCTCCTGCCTAACCAGCGCCTGTGATTCCTCCTGCTTTGTCCACACCTAATTCCTCACTCAGCTACCGCAGGGATCTGGTGAATCAGATTCTTTCCCTCTCATGCTTGAAGCGCCCTAATGGTTCCATCACGCTTGGAATAAAACTGGAGCTTTATTAAATATAACAATTATTTATTTTTATTAATAAAACCAAAGCTTTATCCTGCGGGCTCTGTGTGATCATTGCCTCTTTTTCCATTGCTTTCTCCTGCCTCACTCATCCTCACTCCTTCTGTTCTAACCATACTGACCTCTTTTTACTTTTTATGTGTCAGACTATCTCATTCCTCTGGGCCTTCCTTCCCTCTAGAGTGCTGTTCTCACAATTATCAATAGTTCTGTGTCTCAGTAAATCACTCAAATATCTGCTCAGGTGTCAGCTCCTTAGCCTTCTCTGATTGCCCTCATCTGAATCCATTCTTCCTCACCATCCCACTCTCTGTCTTTCGTCTCAATATATAATTCATATCTCTAACCTGACATCATATCGTCTATTATTTCTTTAATTGCTTACTGTCTGTTACTCAGAGAAAATAAATTCCATGAGGGCAGACACTTGGTTAGTCTTGAGAACTGCTCTGCATCACGAGCCTAGAGCAGTGAGTGGCAAAACCAGCTGCCCAATGAACACTGCAACATAAATGAAGAAAAAGATGAACTGTTGACCTGCAGCTCATGAGATGCGGTATCATCTTCCTATGTTCAGTTTCCTACTGCCAGAAGAAATCTGCAAACAGGAAGACTAGTCAGAGCTCATGCAGCCTGAGGAACGGCCATCCATGTCTGTGTGTGTCGCTCTCCACCCTCCAAAGGGAGATGAAACCTTTTTTTTTTTTTCTGGTGTTGCAGTGTTAGATTCTTCCAGCTCCCTGGAGGAAGTTCAGGGAAAGACTGACAGTGCAGAAGACGCCGGTGAGGATGACTCTCTCTGGTTTTCTTCTTGGTACAGGTTACATCGAAAGGAGGTGCCAGCAAGAAGCCCATATCCGACAGGCAGGATCACAAGGCCTCCCTGGACTCCATGCTGGGGGGCCTGGAGCAGGACTTGCAGAACCTGGGAATTGCCACAGCACCCAAGGGCCACTGTGCCTCCTGCCAGAAGCCGATCGCCGGGAAGGTGGGACGGGCCGAGACACTGATGCCACGGCCATCCATGTCTGTGTGTGTGTGTCGCTCTCCACCCTCCAAAGACTGCTCTTCCTTCTTATGACCTAAGACAATTTAGTAATACTCACCGATCATTCACAGTGCGCCGGGTGTGGGCCTAAGCACTGTTCAAGTCTCTTTATTTAATGGCTGCATTATCCCTTCGATCCTGAATCGGGAAGATCCCCTGGACGAAGGCATGGCAGCCCACTCCAGTGTTTTGCCTGGAGAATCCCATGAACAGAGGAGGCTGGCGGGCTACAGTCCATGGGGTCACTCTACAGTCCACAGAGTCAGACATGACTGAGTGACTGAGGGCACGCACACACATACACACAGCCCTTCAATGGTTACAAGCTCTTTGTAAAGATAAGGAAACTGAGGGTCCAGGGTCATTAACTGAAATGTCCAAAGTCTAGTAAGAGGTTGATGTAAGATCCAAATCCAGGAGATTCTGGCCTGAGAGTTTGAGCTCGTCACCGTTTTCGTCTACTGCCTTATGGAGAATAATTTCCCCTCTGCTCCCTTGGTTCAAATCTTCCCAGTGCAAAGTGACTGATTATTCGGCCGCTCCCAGCATCATCAGTTCAGTTCAGTTCAGCCGCTCAGTCGTGTCCGACTCTTTGCGACCCCATGAATCGCAGCACGCCAGGCCTCCCTGTTCATAGCATAACCACGAATTCCTGCTTGGGCACCATCCTTCATCCAAGGCATTACAAAGGGCGTTGAGACCTCACTTTCCACAGGGTGTGAGATGAGGTGTCCAGATCAGAGGAATAAAAGCTGTCATTGGTCTTCTCCTGTTCCTGGGATCCCTTCCAGGCCAAGCGCGTCGTCCGTCACCTCTGTGCTCCATTCCACCTCTGTAATTTTCTGGGGCAGAGTAGCGGAAAGAGCATTCATTAAGGCGGGAAAGCGGACAGCATGCCATTATCATGAAGTATGGGCCACAGGCGGAGGGGAACGGCCGCCCACTCCAGTACTCTTGCCTGGAGAATCCCAGGGACAGAGGAGCCCCCTGGGCTGCAGTCCACCGGGTCGCAGAGTCGAACACGACTGAGCGAATCACACATACACACATGCCCATGGAGCACAGGCCGCGTGAGAGCACCCTAGGCCTTGGCCTCACGTGGCCTAACTGCAGGGGTGTCGTTGCCATGGATGCTGTTGAGAGAGCACGCCCCCGAGTCTGCACACTGCGGCCCCGACTGCCGGGCCGCCGCGCCAAGCTTGCTTCACGCTGCAGGTGATCCACGCGCTGGGGCAGGCGTGGCATCCCGAGCACTTCGCGTGCGCCCACTGCCGAGGGGAGATCGGCTCCAGCCCCTTCTTCGAGCGGAGCGGCCTGGCCTACTGCGCCGAGGACTACCACCGCCTCTTCTCCCCGCGCTGCGCGTACTGCGCCGCCCCCATCGTGGACGTGAGTGAGCCCCCTCGCGCCCGGCGCAGTTTTTGTTAGAGCTCGGCTCGTGTTTTGCCGCCTCCTAATCGCTCTCCGTTGCTTTTCCAGAAAGTGCTGACGGCCATGAACCAGACCTGGCACCCCGAGCACTTCTTCTGCGCTCACTGTGGAGAGGTGTTCGGCGAGGAAGGTACGGCCGAGTGGCTACAACAGGACCAGCAGGGCTTTTCCCGGCCCTTCTCTGCCGGTCCTGGTTCCTGCCTCGACCACCCAGGTGCCATTTCGGTACCAAACGCCATCCCTTTCCTACATGATCTGACATTGACACCTTTTGCGTAAATGAAAACTTTAAATCAAAGTCATACAAATGCATAGTTTAAAATGCAGATACTACGCCGAGTAATATTAAAAAGGAACGCTCCTTTGCTTTTCCTTCTTCCACCCCCAAGTCCAGTTCTCCTCTCTAAATATTTCAGCTGCTTCTATTATTTACTTGTGGGGCTTTCCGGTGGCGCTAGTGGTAGAGAACCTGCCTGCCGAGGCAGGAGACGCAGGGTCCATCCCTGGGTCGGGAAGATCCCCTGGAGGAGGGCATGGCAGCCCACTCCAGTGTTCTTGCCTGGAGAATCCCATGGACAGAGGAGCCTGGCGGGCTACTGTCCGTGGGGTTGCAGAGTCAGACACGACTGAGCAACTAAGCACAGCAGATTATTTACTTGTGTATTTTAAACAGTATATTCCTCTATATGGATTTTTTGTCCAATTTTAGCCATTACGTGTTAACGTTCTACCAAGAGAGAGAAGGATTTAGAAATGTTATTACTCCTCCACCCAGCCCCAACATAATTCCCCTCCCCTATTCTCTCAGTTATAACAGGTCACAATTATCAGTCAGATCAGGATTCAGTGTGTACATGTTGACAGTCATGTATATATATATATATATATTGCTCATAATTGAGTCATGTAACAAACTGTGATATGGTACAGGGTGGATTTGGGGGTTCGTCTGCCTGGTTTAGATCTGGGCTGTGGCATTTATTAGCCATATGATGTTAAAGTTATCTTTGGGGCTCACTCTCCTCATGAGTAAAATGGACCTAATAATAATGCTTACTTTAGGACTTGGTCCAGTGGTTAAGAATCTGCGCTTTTCTTGCAGGAGCAGGGGTTTGATTCCTGGTTGTGAATCTAAGCTCTCACATGCCATGTGGCACGACCAAAAAGATTTTTTTTTTAAGTAAGAAAAGATGATAATGCTTACTGTGTAGGGTCATTATGAGGATTTTAAGAGACAACATCAATGTAGTGTTTGCAGCAGTGCCTGGCACGTGAAGACTGATAATGAACATGACGATCATTCTCATGGTGCCCTTTTCATACACATGTGTTATTTCCTGAAATTAACATCTGGATCCCTTTCTCATTAGCTTAATTCTCATTGTCAGTTCAGTTCAGTCTCTCAGTCGTGTCTGACTCTTTGCGACCCCATGAATCGCAGAATGCCAGGCCTCCTTGTCCATCACCAACTCCTGGAGTTCACTCAGACTCACGTCCATCGAGTCCGTGATGCCATGCAGCCATCTCATCCTCTGTCGTCCCCTTCTCCTCCTGCCCCTAATCCCCCCCAGCATCAGGGTCTTTTCCAATGAGTCAACTCTTCGCATGAGGTGGCCACAGTACTGGAGTTTCAGCTTCAGCATCATCCCTTCCAAAGAAATCCCAGGGCTGATCTCCTTCAGAATGGACTGGTTGGATCTCCTTGCAGTCCAAGGGACTCTCAAGAGTCTTCTCCAACACCACAGTTCAAAAGCATCAATTCTCGGCGCTCAGCCTTCTTCACAGTCCAACTCTCACATCCATACACGACCACAGGAAAAACCATAGCCTTGACTAGACAGACCTTAGTTGGCAAAGTAATTTCTCTGCTTTTGAATATGCTGTCTAGGTTGGTCATAACTTTTCTTCCAAGGAGTAAGCGTCTTTTAATTTCATGGCTGCAGTCACCATCTGCAGTGATTTTGGAGCCCCAAAAAATAAAGTCTGACACTGTTTCCACTGTTTCCCCATCTATTTCCCATGAAGTGATGGGACTGGATGCCATGATTTTCGTTTTCTGAAGAAATGCTCATTGTAATTATCACTAATTTATCTGACAGAGCTGCGAAATCCCTCTCAAAATTGTCATCCACTTCTGGTAATACGTCAGTTCTGTTCATTTCTTTTTTTTTTTTTTCTTGGAGACATCTGTCTAGGAGACTTTCATCCTTCTACTCCAGCCTGCCTGCTGAGAAGCAATACTTTATCTCAGGAATCCCTTATATTAAATCCTTTCCTCCATCTTTGAATGTGTATTATTGCTTTTATTTTGGTGGAGCACACCCTCCAGTAGCTCTTGGTAAAAGTTTTGAAACCTTGAGGATCTGAAAATATCTTGTCTACCTTAAGTGTCCTAGACATAGAATTCTAGGCAGAAGCTGTTTCCCTCGCCATTCTGAAGACACTGCTTCACTGTCTTCCTGCCTCTGTGGCTGAAAGTTTTTTTTATTAAGATTTTGTTCTTGTTCCTGACCCTTTCTGTGTGACCTGTTTTGCCCCAGTTGCAGGCTTTTTACTCCCTTCTGTTTTCTGCATTGTCTTGATTTTTTTTCCTGACTTCTTTTTATGTTTGTTTTCAATCAGTATAACTCATGTATGAAATCAGAAAGCTTCTTTTTCTTTTCCTGTCCTCTTAGAATTAATTCACAGGGAAAGTTTTTTCTAAATAAAAATTTGAGGCAGTCTTATCCAGAATCACTGCAGATGGTGACTGCAGCCATGAAATTAAAAGACGCTTACTCCTTGGAAGAAAAGTTATGACCAACCTAGATAGCATATTCAAAAGCAGAGACATTACTTTGCTGACTAAGGTCCGTCTAGTCAAGGCTATGGTTTTTCCTGTGGTCATGTATGGATGTGAGAGTTGCTTTTGAACTGGTGTTGGAGAAGACGTCCCTTGGACTGCAAGGAGATCCAACCAGTCCATTCTGAAGATCAGCCCTGGGATTTCTTTGGAAGGAAGGATGCTAAAGCTGAAACTCCAGTACTTTGGCCACCTCATGCGAAGAGTTGACTCATTGGAGAAGACTCTGATGCTGGGAGGGATTGGGGCAGGAGGAAAAGGGGACGACAGAGGATGAGATGGCTGGATGGCATCACGGACTTGATGAACGTGAGTCTGAGTGAACTCCGGGAGATGGTGATGGACAGGGAGGCCTCGCGTGCTGCGATACATGGGGTCGCAGAATCGGACATGACTGAGCGACTGAACTGAACTATGTCTTTTTCTGGTTATTCTTAATGACCTACTCTAAATAGAAAAGTAAATTTAAGACACAAAACATAAGTCTAAATCCTTAGGTAATTCATTCTGTATGATAACTAAAGCTTCCAACTTATTTAAAGTGACAGCTACTCTCTCCCCCGGTGGGGCCTTTAAGCTGCAGAAGGCCAGGGAAGAGGGCTATGTCTGGTCATTGGTCCTTTCTTGCCTTTATTCTCACAGCCACTGCTAATCTCCATGGCTGACCCCTCCAGGATTGAAACAGGGGTGGAAGGGTTTAGCTTGGAGGGCAGAAAAGTTCTAAGTTGTCTAATTTGCTTTGGACTCTCTGGGCTCGGTTCAATTTTAACTCTGACATTCCTTTTTGCTATTGTTTACTTGCTAAGTCGTGTCTGACTCTTTTGTGACTCCGTGGACTGTAGCCTGTCAGGCTCCTCTGTCCATGAGATTCTCCAAGCAAGAGTACTGGAGTGGGTTGCATTTCCTTCTCCAGGGGATCTTCCTGACCTAGGGATTGAACCTGGGTCTCCTGCGTTGCAGGTAGACTCTTTATCGTCTGAGCCACCAGGGAAGCCGGCTAGAATGACTGCTTAATTTCAGGTGCCTCTCTCTATTCAGCAGCCGTAGGCCGTTTAACCAGACTCTGACCTGTGGATTTTTCTGGGGATGAGTCAAATACCATCAAGAGTATGGGAAGGGCACCCATGCCCAGCTCTCAAGAGTGGCTGGTCTTGTTGCAGTCGCTCTCTTGACTTGAGGGTCCCCGGGACCATACCTCATGCCTCTTGGCGATGGTGGTGGAGCAGACATGGCCCAGCTTTCTCAGAGAAATCCCTGTCTCAGCCTCCCTTTCTCTTTGCTGTTGTTCAGTGGCTTGGTCATGGCCCACTCTTCGCGACCCCATGGACTGCCGCACGCCAGGCTTCCCTGTCCTTCGCCATCTCCTGGAATTTGCTCAAATTCATGTCTATTGAGTCAGTGATGCCATCCAACCATCTCATCCTCCATCTCCCCTTCTCCTCTTGCCTTCAGTCTTTCCCAGCATCAGGGAAAAGATCCTTTCTCTTTACCTGTTTTATATCTTAGGTGTAAGGGAAGAGTCCAAGATTTGTGCAGCTAGTCCATAACTGTCTACGTTGAGGGATGTCTTGCCGCGCACTTTGAACTTTGCGTCTATCCCCTCTTGATGCCCTCTATCCCTTTGCCTTGGTCTTTGCCAGGTGCTGCTGACCTTTGCTTGCCTATTCTTTATTTAAGAATGAATGAGAGACTTCACTGCTATCCGGAAGCTCTGTGGTGAGGCAGAACACGCTGACTGGTGGGCTGGTACTCAGGGAGGGTGCTGCAGGGATTAATATTTTTGGTCTTCTGTCTTGAATAAATTTTGCCAGAGTTGTGCTGTCTGTCAGCTTTACAAGAATTAGTGAAAGGGATTAGGGGATGGGTTTTCACCATTCAGCATGCCAACACTTATTCAATTCCCATTTTTCACTAAAAAGCGTAGAAGTTTAATTCCGTCAGGCTTCCCTGGTGGCTCTGACGGCAATGGCTCTGAGCTTCCCTGTGGCTCTGCCTGCGATGCAGGAGACCCAGGTTCGATCCCTGGGTCAGGAAGATCCCCTGGAGAAGGGAACGGCACCCCACTTCAGTGTTCTTGCCAAGAGAATCCATGGACAGAGGAGCCTGATGGGCTATCGTCCATAGAGTTGCAAAGAGTTGGACACAGCTGAGTGACTAATACTTTTAGTAGAAAGCTTGACTTCTTTTCTTATAATAAATGTCCAGTATTCCTGAACACTGAGACCCTCTGACTTGAACTTTACAGAAATAATCATTGCATCTTAGGGTTCGGATGGAGAATCTGATTTTCTAAAAGTTCTTCAGACTTTCAACCAATCCTGCTTACAGCCTTGAAGACTATTTTATGCATTTAAAATAATCCAAGCCTGAGCCCCTTTGATGTTCTGGAGCTCGGGACGGCTGAGGGTTATTTTGGCCGTGTTACTCAGCATGAGGGGTGTGGGATCTTCATTCCCAGAGTAGGGACCAGACCCATGTCCCCTGCAGTGGAAGCGGAGTGTTAACCGCTGGACCAGGAAGCCCCAGGACGGCTTCAGTTTTACCAGCATCTCCCTCCTTGATTATCCAGGTTTCAGGTTTATGTCGTTGTTGTTGTTTGGTTGGTTTCTGCCAAGCTAGGTGCCACTGTAACACCTACTTTAAATTTAGACGATTTTGATATTTCACCTGAGGCATGGTCTTCCCTTTTCTCTTTTCCCCATGAATCGTTCTGTTTTAAATAGAGGGCATGAAGATAAGCCCCGTGTTATGCTAGTTTTCCTGGAGGCCAGGTCTTAAATATCAGGCAGGTTAGCATGTATGTGTGCTAAGTTGCTTCAATCGGGCCCAACTCTTTGTGCTGCCGTGGACTCCAGCCCTCCAGGCTCCTTTGCTCATGGAATTCTCCAGGCAACAATACTGAAGTGGGTTGCTATGCCCTCTTCTAGGGATGGAACCCGACCCAGGGGTCAAACCCTTATCTCATGCCTCCTGCGCTGGCAGGCAGCTTCTTTACCACTACTGCCTCCTGGGAAGCCCTGTGTCTATTCCTGACTATTACGCACTTAATCTCCAGCACGACTTTGGGAGAATAATTTTATCAAGTATTCGATGGAAGCACTGAGAATCGGGGAGGTAAAGTCACTTTTTTTTTTTAAGTCGTGCAGCTAGAAAATCAAAGAACTGGAATTTAGACTCAGGTTTCACTTCTGCACGTTCCGTGTTTTCTTCTGCACCATTGTAACTGCCCCTTGATGGAGACTGAATCCCTCTTCTGCCGTTGGGTCTCTTTACTTTCTTGGCACAAACATGGGACAGTTTATTTGAAGACGGACCTGGGTAGAGTAGTGCTGATAAAATCCACTAGCGAACTGCATTGTAGTGATTTGCTTGCTCGCTGGAGCTTGTTCCGTGCTTCTCACAAATCATTAGGTCTTTCCTGTTCAGGCTGCACTTCAGTTAAGCAGCACTTTTCACTGAGATTTCGTCTAAGTCATGGCCAGTTTATGTTGCGCTCGTTGCCATAGAAAGAAGTCTGAGGGTGTGTTGGGTAAAGGAGTCAGCAAGTGAATGCTGCCCATGGATAATTATGATGTGGAAGGTGCCTAAGAGCAGACACCAGTGCATACATATTTCAAGAAGAGACATGAGTTAAATACGAAAGAAAAATACCCTGTCCATAGGATAACCGGGAAATGCCTTGAAGGTAGCTAGCTCGCGTCGTTTTTGGCTTGGGCCCCTTCTAACTAGACAAGGCTGAAGTGGTCACTTATGACTTTATATAATCAATATGAAGCCACGCTTAAAGCGTATTTACTGGGACAAGTGACAAAAAAGGCCCCTTTACTAAGCAGAAGCTCCTCTTGGGTCGGCTGTTTGCTTTCATCCATTGTTTTCTGTAAATGCGCCTCCTGCCATATGGTTACTCCGTTAATTAGGTGGCATCCTGCCTGGCCCCAAGTCCCATTGTCACACACGAAGTTCCTGTAATGACAGCGCAACCGCTGAGCCTCCTGGGAAATCAAATCCATCTGCATTTTTGTTTCCGTTCAGAGGATTCCTCTCTAAGGCTCACTAAGCACACCAGCCCTCAGCATCCTCCCATAGGGACCAGGTCCCCAGTGCCCCCGTCTTTCTCTCTAACTGTTCATTATCCAGGCCACGCCAGGGCCCCCTAATTTCCCCAGTGGCTGTGAGCCTCACCAGAGTACAAACACCCTTCTTCTCTCGAAGGTACTTTTGCAAATTGTTCGTGTTTCTTATCTGTCCTCCAGAGTAATTGGCCCTGGAGAGAGCCTCCAGGAAAGTTAAGTGCTGAAACTTTCTCAATTTGTTGGATTACTCACTGCAGGGGTATCACAGCAAGCTGGGCTGATTGCCTTCGAGTCCTCTCCTGGGGCTCACCTGAGCTGAAACAGAAGCTGTCACCTCCCTACTGTCTCATGCTTGAGACCAGCTTCCCTGGAAATGCCTAGGCGAGGGTCATTCCCAGGGCAGTCGGCCTGTCTCACAATTTCCTCGAGTAACCCCTACTTCTAGGCAAGCTCAGTTCTACCCCATTGGTTTTATGAAACATCAGCATCAGCTTGGGGACTCGTCAAGGATGCAGAGTTTTGAGCCCCAACCCAGACCAACTGAATCAGAAGCACTGGGTGGGGTGGGGCCACGTAGTCATCGTATAAACCAATCCTCCAGGTGCCGGATGTGTGCTACAGTCTGTGTGCCGCAGAAGCAAGAAAGATGGCTGTGGGTGTTGGTGTGCTTGGCTTCTCCTGATGGCTCAGCAGGTGAAGAATCGGTCTGCAGTGCAGGTGCCACAGGAAACGCGGGTTCAGTCCCTGGGTCAGGAGGATCTCCTGGAGGAGGAAATGGCAACCCACTCCAGAATTCTTGCCTGCAAAATCCCAGGGACAGAGGAGCTTGGCAGGATACAGTCCAAAGGGTCACAAAGAGTCAGGCACGACTGAAGTGACTTAGCATGCCTGCTTTCAGTTGTCCTCGATCAGACTCTAGACATTCTTTGACAAAGAGAACAACTGAGCTCTTCTTTGTCTCAGAGGCAGAAAAGAAGGACACAGGACATCCTAAAAAATTATTGGTTTATATTCTTAGATCTAGAGGCCTCAGAAATCTATTCAATCGTCTGCTTTTCAAAGAAAGCATAGTTGAACAGGGCCAGGCATGTCACAAAATGCCCCGAGGTTAGGGGCCACCTCAGCTGCACGACTTGGATTTGAACCCCTGGCTCCTCCTACTGCCTTTTTTGGATCTGGTTGCTATGGTCAAAGTGTGTTTCTAGAAATAATGTTTCTTGTGTTTTGCTTACATGCTGTTTGAGTGGGGCACATTTAGAGATCTCTTCTATTTACCAAATTATTGGGTTGTGATGTTTAAGCTCAGCTGATACTCGCAGTTCCCACGGAAAGATCAAGGTGACAATGCATTTAAGGTCAGGGATGTGACATCCAAGTTAGACTTTGAAGCTAGGCCTAGATTTGAATCAGTTCCTCCACCGCCTAGCTGGTTATTTGTAATTTCGCTGAGCTTCCCTTTTCTCCCTTGTAAAATGGGAGGGTTGCTATGAAGAATCTAATTTCGATTTAGTCCTGCAGGGAGACCCCTCAGCTGGAACCAGTAAAACAGTAGGTGTTGCAAAAATGGGGTTGCTACTGGTCCTCTTTGTTTTAGGTGGAATCTCCTTGGAAATGCTAAGGAGAGCTTCTTCTGGCAAAGCTCACCTGTTCACGTGTGCTCTAGTTAATTCTGGCACAGGGCGAGCCTCTTCTGAAGCCGATGGCCCCAGCCTTGCTGCTGCAGCACTGCTCACAGGCCTGCGAGTTCGGTGCGTGCTGTTTGAGCAGCTTCTAGCTGCGCATCAGGCACTGTTCTGGGAATGAGGGGGCAATGACAGAAACAAAATCCCGGCGCCCAGGCTGCGTATGTCCTAGTGAGGAAGACAGACAGCAGGCGAACGGCCGGCCCGCTGGCCACCTAACTCACTCTGTGCCTTAGGAGAGGGGATGAGGGCAGCAGCAGGGTCCTGCTGGGAATGCAGTGGTCTAGCTGTTGTTCCCTTAAGCAGACTCCTGAGTTAAGTGAAGAACCAAACCATCTGAGTGTCTTAGGAAATGATGTTTGAAGTAGAGGGAATGTATCACACGAATAAGTGCTTGAGGATGAATCAGTTTATTATATTTTTCTTTTTTTAATGTGAAGACAATAAGACCTTGCATAAAATTTTATTTGTAATCTATTAACTTCTTAATCTAGTGCAACAAAAAATTTGTCCTACCAATATTTTTCTACATTTAATAACATTTATGTATATATAAAAGTTACAGTATACTTGAAATTCCTTTTTTTCCACTTAAGCATTTTCCCATGTTGTTTAATAGTTTTATAATAATTTTAATAATATCAGTTATTCCATCAGGGCTTCATGTAGACAAATTTTAAAAGATTATATGCCTGAAGATGTTTACTAAAGCATTATTTATAGTTCCAAATACTGAAAACAACAAAATGTATTTGTAACAATATATTTAGATTGCTTCTGTTTTCTTAGTAGAGCTGTAATGACTATCTTTAAACATAGAATTTTCTTTTATTGAATTATTTATGTAGATTAACTTCTAGGATCGAGATATTTATATATTTTAAAAATATTGATACACTTTATCAAATGACTTTCTAAAAGAATAATGGAATAGTAACATTTATCTTTGTCACTAAGAATATAAAAATATATGAATACCTCCATATGTTTTAGGCATTACGTATATATTTATTTAACACTGTTTTTACTACTTAGCTAATTAGAAATTAAACTATAAATTAGCAAAACTTGGAACTTCAATACTTTCTTTTATGTTTCATTCTTAGTCACAGTACCCATAAAAGTATTTCTTCTTGGGCTAGTTGTCTATTTGTGAAGCAGTCTTATTTCAAAGATTTTTAAAAGCAGTCACCATGGGTTTCTTATCTCACATCATCTGGACACAGGATCTTTAAGAGCCAGGGGTTTTCTAATCTGCACCTAACAGTGAGCATTTCAAGTATTAAAACGAAAGCACTTAGACCTCAACACATTTATTTTTAAGCTTTTTATTATGGAAATTTCAATAAACACCAACATTTTGCCAAACGAATTTCCTCTAACCACTACTAAACCATCTAGCCTTTTCTTTCGAGGGAAAAATTTAAAAGCAAATCCTAAAAATCATATCATCTCACCATTAAATACTTCAGCCCACGTCATCTCCAACTGATGAACACCATTCATACTTCACAAAATTAATAGTTCCTTATTTTTATTTAAAACCCACATCCCAATTTCTCAAGTTTCTAAATGGTGTTATTCAGTTGCTTTGTTTGAATCAGGATCCAAGCAAGATCCTCTATGTACTGCCTTTGACTGCTTTATCCCTCAATATTTTTGAATTCTATAACAATCCTGTCTTCCTCACTTTTTTGTAGCATTGATTCATTAAGAAACTGGAACCTATGTTCTATAAAATGTCCCATATTCTTGATTTGACTGGCTGCTGCCTCATGATGACGTTTACCTTATTTGCTCTATCTTATCTTGCCCCGCCTTCTCCAGTATTTTCTGTAAATTGTTAGTTTAGACCTAGAGACTTGATTCAGTTTAGGTTTAGTATTTAGGGGAGAATAGGTCATAGATCCTGGCTGCTGTGTACTTCTTGTTGAGTCATATCTAGAGGTATGTAATGACTGGTTGACCTACTTTTGAAAAATGAAAGTGTTACTTGCTCAGTCCTGTCTGACTCTCCTACCGCATGGACTGTAGCCTGCTAAGCTCCTCTGACCATGGGGTTCTCCAGCAAGAATACTGGAGTGGGTTGTCATTCCCTTCTCCAGGGGATCTTCCTGACCCAGGGATCGAACCCAGGTCTCCTTCATTGCAGACAGATGCTTTGCCATCTGAACCCCCAGGGAAGCCTGGCCTGCTGTTACTGATGCTGAGATTGGCCACTGGTTGCAAGCAGCGTCAGCCTCACCCCTCCATTTCCAAGCTCCCTGTTGATGATCATTGCCTATCACCAGTGATCTCAGCTGTAAAATGGTGACTTTTCCATCACTCTTTCAGCGTTTATTAGATGGGATTATATAAACAGTGCCATTTTGTTAACTGTTTAGTTATCTTGAAATACATCTCATACAGGAAAACTGAAGAAACATTTTACTATGAATAAATGATTTTACCATGAATAAATGCTTTTATAACCTTACTGAAAAAAGTTTAAAAGATGTTTGTAGCTCTTTTTAGAATATAGCCTATGCATAAATAAATTACACAGTCAGAATGCTGTGCTTCAGAGCCACTGAATGAAGTGCTGCTGTCCTTAGTCATATTAGCAATTTGCTGCATGGGTAATTTGCTAAAACTTGATTAAAAGTTTAGAGATTGATTTTTCTATTCTTTTTATTTACATTTTATAAAACAATAATTGAAATCGTGTATCCAGTTTGGAACTCCTCGATTTAGCTAAATTTTTCTGATTTATAGGTAGCATATATTTTCCTCAGTTTCTTGTTTGTCTTTTCTTTGCTAATGATCTTTTTTGGCCATACGTAAGTCATTCTTACATATTTTTAATGCAGCTAAGTTTATTAATCTTTAACTTCCTTTTGAAATTTGAGCCAATTTTATCACAGTTTTCTATTCCCCAGTTAAAGAGGAACCTATCCATTAAAAAAACACAGCATTTGTTTCTTTAGGGCTGTGCTGGGTCTTCCTCACGGTGAGGGCGTCTCTCCAGCTTTGGCAGGGGGGCGCCTCTCTAGCTGCGGGGGCACGGCCTTCTCCCTGCAGCGGCTTCTCTTGCTGTGGAAGGCGGGCTCGGGGGCGCAGAAGCTGCAGGAGCAGGAGCTGCAGCCCCGGGCTCTAGAGCGCAGGCTCAAAAGCTGCGGTGCCCGGGCTCAGTCACTCCGTGACACGTGGGATCTTCTCAGATCAGGGGTCTGACCATGTCGCCTGCATCAGCAGGTGGAGTCTTTACCGCTGAGCCACCAAGGAGCCCCCATCCATATCTAATTCACGTGTTCGTATGGTTTGAATTATTGCATTTGGATTTTTGCATCAATTTGGAAATTATTATTTAATATTGCTTTCTTTTAAAATATTAGACACTTCCCCCCCCCACCCCCCCGTACTGTTTTAGATACTGGGGATTATAAAATGACCAGACCAAAATACTTACTTTCTTTCAGAGCAAACATTACAGTCAGAGAGAAAAGGCAATGAAAAAAGATGGAGAGGTAGATACAGGCTGCAGAGATGCTCTCTGATTAGAGGATATTTGAGTTGATTTCTGAAACATGAGGCGGGGCTCGCCACATCAAGGCCTGGGAATGCAGAGGCCGAGGAATACCTGGTGCAGAGGCGCTGAGGAGGAGCGGACCTTAATGCTTGTTAAATGCTTGCGCAAATCAGACGGGCCGCCCTGGTGGCTGAGCGGTACAGAGGGGACGTGGGTTCGATCCCTGGGTCAGAAGATCCGCTGGAGAAGGAAATGGCGCCCATTCCAGGACTCTCGCCTGGAGGACCCCGTGGACGGAGGAGCCTCGTGGGCCGTGGCTCATGCAATTGCAAAGACTAGACGCCGCTGGGGACAGGACGGCAGCGCACCGGCCGGCTCGGGGCGCTGGGCCGCGCCGCCGCGCGCCTTTCTCGGCAGCGCCTTCGAATGCGGGGAGTCGCGTCACTGCGCTCTTCTCCGCCTCTAACTCGGCCTGAGGTCTGAAACCGCACGAGCGAGCCCTTGCTTCCCTCTCTGCAGGCTTTCACGAGAAGGACGAGAAGCCGTACTGCCGGAAGGACTTCCTGGGCATGTTCGCGCCCAGGTGCGGCGGCTGCGACCGGCCGGTGCTGGAAGGCTACCTCTCGGCCATGGGCGCCGTCTGGCACCCCGAGTGCCTCGTGTGCGGGGTGGGTATCCCCGCTTGTCTTTCGGGAAGGGCAGGGCTCTCCTTTCTGGGGCGCGGCTGGCAAGAGGGTTCACAACTCCGGGCGAGAATCTGACAGGGGCTTCTTAAAAGAAATGCAGGTTTTTCTCAGCCACTGGAAGGAGTGAAATAATGCCATTTGCAGGCACGTGGCTGGACCTGGAGACTGTCTTACTGAGTGAAGTCAGACAGAGAGGGAGAAACGCAGTGTGACATCCTTCTGTGCGGAATCTAAAAAGAGATTAGCTGTGTCCATGGCTCACAAAGAGTCGGACACAACTTAGCAGCTGAAAAATAGCAGCAGAAGAAACGAGTTTACTTACAAAGCAGAAACAACCCCCAGGGAAGCCTGGCCTGCTGTTACTGATGCTGAGATTGGCCACTGGTTGCAAGCAGCGTCAGCCTCACCCCTCCATTTCCAAGCTCCCTGTTGATGATCATTGCCTATCACCAGTGATCTCAGCTGTAAAATGGTGACTTTTCCATCACTCTTTCAGCGTTTATTAGATGGGATTATATAAACAGTGCCATTTTGTTAACTGTTTAGTTATCTTGAAATACATCTCATACAGGAAAACTGAAGAAACATTTTACTATGAATAAATGATTTTACCATGAATAAATGCTTTTATAACCTTACTGAAAAAAGTTTAAAAGATGTTTGTAGCTCTTTTTAGAATATAGCCTATGCATAAATAAATTACACAGTCAGAATGCTGTGCTTCAGAGCCACTGAATGAAGTGCTGCTGTCCTTAGTCATATTAGCAATTTGCTGCATGGGTAATTTGCTAAAACTTGATTAAAAGTTTAGAGATTGATTTTTCTATTCTTTTTATTTACATTTTATAAAACAATAATTGAAATCGTGTATCCAGTTTGGAACTCCTCGATTTAGCTAAATTTTTCTGATTTATAGGTAGCATATATTTTCCTCAGTTTCTTGTTTGTCTTTTCTTTGCTAATGATCTTTTTTGGCCATACGTAAGTCATTCTTACATATTTTTAATGCAGCTAAGTTTATTAATCTTTAACTTCCTTTTGAAATTTGAGCCAATTTTATCACAGTTTTCTATTCCCCAGTTAAAGAGGAACCTATCCATTAAAAAAACACAGCATTTGTTTCTTTAGGGCTGTGCTGGGTCTTCCTCACGGTGAGGGCGTCTCTCCAGCTTTGGCAGGGGGGCGCCTCTCTAGCTGCGGGGGCACGGCCTTCTCCCTGCAGCGGCTTCTCTTGCTGTGGAAGGCGGGCTCGGGGGCGCAGAAGCTGCAGGAGCAGGAGCTGCAGCCCCGGGCTCTAGAGCGCAGGCTCAAAAGCTGCGGTGCCCGGGCTCAGTCACTCCGTGACACGTGGGATCTTCTCAGATCAGGGGTCTGACCATGTCGCCTGCATCAGCAGGTGGAGTCTTTACCGCTGAGCCACCAAGGAGCCCCCATCCATATCTAATTCACGTGTTCGTATGGTTTGAATTATTGCATTTGGATTTTTGCATCAATTTGGAAATTATTATTTAATATTGCTTTCTTTTAAAATATTAGACACTTCCCCCCCCCACCCCCCCGTACTGTTTTAGATACTGGGGATTATAAAATGACCAGACCAAAATACTTACTTTCTTTCAGAGCAAACATTACAGTCAGAGAGAAAAGGCAATGAAAAAAGATGGAGAGGTAGATACAGGCTGCAGAGATGCTCTCTGATTAGAGGATATTTGAGTTGATTTCTGAAACATGAGGCGGGGCTCGCCACATCAAGGCCTGGGAATGCAGAGGCCGAGGAATACCTGGTGCAGAGGCGCTGAGGAGGAGCGGACCTTAATGCTTGTTAAATGCTTGCGCAAATCAGACGGGCCGCCCTGGTGGCTGAGCGGTACAGAGGGGACGTGGGTTCGATCCCTGGGTCAGAAGATCCGCTGGAGAAGGAAATGGCGCCCATTCCAGGACTCTCGCCTGGAGGACCCCGTGGACGGAGGAGCCTCGTGGGCCGTGGCTCATGCAATTGCAAAGACTAGACGCCGCTGGGGACAGGACGGCAGCGCACCGGCCGGCTCGGGGCGCTGGGCCGCGCCGCCGCGCGCCTTTCTCGGCAGCGCCTTCGAATGCGGGGAGTCGCGTCACTGCGCTCTTCTCCGCCTCTAACTCGGCCTGAGGTCTGAAACCGCACGAGCGAGCCCTTGCTTCCCTCTCTGCAGGCTTTCACGAGAAGGACGAGAAGCCGTACTGCCGGAAGGACTTCCTGGGCATGTTCGCGCCCAGGTGCGGCGGCTGCGACCGGCCGGTGCTGGAAGGCTACCTCTCGGCCATGGGCGCCGTCTGGCACCCCGAGTGCCTCGTGTGCGGGGTGGGTATCCCCGCTTGTCTTTCGGGAAGGGCAGGGCTCTCCTTTCTGGGGCGCGGCTGGCAAGAGGGTTCACAACTCCGGGCGAGAATCTGACAGGGGCTTCTTAAAAGAAATGCAGGTTTTTCTCAGCCACTGGAAGGAGTGAAATAATGCCATTTGCAGGCACGTGGCTGGACCTGGAGACTGTCTTACTGAGTGAAGTCAGACAGAGAGGGAGAAACGCAGTGTGACATCCTTCTGTGCGGAATCTAAAAAGAGATTAGCTGTGTCCATGGCTCACAAAGAGTCGGACACAACTTAGCAGCTGAAAAATAGCAGCAGAAGAAACGAGTTTACTTACAAAGCAGAAACACACTCTCAGACGTCGAGAGTGGATTTCTGCTTGCCGAGGAGGAGGGAAAGTTAGGGAGTCTGGGATGGATGTGTACACCCTGCTACACTGATAACCGATAACCAACCAGGACCTACCCTATAGCATGGGGAACTCTGCTCAGTGTTACGTGGCAGCCTGGAATGGGAGGGGAGTTTAGGAGAAAAAGGATACACGTTTATGTGTGGTTGAGTTCCTCTGCCGTCTACCTGACACTATCACCGTGTTGTTCATCGGCTATGCTGCAATACAAAATTAAAAGTTTCAAAAAAAAAGAAACACGAAACACGGCATGCATGTGGGCATGTGCTCGTCTGGTTTGCAGAGGGGCGATATTCTAACCTCTGTGTGTCCACTGGTGGGAAGCTGGCAGGGGTTTCCAGGCTGAACTTCCGCTGATACTTTATTTCTTGACATCTGCACCGCTTGTCTTTCTTTTCCCCTCACCTCCCAGGACTGCTTTAGCGGTTTTCCTACCGGCTCCTTCTTTGAACTGGACGGGCGTCCCTTCTGTGAGCTCCACTACCACCAGCGCCGAGGCACCCTCTGCCACGGGTGCGGCCAGCCCATCACGGGCCGCTGCGTCAGCGCCATGGGCTACAAGTTCCACCCCGAGCACTTTGTGTGCACTTTCTGCCTGACGCAGCTGTCCAAGGGGGTCTTCAAGGAGCAGAACGACAAGACCTACTGTCACCCCTGCTTCAACAAGCTCTTCCCGGTGTAACCTCGGCTGAGCCCACAAGCCAAGAGAGGGAAGAGTACGTTTGTAGTTTCCGACCTTCTTCTGCTCAGTAGGCTTAGAGGGAAAGCAAAGGTGATGGACAAAAGAGGGAGCGTCTAGAGGTGCTGTGACTAGGCTTCCGGCTTTAAGCTTTGATCGCAAGCCTTTTCTTTTAACAGTGCGGCTGAGTTTGGATCTGGGGCCTGCTGTCTCGTGCCTCTGCACGTCGTGTATTTCCACATGCACACGTTCGTTCCACTCCTGCCTTCCTCAGCTTTCTCCACTTTCACCTCTAATGATGGTCCTACAGATAGATCTTGTCTGTTTAGCCTTAGGAGCTGGGCCTTTCAAGCTGCCCCCATTTCCCTGTGACTGGCTTTCCCCAGCCACTGCTCTGGGCTTTGCTCCCGCTGTTTTAGCAGGAGGACAGTTGCTTTGCAGCGCTGTGCTGGTCACCGCTGAAGGGCTTTATTCTTGCTCTGAGAGGTCACCTTGTCACTCTTCCGCTCCTTGTGTTTCCCTTCAGTGTGTTTCTCCTTTTCAAGAGAACATAGATTTTAACTGGAAAACGTTGACTCCGGACATCACTGGTAAATACAGGAACTCGTGGTTTTAATGACGCAGTGTCATATTAGTAATAAGACGTTTTCTGCTTCCCATGTTGTGTGTTAGGCACAATATGCAATCAAGTTTGAATCATACCTCTTGTTTACTTCCATGCAACGGGCCCTTTTGTTTACATCAGAAGAAACGAAAAGGAGGGACTCCTAGTCCTGGGCCCGTAGCTTTCACTTTATTTTTTTGCACTTAAGTGATTGATTAAAAGACGGCAAAGCTTCTCAAAATTTTTTCATTGCAAACAAAAAAATTTCCTTCCCATCGCTCCGTTTACCTTTGGAGGAACAGCTCCCACCAGGCAGGTGCAAATTCATGCTTGCACGTGCGTGCGTATCTGCAAGCTCGTAACGCTGTGTGTGCTCGTTCAGTTTTCTTGTATATCAACTATATCTCAATAAAGCTATTTTTAAAAGTGAAATGTGCATCTTCCTTCGACTTCACAGTTGTCGCATGAAAACACGCAGGATGGCTGTTCTTACAGCATCTCTGAAGAAGGATGCCTTAAACCTCCTTTCACCATTTTTCAGTTTGGATTAGGAAATCCAACCCCGCTCCGCAAAACAAACAAACAAACTTCACTTACTTATTTGTTCCTCTGAAAAATATGATGAGTAAATTCGTAGAAAAGCTTGTCAGACTAGTCAAGAGTCTGACTTTCTCAAGTTCTGTCTCAAGGCAATTTTAAAGGGAGTCATGCTTCCTCAGAAGAAATCTTGATATGCCCTGTAACGTATCTCTCTTACCATGATATAAAAAAATAACTGTATGATTATTTGTTATGAAAAATTTTTAAATCACTGAGGAAATCCTCTTCCCTGGAGGTATTTTTAAAAATAGGATGAATTTTTAAAATAGACTGATGTCTTTAGATTATTAATATGGGGACAAAACGTCTAGGGGACAGGAATGGATGAAATGATTCTTGCCAAGATTTATCCTGTTGGCCCCCTTTATTGGAGTGAATGGTAAAGGGGATTTGAGGGTTAAAAGGAACTGGTAACAGTGAAATTCGACAAAATAGGAACTCCAAATGCACCCGAGCTGTGAGGGAGGCTGATGCAACAGGGAGCCAGCTGGCCTTTCGTCCTGCTGGCCGAGTACTAGACTAAGCAAAATACACGTTCCCTTTCTAAACATCCTCTTGACTGCATATAACTCTGTGATGGTGTTTGCAGGTATTAATATGGTGGTGTTCATGGTTGGTTTGGGATTTGACAAAAGAAACGGGATTTTAACCAGAAAGAACGTTCAGGTGGTGACTTTTTTTTTTTCTAAGGATTGGCTATTTTGAGATTTCAGTAGAACCTATGTATTCAAAAATGTCAGAGAAAAACCGCAGTTTACTAAGGTAAAATTAAGAAGTGAAAATTTTTATTTTCATAATGAAAACGGGTTTATATTTGTCCAAAAGGGGATTCTGTCTTCTGGACTAGTGTTTCAGCAACAGGAAACCACTGAAAAGTTAAAAGTTCTCCTTTTTTTTAAAAAATAATACTTTTCTCATACTGATAGTATACCTGTTTACTTGGTTCTGAGTAACTCATAGGTTTTATTTTATTAATTACTTTTTTTTTTGGCTGTGCCACGTGGCTTGCAGGACCTTCGCTCCCCAACCAGGGATTGAACCCAAGCCCCCTGGAGTGAAAGTGCAGCGTCTTAACCACCAGACTGCCAGGGAAATCTCCAGAATTTCGTTTTGATTTTTCGGCCGTGCCACGCAGCATGCATGATCTTCGTTTTCTGACCAACGACTGAACCTGTGCCTCCTGCAGTGGAAGCATGGAGTTTTAGCCACGGAACTGCCAGGGAAGTCCCCTTTTAGCTTTTAAAAAATAAAACCTACTCTCAAAAGACAGGGTTTTTCCTGCCCATGAGGATATATATTTTTATAGAAGAATGTGCTGTTGACTGAGAACTCTATTCTCAAGGAGGAATCACTCAGTTTGGCCAGTGGGCCTTTGGAATAGAGTCCTCCAAGGTGATACTTAAACAAAGCCAACAGCCGTTTTTCCATATGACTTCTAGCATGTGACCTTGCAGGATGGCTGCTGGGCATAAGCTCCCTGTTTGTGGGCAGTAGAGGGAGACAGAGTGCTTTTCTCTGGCTTTGCAAGCGAAAGTCCCCAGATTCATCCTAACTGCACTCACTTAGATCGCATTAAAATAGAAAACAAAACACTCAGTCATGTCCAACTCTGCAACTCAAGGACCGTAGCCCGCCAGGCTTCTCTGTCCATGAGATTTCCCAGGCAAGAATACTCGAGTGCGTAGCCTTTCCCTTTTCCGGGTCCTGGGGGTAGGTGGGGGGGGGGCAGTCTTCCCAACCCAGGGATGGAACCCGTGTCTCCTATGTTGCTCTCAGATTCTTTATTGTCTGAGCCACCAGGGAAGCCCGCATTCCCACCAGTGACTTTTGCTGGGGGAACTGTACTATGCAGCCCCCCTTTAACCAAACTAGATCATTTCCAGAGTTAGGGTCAGAACTAAGTTCTTAAAAACGCAAGGGCCCTGTGCAGCAGATGTGGACACTTAAAAAATCTGGGGGCTGGCCAAGAGAATGGCACAGAATGTAAAAGCGGAAGGGAGCCTGGAGTGAGGATGTGACGGAAACACGTGGCAGATACTGACCTTCCTAGGGGCTTAAGAAACATCCAAAGCAGCTTCAGTTTGAGAATCTGAGAAAGGAGATCTTCGAGCTGAAATAAAAGTGAGGCGTGACGACCGTGTTTAGGGGCAAGCGTCGCAGCTGTGTGTGTGTGTGTGTGTGTGTGTGTGTGTGGTGTGTGTGTTCAGTTGCTCAGTCGTGTCCGACTCTCTGCGACCCTGTGGACTGTAACTCACCAGTCTCCTCTGTCCAGGGAGTTTTTCAGGCAAAAATACTGAGTCTGTTAGTCACTCAGCTGTGTTTGACTCTTTGTGACCCCATGGACTGCAGTCTGCCAGGCTTTTCTGTCCATGGGATTCTTCAGGCAAGAACACTTGGAGAAGGTTGCCATACCCTTTTCAATTGGATCCTCCCAATCTAGGGATCGAACCCAGGTCTCCTACATGGCAAGCAGATTCTTTACCCTCTGAGCTACAAGGGAAGCCCGTTAGGTGTCAGCAGGTCCTTAATAAGAACAGAGGTGGCAGTCATTAAAATATGAGTCTGAAAAAGTGACTACTTGCCCTCAAAATGCTGTGAGGTTAGTGTTATTAGATAAAACTCTCCATCAGAGTAGCATGTATGTGCTGAGAACCCAGAGGTGAAAGGGGAAACGGAAACCTGCTGGGAGACGCTGGATCAGGAGGAAAGAATCCTCAGACCAGTGCTGGAACTGGAGCTGTGCTTGTTACAGATGTACAGCTTAGCCAGAAGGCAGCAAGGTCTCAAATCTATTCTCAAATCTATACAGAGCGAGGCAAGTCAGAGGAGAAAAACAAATATCACACATTAACACACATAGGACGGCTCTAGAAAACTGGTGCTGATGAACCTGTCTGCAGGGCAGAAGTAGAGGCGCAGACGTGTGTGGACACGGGGCGAAGGGCTGGGGCACGGGTTGGGAGAAAGGGGTCGCCGTATGCACAGCACCACGTGTGGAATAGAGACGGCCTCTGCACAGCACAGGGGGCTCAGCTCGGCGCTCTGTGGTGGCCTTGGGGGGCACGAGGAAGGTTGAAGAGGGAGGCCAAAGACGAATGCACACCTCTGTGTCATCGTACAGCAGAAAGTAGCGCAACGTGCTAAGCAATTAGACTCCAATGAAATACGAGTTGAAATTCATGCCACGGATGCTGCTTTGTCTAGTGCCTGTCCGTAGAAAGTGATTCAATCTCTAATGTCACTGGAAGACTGTGTGTTTGTAGTGAGAAAATGTTCTAAAAACAACTTGATGTCTTACTTGCAAAAAGAAAAAAGACAGTTTGGAAAATTGTAACAGAATTGTTCTATTTACCTTTATTCTGAAAACTGGTACTTGAAGAAAATTGGGTTAAAAAGAGTTGAGGAAAAGAAAGAAGATATTTATAGTAATTCTGAGAGGTGCTTGTAGAGATGATTTTTAACATTTTGGAAGTTGAGGGTGAAGGTTTTCATTATGTCTAATGACACTTGGAAAATATGACTTTCCCTGTCTGGTTGCGTTTCCATTTTCAGACATGAGTTCAGAGATATTGGAAGCTCAGAAGTAAGGTGTGCTTAAGGTGTGCCTCTAAGGGGTGCTTAGAGGGAGAGAGATTTTCCTAAAATAATCTGAAATTCTTGAAAGAGAAGGGGAAAAAAGAAGGGAAGGGAGTTATGGGCTCTATAAGTGAATGTGTGACTTGCACCAGTTGAAAATTCCAGTGCTTCCAGGAAGCATGGGGAAACAAGAAGCGTGCCTTATAGCACACTCTCTGTGGGCAAAAGGGAGACGGTGGTGGGGCTGGGCCCCGGCCCGCAGCTAATCCCCTCCCACAGACTCAGCCTGGAAGGCCTCTTAGTTTGGGTTCTCCTGGAAGTGGGCCCAAGACTAGGATTCGTGCGCAGCAGCTCATTTAGGAGCATTGCGGGTGTACAGGCAGGAGAGCAGGGAAGCGAGACAGGGTCTAACAGGCACTGACGAACTGGGGTGGAAGATCGGAGCTCAGAACTCTTGGCGACTCCTGGGGTTCATCAGACCATGTGAGATGATGACCAATCCCCTACCCGCCCTCTACTGCCTCCGGCCTGCCCTCTACACGAGCTGGATATGCTTCTGACCAAAGAAAGCCCTCAACCTGAGTGACAGGTGCTTTCGGTAGGAAGCATCAGCTTGCCCCGGGCAGTGAGGGCCAGCAGACACAGGAACTCAGAGCATCGGTGGGGGAGGGGGAGCGGAGGTGAGCTGGTGAGAAGAGATTCACTGGAAACATCCCCGAGTCTCATCTGGAGTGCAGGCTCGCACTCAGTGGCCCAGTCGTGTCCGACTCTTTGTGACACTGTGGACTGTAGCCTGCCAGGCTGCTCTGCCCATGGTGCCAGGCTGCTCTGCCCATGGTGCCAGGCTGCTCTGCCCATGGCACTTTCCTGGCGAGCATCCTGGAGTGGGTTGCCTCGGCCTCCTCCAGTTGGGATGTATGGTAAGCCGTGTGTTTTCAGAACTTTAATAGGGTACATGTATGCAGGAGAATATTACTCAGCCATAAAAACGGACACAGCTGAGTCAGTTATGGTGAGGGGTACGGACCTAGCTAGAGCCTGTCATACAGAGTGAAGTGAGTCAGAAAGGGAAAAACAGATATTGTATATTAATGCATACTTGTGAAATATAGAAAAGTGCCTCGGATGAGCCTATTTACAGGGCGGGAATGGAGACAGAGATGTAGAGAACAGATGTGTGGGCAGGGGAGTGCTGAAGGGGGCTAGGGGAATCGGGATAGACATATACATGACTGTGTGTACAACAGACAGCTAGTGGGGCGCTGCTGCAGAGCACAGGCTGCTCAGCCTGGTGCTCCGTGACAACCTAGAAGGGTGAGAGGGGGGTGGGAGGGAGGGGACATGTGTTCACATAAGCCGATTCACTTTGTTGCACAGCAGAAACTAACCCAACACTGTAAAGCAACTCTACCTACCCCAATTAAAATAGAATAAAATGTCCCCGTTCTAGAAAGCCTAATGCATTTTATCAAGTGTAGCGATGGTTGGGGGGATTTAGGGAGGAAAAGAATGGGCATTTCCATTTTACCTATGGAAAAATGGCAATTACACAACTTGGCCACGATCACTCAATTTTAGTGATGGCACTAGAGCCGGGCTGATGCTTGCTTATAGAATCCCTTGCCCGGGACACTTTCTCTTAGGCTTTGCTTCAACAGTGCAAAATACATCCCGGAAATAAGGCCATGAAGAGAATTTTCAAGGATGGCTGAGGGCCCTGGGGCAGGGAAGGAGATGCAGTGGTGTGGCCTATGCTGTTGGGGATATAGTGGCCAGAACTGTAGCCTTGACGTCAGACAAGCCCAAGTTCAGAGGCTGAGTGTACCATTTACAGATGGGGTAAACCTTAGTTATTTATCTTCTCCAAACTTCAGTTTCATAATATGCTAAATGTGGGTAATAATCCCATGTGGGTTTGCTCTGAGGATTAACCAAGATAGTAAGTGCGAAAGAGCTTTGTAAACCTCCAAGAACCACACATAAAAGGCATTAACAAAATAGTCCAAGAGGTACGTGAGGAAGTCAGTACAGCTTCCATCTCTAGCATTTCCATGGAAACTATGAAAATATAGCAGGCTTTTAGTTGTATTTGTATGATTTTAGAAATCTTTTTCAGGGCCCAGGATGAAAGCTGGTGGAATTGAAAGTGCTGGGAGATTAGGAAAAGAACTTGAGTGTGAGCTGATAATCTCCCTTTGCAGCAACATATTGTCAAGGTAGTGCTCACGACGAAATGATTTCCACGGTACAGGAAATCCATCCAGCTAGCTGCTTCCTGTAGATAGAAAACAGTGCGTCCAGCTTAAGGGAGCAGAGCCAAGGGGAAGAGGTCAGGGGCCTTCCAAGGCGGTGACAGTCGCTGCCTGTCAGTGGCCTGACCAGTTCAGACAAAATTCCAGGAGAGTCCTTGCCATCGCCATCACTTTTGTTGCCAGGGGTGCTGTACCAAAACACCACGGACTGGGTGGCAGAAAGAAGGGAGAGGTCTTTCCGTACGGTTCCAGAGGCCGGAAGTCCACGATCCAGGCGTCCACGGGCTTGGCCTCTCTGAAGACCTCGCGTTTTGCCTTGCTGGTGGCCCCTCACCTCTTCCCCACCCCCCCACCCCCCCCACCCCCG
>SJYG01000376.1:596813-669732 GCA_006410535.1 Litocranius walleri
GACTAAACCACCCCCCCCACCCCCGTTGTCCCTGTGTGTCCTTTCCTCTCTGCATGTTTCTCCCTGGTGCTTCCTCCTCTTCTTAGAAGAACAATAGTCCTGTTGGTTTAGGGTCCCACCCTTGTGGCCTCATTTAACCCACATTAGTTCTATCTCTAGGGCTCCTCAGGTGACGCTAGTGATATGGAACCCTCCTGCCGGCGCAGCAGACGTAAAAGACACGGGTTTGATCCCTGGGTTGGGACGATCGCCCAGAGGAGGGCACGGCGACCCACTCCTGTGTTCTTGCCTGGAGAATCCCATGGACAGAGGAGCCTGGCAGGCTACAGTCCATGGGGCTGCAGAGAGTCGGACACACCTGAAGCATCTTGGCACACATGCATCTCAAGGTGAAGAAGATGATACTAGAGGGAAGAGCTGAGATGGAGGCTGGGATGAGACGCTATAGGGAGGGTCCAGCTTCTGTGCGCTTACACGGGCCGGTGTTCTGGGACACAGCTGACACAGCTGGTTTCTCTTTTAAAGGCGAGGGGGAGACACATTTCAAAGCACCAGTTTAAGCTGCTCTTTTTTATTTTTCAAAAAGAAGCCCTCAGGGTTTGCAAATCTACAAATAGATACTTTTCCATTTTCATTCCTAATAAGAAGCATACAGTGCTTTTTTAAGATTACCACGTCTGATGATCTGAATGCTAGATTGGTGAGTTAGAGACAAATACATTTCTTTCAAGTGGAGCTCCTCAAATGACATCTCTGTTCCTACTCCACTTTATTAAACCGAGAATCAGATAGAAGGTGCAAAATTCGATAGGCTCATTCTGTTTTCAGGCCAGGTTCTAGGCTCATAGAGAAAATCTAAGACGAGTAAGCCTTAGTCTTTATCTTCGAGGAGCTTGCAGCCTAGGAAAGTCCCATATCCAGGCCTAATATGAGCTTGTCTGCACAGAAGGGCTTCTTGCCTGGCAGCAGAGGAGAGGGCAGTGAGAAAGAGGGACCAGGAAGGAAACGACAGGAGGCGGGTGCCCAGAGCTAAACAGATGGCTGGGTGGCGCCACTGGCTCAGTGGGCGCAAATTTGAGCAAACTCTGGGCGATGGTGGAGGACAGAGGAGCCTGGAGTGCTACAGTTCATGGGGTTGCGAAGAGTCGGACGCAGCTTAGCAACTGAACGACAACAAAATATTACAAGGCGATTTGGAAAAGTGCTATAAATAGAGGGACACACATATGTTTTTCATAGTCTCAGCAAAAAGCTTTGTGGTGGAGATGGCTTTAATTTGAATCTTTAAGTGAAAATGAGAAAGGAAAACTGGGGCATTCCAACCCCGGGGAAAGGCAAGATGTAAGGCAAAGGGGGAAAGTGCTTGGTGTGTAGGCGAAGAGAGGAGCTCCTTTACTGAGGGTCCACTCTGCGCCTTTTCGGGTGTGTAGAATGAAGTAGGGTACTTGGTAGTAATAGAAGAGAATTAGCATATACGTGCTACTATATGGGCGGTAAAGAACCCACCTGTCGACTCAGGGGACACAAGAAATGTGGGTTTGATCCCTGTGCTGGGAAGATTCCCCTGGAGGAAGGTATAGGAACCCACTCCTGTTCTTGCCTGGAGAATCCCATGGACAGAGGAGCCTGATGGGCTATGGTCCAAGGGTTGCAAAGAGTGAGACATAACAGAAACAATTTAGCACACAGCACACACTGAGTATCTAGAAAACACATAATCAACAAGGACCTACTCTGTAGCACAGGGAACTCTACTCAATATTCTGTAATCACCTGTATGTGAAAAATCTGAAAGAGAAAGCGTGTGTGTGTGTGTGTGCATAACCGAATCACTTTGCAGTAGACCTGAAACCAACACAACATTGCAAATCAACTGCACTCCGATATGAAATAAAAAGTAAAATAAAAAAGAGAGAGAAATACAGCAAAAAAGGTGTGTTGGGCTAGTTGGGTTTGACAGTCAGGCTGGAGAAGTTGCATGTTATCCTGTAGGCAACAAGCAAGTCGTTGCAGTTCTGAACACGGTGGATAGGAGTGAGAAGGGGAACCAGAGGGATGTATGAGTTGAGGTCCCAAGCCTCTTGTGCGTGCTCGGGGATTTTACCTGCAAAACACACATTTGAAGATAAAATTACTAATAACTTGAAAATAGCAACTGCAGAGCATTAAACCCCAAGGATGGAGCCCTCCTAAGCATGGGTCCCTGTATGACGACAATGCCTGCATGTCTGTGAGGCAGGCCCTGGAGTGGCCTTTCAGAAGACCATTTCAATCGAATGGACGTGGAAACAGTTGAGGCTGTGGTGCAGTGGACGGAGGGTATGGTGGGAGACGGGGCAGAGGACAATCTTAATGGCAGAAGGAGGGATTCTGGTGGAGCACAAGGGTCTGTTAGGATGGGAGAAAGCCTTCTGAGAGTTTTGGGGAAAGGATGTACTTAGGCATGCTTGAGGACACACAGGGTAAGAGCAAGTGAGAGAAGGCGTGGAAGAAGGACCAGTAGCTACAGTGACGTTCTCACAGGAGTAGGCAAAGACTGGATCAACGGCATACTTCGAGGAGGAAGAGAAGGAAGAGGGCATGGCAAGGTCCGAGCCAGGAAGGCAGAAGAGGGCAGTGTGAAATTAGATGGGGTGACTGAAGCGACATAGTAAAGAGTATGGCGTCACCCGTGGAAAGGGCAGAGACCTCAGTGGGGCTGAGGACTCAAGAGAAGCTTGGGAGACTGGGTAAACTGATGGATGGAAATGAGTCAGGGGTCTTAGAGCCTTTTGTTCTTCAGTCGCTCAGTCGCGTCCAGTTCTTTGCGGCCCCATGACCTGCAGCATGCCAGGCTTCCCTGTCCTTCACTGTCTCCTAAACTCAGCCATGCCAATTGAGTTTCAAATATATTGCTAATCAGTTTTGTAGCTTTGGGTGGGTCACTTCATTTCTATAAATCTGTTTAATCCTCAATCAAATTAGATATTTACAAAATAACACGTATTCATAGTGTTCCATATTCGAGGTACTTTATGTCTGTTAACTTGATTCTTACAACAACCCCATAATGAGAAAGAGGTATGGAGAGGCTAAGTGACTTGACAAGACTTCCAGGAACAGGGGTCTTGGGGACGGGGAGAGCAGGATTTGAACCTGTGCATCTGGCTGCAGGGATGGTCCTTGTCTCCACCGTGCCACTGCTGTCTTGGGTACATTAACCCCTTGTGATCTCTTGAGTCTTAAAAGGCACTGACATCCATGAGTCCACAAATGTTGCATTTTAAGAAGACTAGTAGCTTCTTCACTCTTTATAAGTCCAAAGCGTCTTTCCTCCGTGAACCCGCTGGTCAGGGTGCCGGGGAGCTAGGCTCTGGTCCCCCAGCCGGCACCCCAGTAAGCTCATCGCAGGAAAGCCTCGCAGTGGCCGCGAGGTGGCAGCATCCAGCCAAACATGCGTGGCCTTGAGCTAACTGAAAGGCCAGGACTGGCCCCTTCCTTCTCCTTCACTTTTCTAAAACCCCAGAGTATGCCTGTTTGATGGTGATGTCTGGGCTTGAGCTTCTGAGGTTCCCAACAGTGAAGGAGTCACAGGAGTCCAAGCGGATGTGTCCCCCCTGGGAATTCAGAACCTTTTGGAGAGAAACGGAGGGAAGTCAATTCAGGGCCACAAGGAACTGAGAGCAGCGGGGTTCTCTGTCACCAGCATCCAAGACTATTCATTCCATTTCGCCTTGCCAACAGTCTCCATTTGAAGCTGTTTAATTTGGTCAGTAATATTAATGCGGATAAAGGGGAGAACTAAGTTATTTTATGGAAACAGACGTCCTGACTGGATTGTGTCAGTTAGGATGGATGTAGGACGTCAAGGTGAAGTTTCTCTTTCCCTTCTTTCCACTCCCCTTGCCTTTTCTCTTCCCTTCTCCTTCTTGTTCTCCTTCCTCCACTCCCCTCCTCCCAGCTCCTCCCCTCCCCCTCATCCCTCCCTTCCCCTTCTCTCACCTCCTTCCCCCTCCTCCTTCTTCTCCTTTCTCTTCTTCTCCTTCCTCCCATTCTTACCCCTTCTCTGTCTCTCTTTTTAAATCTCTCTCCCTCCTTGTCTCTCCATTCCCGCCTTGACTGTCATCCTGTGATCAAATAAAAGAGCAATGAGGAAGGTCTAGTCTTAGAGTAGGATGTGCCGGTCAGAAGATGAGATCCACAAAATTCCGAGACTGGTGCAAAACCACTGTTGCCCGTTTAGCACCTAGCTTGCTGCTTACTTTGGCCACTTTTTCTTTTTTTTAATAAAAGTTTAAATTTATTCTAACACAAATTTTTTTGTAAAGAAAAATATTTTCATGTAAGAAACAGGTTAATAAGCTTCACTTTTTCAGCTGACTCCATTGGAGATTGCATCTGTGAGTCCCTGCGGAAAAGAGGACGCTTTTCTAGACTCTGAGAACATCCCTGCTCTTGTGCGTGGACCCCCGACAGGAGCAGTAGAGCATAGCGCTGAAGTGCAGACTGAGCAAGCCCAGCAGGAGCATCCCCTTCTGGCGTGGCGAGGCACTGCAGGTGTGACTGGTATAGTCCTTGCTCCAACCGTGGAAGCAATCATCTCTCCAAGGAGCCCTGGCTCCTTTTATTAGAGATTATTATTACAAAGATTGCGGCACTAGGTATGAACTGGAGTTTTACAGCTATAACACTGGAGACATAACAGAGTTCTTACAGAGTTGAGTGAACATTAAGTGAAATAACAGTTAAAATTTCTCCCCATTTAGTCTTAGAAGGTGGAGAAGGCAATGGCCCCCCACTCCAGCACTCTTGCCTGGAAAATCCCATGGTCGGAGGAGCCTGGTAGGCCACAGCCCATGGGGTCGCTGAGAGTCGGACACGACTGAGCGACTTCACTTTCACTTTTCACTTTCATGCATTGGAGAAGGAAATGGCAACCCACTCCAGTGTTCTTGCCTGGAGAATCCTAGGGATGGGGAGCCTCATGGGCTGCTGTCTATTGGGTCTCACAGAGTCAGACATGACTGAAGTGACTTAGCAGCAGCAGCAGTCTTAAAAGGAAGTGAAGTCACTCAGTTGTGTCCGACTTTTTGTGACCCCATGGACTGTAGCCCACCAGACTCCTCTCTCCATGGAGTTTTCCAGGCAAGGATACTGGAGTGAGTTGCCATTTCCTTCTCCAGGCAATCTTCCTGACCCAGGGATTGAACCTGGGTCTCCAGCACTCCAGGCAGCCTCTTTACCGTCTGAGCCACCAGGGAAGAACAAAAATACTTATTTATTTGGTTGTGCTGGGTCTTAGTTGTGGGATGCAAACTCTTATTTGTGGCATGTGGGATCTTGTTCCCTGACCAGGAATTGAACTCACCCCCCTGCCTCTGCAGCATGGAGTCTTAGCCACTGGACCACCAGGGCAGTCCCAAAAATGAAACCCGCAAGGTGTGGCAGCAGTGGGATTCGAAGCCACACCATCAAAATGACTGGAGCCTAAATCCAGGGCCTTCTGCCACTCAACCACACTACCTCTGCCTAAGGTTTAGAGCCAAGTCCTGCTACTCACAGGAAATCTTCATGGGCAGAGTGGGGATGGTTGGAGCCAGCAGTTCCTTTGAAGGCATTTTGACAGAACTTGACCATCAATCATTTTAGCCTTTGCTTAAAGGCCTGGCCCTCCCCCGGGCCTCTCAGCCTCTTTCATATCACAGTGATGTCTCATTCCCTCGGGAAAGTGGTGCTTTGATTCCTTGTTTGGATGGTACTGAGCCCTGGGTTGGGGTTGAGAACTTAGGGAACATCTTCCCAGAGGATTCCACATCTACACAGACGGCTGGTCCCAAGTCTCTCCTGTAGTTGGGTACCACTCACTTAAGCTCTGAAACAAACTGTAACGGTGGCTGAACTGCCTTTACGCTCACTTGGTAGCCTTAGGAAATCTTTTACTTTTTGAAATCTGAGGCCTTCAGAGACTGAACAGCGCGTCTTTTCTTTTACAGGCTTCAAAAGCCCTGTAGTTGAAGGCAGCTCTGAATTAAGACCTCAGAATTCCCAAGGAACTGGGTTTGATTTGCCTGGTTTTTTTGCCCAGCATTCTTCATACTGTTGATAAAAATAATGGGTTTGTCTAAGAGAAAGGGACTCAGAAGAAGGTATAATAAAGGACTCAATTCCATTTTCCCCACTTTACCCTGCTGTGTGAAAACCTGAGATGAGACGAAATCACCTAGGCAATTTTTTGGTCACCTTTCCTTAAACAGAAAATGATGCAGTCATTTCTATGTAGAACGCTGCTACCAGCTGGTGTTAATAAAACCCAGGAACCGAGGTTATGTGACTGACCAGCTGGTTTTTAATTTCTTTATTTTTTTAACTGGAGTGCAGTTGACTTGGTGCTGTGCTGGCTTCTGGCGTACAGCAGTGACCCAGTCACGCGCACTGTACGCACACATATTCTTTCATATATACATGTGTTTTCTTCTTCATTATGGTTTATTACAAGAGGCTGACTATAGCTCCCTGACTATAGCTTCCTACCGTGCTGAACGGTAGGACCTTGTTTATCTCCTTTATATACAGTAGTGTGTATCTGCTAACTCCAGACCCCTAATGTATCCCTCCCCAGCCTCCTTCCCCATTTGGTAGCCATAAGTTTGCTTTCTCTTGATTGACCAACAGTTTAATAGAAAGATAAATTCAGTTGTATTGAGGACCCACCATAGACCACACAGTGGCTAGATTTTCTCATATTTTATCTTACTTAATTCTCTGTTATTAGAGGAAATTGGCTTGCCTACAGTCCCACACTCGTAAGCATGAAAGCTATGATTCTCACTCACCTGATGAGTTTCTAGTCCATCCATTCTTTTAACAAATATTTGAGAATCTGCTCTGCTCCTGGCACTGGCCCAGGCAGTGGAGATTGAGGCACAGAACGGTACACGCTTTATCTCTTTTTCACGGAATTTAGTCTCAGTTTTCCACTGAGAGTCTTCTTTGGAAGATTCTCCCATGGAATGTGATGGCTGAGCACGATTCTTCAAACCCCTTAAGAAGCAATTTTGATAACACTTTTATTTGCAGATTATCTGTCTTGCTGATTTCGACTTTATAATCCTTTCATCCTTAAAGTTTTAATGTTTCTCACTTTTCAACACACTTTCTTATTTGTTTATTATTTATTTGGCCACACTGCACGGCTTGTAGGATCTTAGTTCCCTGACCGGTGATTGAACCTGTGTCTTTGGCAGTGAAAGCGCAGTCTTTTAACCACTGGACCACCAGAGAATTCCCTCTTGTCACTTATTAAATAAAGCAATATCTTTAATGTTTGTTAAAATGTCTTTGTTTTTGCAAGGCTCCTTCTGGAATTTATTTCAGGGCTATACAGAAAAGCTTGTCCTCTGGAGAGCTTTGGTGGGAAGGGCACAGCACTCAGCAGTGGGGTGTGGATTCAGGCTGTGAGAGAGAGTGCTGGGGACAACTAGGGCCTTCCTGTCTCCACTCTGAATCTGGATTCTCTCTGCCGCTCTGGGTCTGGACACATTTATGAGCAGTGATGGCAATGCATAACGGAAAGGATTGTCCATCGGGAGAACAGAAGCACTCTGAGGGCCAATAATGTACCCAGATGCCATTCTGGAGCAATTCAATATGGAGGGTGGGTAATAAAGGTTACAGATCAGACCTACAGTTTGCTGCTAAGCTGCTAAGTCACTTCAGTCGTGCCCAACTGTGCGACCCCATAGATGGCAGCCCACCAGGCTCCCCCGTCCCTGGGACTCTCCAGGCAAGAACACTGGAGGGGGTTGCCATTTCCTTCTCCAATGCATGAAAGTGAAAAGTGAATGTGAAGTTGCTCAGTCGTGTCTGACTCCTCGAGACCCCATGGACTGCAGCCCACCAGGCTCCTCCGTCCATGAGATTTTCCAGGCAAGAGTACTGGAGTGGGGTGCCATTGCCTTCTCCCGACCTACAGGTTAGGTGCAAATAATTGGGTGGTCAGCATTAACCAAGAAAACTGACTAAGCATTTGAGAAGATGTTTTGGAATAGAATTCAGAGACCATGCTAAGTCAGCTGCCTTTCATTCTTGGAGCTTTTCCATCTTGTCTATCGTACCTCTTGTTGGGGAAGACCTTTGGCTTATGAAACAGGAGGGTGGGCATCTCTTTAGCTGAGGGACCAAGGTGCTTGGCGAGAGTTCCCCTCCTGGGGCTGCCTCACCAACGAGCAGCGATGTCTGGCTGGGGCACTGGATCTCGCACTAGCCCGTTTATCTCGCCGAGTCTCCGTTTCTCCATACATAGGCATCTATACGTGAACATGGAGGATCCCCTGGACAGAGGAGCCTGGCGAGCTACAGTCCGTGGGGTCGCAAAGAGTCAGACGCGCCTTGGTGACCGAGTGCACACACCACATATTCCTGAATATGGTATGTGTATGCTGTGAAATATACACATAAGTCATGACATTGTGGTTACATGAACTGTGAACACAAGTAGCGTTTTATAATCTCTTGAACAGTGGTTCTTGACCAGGGATGACGCCATGGACCTTTGGGGCTTCTGACAGGGTCGGGAGACATAGCTGGTTGTTGCAACTAAGGAAGGGGGTGTGCTCCTGGCATCTAGCGGGCAGAGCCAGGGATACTGTAAACCTCCTGAAAAGCACAGGATAGCCTTTCCCCTGCCGCCACTGCCACCTACAACCAAACAACTGTTCAGCTCATAATATGAATGGCGCTGTGGTTGATAAATCCCACTCTGGGCCATTGTACAGATACTACAATTAAGAGGCCCCAGTGTTCTCATGTGTGCTGTCAGGGAACTGCCTCCTGTAGATGGTAGGATATTGTGTCTATTCACTTAGAGAGCACACACATGTGCCAAATGTCAAAAGGGAAAAAAGAAAACAAAAAGGACTAGCTAAACATAACAGTCCTGTGGCCAGTAATTGCAGCCATGAAATTAAAAGATGCCTACTCCTTGGAAAGAAAGTTATGACCAACCTAGACAGCATATTAAAAAGCAGAGACATTACTTTGCCAACAAAGGTCCCTCTAGTCAAGGCTGTGGTTTTTCCAGTGGTCATGTATGGATGTGAGAGTTGGACTGAGCGCTGAAGAATTGATGCTTTTGAACTGTGGTGTTGGAGAAGACTCTTGAGAGTCCCTTGGACTGCAAGGAGATCCAACCAGTCCATCCTAAAGGAGATCAGTCCTAAATATTCGCTGGAAGGACTGATGCTGAAGCTGAAACTCCAATCCTTTGGCCACCTCATGCGAAGAGTTGACTCACTGGAAAAGACCCTGAGGCTGGGAGGGATTGAGGGTGGGAAGAGAAGGGGATGACAGAGGATGAGACGGTTGGATGGCATCACCGACTCAATGGACATGAGTTTGGGTAAACTCTGGGAGTTGGTGATGGACAGGGAGGCCTGATGTGCTGCAATTCACAGGGTCGTAAAGAGTTGGACACGACTGAGCAACTGAATTGAACTGAACTGAAACGTGATAGAAAGTGGTGCAGGTTGGGAAGTTAATTGGTACATTACTGAATGGAAATCTGTTAATAAGCAAGGGAAAGATAAAAATAGAAAATTCTAGGAATGTATCTTAAGGGAAAGAAAGTGGTGTGAGAAACATCTACGAGGGTGTTCCTTGGAGTGCTGTTCACGATGGTGGAAAGTGGAGGCTAGGACTGGAGTATTGCCATGGGTCCCGAGTGACAGCGTTTCCCAGGCTAGCTGAGCCCATCTTCTGGTGTCAGCCGCCACACTCGTGTGTGCAATTATCATCTGAACTCAAGATGGACTGTCTCCTGTCATGTAATAAGAAAGGCTCCTTATCAGTCTGATCACTACAGTTGCAGATAAACCAACGTTACGCAGAGCTGAAGCTTTTTCTCCCTTGAATTCCTTCTTTCTCCCTTTCTCCTTCCTCCACATCTTAAAACTGAATAAATAAAATCTCAAAAACTAGTCTACCAGACATATCGTGGTTTTCCCAAAGAATGTATGCTGTGAAATATACACATAAGTCATGACATTGTGGTTACATGAACTGTGAACACAAGTAGCGTTTTATAATCTCTTGAACAGTGGTTCTTGACCAGGGATGACGCCATGGACCTTTGGGGCTTCTGACAGGGTCGGGAGACATAGCTGGTTGTTGCAACTAAGGAAGGGGGTGTGCTCCTGGCATCTAGCGGGCAGAGCCAGGGATACTGTAAACCTCCTGAAAAGCACAGGATAGCCTTTCCCCCGCCGCCACTGCCACCTACAACCAAACAACTGTTCAGCTCATAATATGAATGGCGCTGTGGTTGATAAATCCCACTCTGGGCCATTGTACAGATACTACAATTAAGAGGCCCCAGTGTTCTCATGTGTGCTGTCAGGGAACTGCCTCCTGTAGATGGTAGGATATTGTGTCTATTCACTTAGAGAGCACACACATGTGCCAAATGTCAAAAGGGAAAAAAGAAAACAAAAAGGACTAGCTAAACATAACAGTCCTGTGGCCAGTAATTGCAGCCATGAAATTAAAAGATGCCTACTCCTTGGAAAGAAAGTTATGACCAACCTAGACAGCATATTAAAAAGCAGAGACATTACTTTGCCAACAAAGGTCCCTCTAGTCAAGGCTGTGGTTTTTCCAGTGGTCATGTATGGATGTGAGAGTTGGACTGAGCGCTGAAGAATTGATGCTTTTGAACTGTGGTGTTGGAGAAGACTCTTGAGAGTCCCTTGGACTGCAAGGAGATCCAACCAGTCCATCCTAAAGGAGATCAGTCCTAAATATTCGCTGGAAGGACTGATGCTGAAGCTGAAACTCCAATCCTTTGGCCACCTCATGCGAAGAGTTGACTCACTGGAAAAGACCCTGAGGCTGGGAGGGATTGAGGGTGGGAAGAGAAGGGGATGACAGAGGATGAGACGGTTGGATGGCATCACCGACTCAATGGACATGAGTTTGGGTAAACTCTGGGAGTTGGTGATGGACAGGGAGGCCTGATGTGCTGCAATTCACAGGGTCGTAAAGAGTTGGACACGACTGAGCAACTGAATTGAACTGAACTGAAACGTGATAGAAAGTGGTGCAGGTTGGGAAGTTAATTGGTACATTACTGAATGGAAATCTGTTAATAAGCAAGGGAAAGATAAAAATAGAAAATTCTAGGAATGTATCTTAAGGGAAAGAAAGTGGTGTGAGAAACATCTACGAGGGTGTTCCTTGGAGTGCTGTTCACGATGGTGGAAAGTGGAGGCTAGGACTGGAGTATTGCCATGGGTCCCGAGTGACAGCGTTTCCCAGGCTAGCTGAGCCCATCTTCTGGTGTCAGCCGCCACACTCGTGTGTGCAATTATCATCTGAACTCAAGATGGACTGTCTCCTGTCATGTAATAAGAAAGGCTCCTTATCAGTCTGATCACTACAGTTGCAGATAAACCAACGTTACGCAGAGCTGAAGCTTTTTCTCCCTTGAATTCCTTCTTTCTCCCTTTCTCCTTCCTCCACATCTTAAAACTGAATAAATAAAATCTCAAAAACTAGTCTACCAGACATATCGTGGTTTTCCCAAAGATGTAAACAGGTAATAATTCAAATTTTGAGTGGACAGACTTTGAGTTCCTTATAGGAATTTAGTTCTGACTTCTACTAATTAGGTTGTTCTGTTCACTCTTAAGTGCCCAGGCCTTAACTTCCTCATCTGTAAACTGGGCATAATCAGTTCAGTTCAGTTCAGTCTCTCAGTCGTGTCTGACTCTTTTCAATCCCATGGACTGCACCATGCCAAGCCTCCCTGTCTATTGCCAACTCCCAGAGTTTACTCAAACTCGTTTCCATTGAGTCGGTGATGCCATCCAGCCATCTCTTCCTCTGTAGCACCTGCCTTACAGGATTAACTGTTGTAGTGTAATAGACGGGTCTAGCGTGTGCCTCACACGTAGATCTTTCTAGACAGATGTTCGTTTCCTCTTTTTGTATCATTCCTCTATACTTTCATCTGAGTTTATGGATCCTTTTCTTAGGCTTAGTTGAAGTAAACCTCAATGGAGAAGAGCACAGAACCAACAGTTCGTCCTCTTGGGATTAAGGACGACCCCAACCTCCAGGCTCCCCTTTTCTGGTATTTCTGTCCAAGCGCCTCATCATTTTGGGTGGGGATGGGGGGCTTCTGGTGGTCGTCTACTCGACACCACCTCTACGCTCCATGCACTTCTTCCTTAGCACCTCTCCTTTGCAGATCTGGGTTACTGACCAGCCGTAGCTCCTAAGATGGTGGCAGCACTGCCCTCCGGGAACAAAGTCATCTCTTGAATGGATGTGCTGCTCAGTCCTCCTCTCTCGGGAGCTCTGCCACCGTTGAGTGCTCCTCCTGGCCTCCATGGCCTATGACCGTCACGTGTGGCCCGTTCACTACACCAACACCGTGGCCGCAGGCGCGTGTGCCCTCCTGACAGCGGGTTCTTATCCAGACACCTTCAGACTCTCCTTCTGTGGTTCAAATGAAATCAACCACTTTTTCTGTGACACCTCTCCACCCCTGGCTCTCTGGTGCTCCGCCGCATGCCGTCAGCCAGCTGGCATTCTTCCTCGTGAACGTCAATGGCTTTTTCACCCTCCCAGTCATCCTCATCTCTCCCCTCTTCACATGCATTGCCATGGCATGGACATGTTCTGCAGAAGGAAGGAAGAAGGCCATCTCCTCCTGTGTGTCCCACCTCCTGGCCGTGTCCATCTTCTCCAGGACATTCATCATCATGTACTTACAGCCCAGATCCACCCTGTTGGTGGACGTGGACAAGGCAGCATCTGAGTTTTATGGGGTGGGTGATTCCCATGCTGAACCCCTAGATCTACAGTCTCAGGAACAAAGAAGTCAAAAGTGCTCTCTGGAAAATACTCAACAAACCTAATTCCCAGTCTTTCAGTGGTAGGAGGTAGGCCAATACATAGGCCACCTGATGTGAGGAGCTGACTCATCAGAAAGGATCCTGATGCTGGAAAAGATTGAAGGCAGGAGGAGAAGGAAATGACAGAGGATGAGATGGCTGGATGGCATCACCGACTCAATGGGCATGAGTCTGAGCAAACTCTGGGAGTTGGTGATGGAGCGGGAGGCCTGGCGTGCTGCGATTCATGAAGTCACAGAGAGTCAGACACGACTGAGCGAGTGAAAAACAGCAACAGCAAGGAAGTAGGCAGGTAATAATGGGTAAAATTTCCCTCAGATTTAGATGCCATCTCATCTTTTGAGGTTTGGCAGATTTCAGCTCTTTCTTCTCCAAGAACAGTGCTCACTTCCGTGCTTAGGTGAAGTGGTAAAAACAGCCCTTGGAAATGTCTCACTCAGAAGAAGTAACCTCATATTTAGTGAACACCCTGAGATGTTTAAATCTTTCTTGCATTCATTTCCTGACATGCCTTAAAGCAGAAGATCAAAGCATAGACTCAACGCACTGAATTTCCCTCTCCTTATTTTAATTGGAGGAAATTTCCATTTGTTACTAAAATTGGGTAGAAGGACTACATCTTCATTGAATAATATTTATCATGGAATTATGCTTTTCATTTCTTTGATCCACGAATTTGAAAGTTAAAAGTTGCTAATGCTGACAAAGGAGGTTTCAATATGTTTAATAGCATCTCAGAGAAAGATGTAGTTGAAAGGATAGGGCGCTGGTCCAAGTGTAAGTCCCCCGCCACCCTTCTTGCCTGCTCGCATCCCCGGCCTCTCTCACAGGCTGCACATCTTTGCATTCTCCATCTCCTTCGGCCAACATGTCCCCCACATTTTCTTTATTTATTGACTGCACCATGCAGCCTGTGGGGTCTTAGGTCCACAACAAGGACTGACACTCTGCACTGGAAGCTCAGAGTCTTAACTACTGGGCGACTGGGGAAGTCCCTCCCCCTAAAGTGTTAGCACAACCTTGGTAGGAAACAATGAGCCACCTTGCTTCAGTCGATAAATTGTTTAAAATTTAACTTGCATAACTCTATCTCTTTTTCAGGTGCCTGCACTCTGTTCTATGCTTTTGGCCTTGATCTAACATAACAACCAAAGGTTGCAGAAGGTTTAAAGGAAGGAAAACAAAAAGTTTGCCCAAAGGCCATGAGAAAAGATGTTTGTCTGAATGAAATGCTCGTGTCTCTCACCCTCAAGTTTGGCAAATCTCACGAATACAACACGATAGTATTTTGTGCCCTCATCGCTTCTGCTTTTGCAATAATTCAGTTCACCTCCGAAATTCCTGTTCCCTTCAGATGTTCTGTAATTAGATGAGCAAAAGTTAAAAAGCCTGCGGAAGCTTTTCGGCCAGAACCGCCACCTTCCAGTGATTCGCCAAGATGACCAACACAAAGGAAAGATGCGGGGCACCCGCTACATGCTCTCCAGGCCTTTCAGAAAACAAGGAGTTGTTCCTTTGGCCACATACCTGCGAATCTACAGGAAGGGTGATGTTGCAGATACCAAGGGAATGGGTATTGTTCAAAAAGGAACACCCCACAAACGTTACCATGCAAAACCGGGAGAGTCGACAGCATCACCCAGCATGCCACTGGCATCACTGTAAACAGACAAGTCAAGGGCAAGACTCCTGCCAAGAGAACTGACGTGCGTATTGAGCACAATAAGCACTCTAAGAGCCCAGATAGCTTCCTGAAACGTGAGAAGGAAAGTGCTCAGAAAAAGAAGGGAGCCCAAGAGAAAGGGACTTGGGTTCAGCTGACGTGCCAGCCTGCTCCACCTAGAGAAGCCCACTTCGGGAGGACCAATGGAAAGGAGCCCGCACACTGCTGGAGCCCATCCCCGATGAATTCATGGCCTGGTGGGTGTAAAAATAAAGACCTGGACTGTGCAAATGTTTCTCTTAATTGAGTAGAGGTGTGTCCAAATTTAGTGAGTGATGTCTTTTCAAATTTAGTGTTTTTTCTTCCTGAAAGGTGTAAGATAGTTTGTTGTTCAGTATGCTCCATTTTTTAATAAACTGCCAGATATTATTTTTTTAAAAAAGCCTGTGGAAATGTACTTCTTAAGACCAGAATGACTGTGGCTCACAGCCAAAGTCCAGCTTCTCGTCTACTTTTGTGGGCTAGGCGCTGTGAACGCATGTGAGTGGGTGGGAGTGGACTGGTGATCAGTCTTACTTCTCGTCAACTGCTTGATGTTTATAGTTACAGGAGTCTAAGTTGTCACATACGTCATGTTTTCAAGAGCTCAAAAAAATTTTTTTTACCTTAAATATGAAAACCAGAGATCCTTTTTAAAAAAAGGCTGCATTAGTTTTGTTTCCTCTCGGCTCTGGTGGCTCTCTGTGGCACAGGCTTGGCTCTGGTGGCTCTCTGTGGCCATGCCCAGGCTTCTCACCAGTTGTGCTGAGCGGGCTCTCCTCTCTAGCTGTTGTCTGTAGGCTTCTCCCTGCAGTGCCCTCTTGTTTGGGAGCACAGTCCTTAGGGCCCACAGGCGTCAACAGCTTCGGCATGGGGGCTCAGGAATTGCGATGCGTGGGCTTAGTTGCTCCACCAAACGTGGACTCTTCACGGGCCAGGGGCCACACCTGCGTCCTCTGCACTGGCAGGGGAGTTCCTAGCCCCTGGACCACCAGGGGAGTCCCCAAACCAGAAATCTCGGTGGGCTAAATCAAGGAGCTTAGATGGGCAAGCTGATTTTGAGATGATCAAACTCTACCATGCACAGGGCAGCCTCAGTCTGAGGAGGGTTGAGCACGGGTCTTGTGGAGAGAGAAGCAGAAACAGACATGAGTCCAACCTGGAGGAGAGACCTTCTCTAGCACCTGCTCACCATCACCTGAACGCACTGGGGGCTTCTTGTGGATGCAAAGCCTTGATAGCCTGGACCTGCCTCACCACCCTCCTGCCCCCTGCCTGAGCAGTGAGGACTTTTCAGCCACACACACTGGAGAACAGGCTTTAATGGCCAGGAGCCACTTCACCAAGGGGTCCTTCTCAGCATCTCATAGGAGTTACAGGGCTCACGGTGCCTGATTTGGAGGTGAGTGTTGGAAGCAGCTATGTGAGCATTGAGGGTATTCCACTCAGAGCTCAGTTTCTTTTCCTACCTTGATAGATAGCATTAATTTTTTTCCTCTTCTTCTCCTTAAAAAAATTTATTTATTTTGGTTGTGCTGGGTCTTAGTTGCAGCCCATGGACTCATAGCTGGAGCAGGCGTGTGGGCCCTAGATCCCCAGCCAGGGGTCAGACCTGGCCCCCTGCGCTGGAGCAGTCTTACCCCCTGGACCGCAAGGGAAGCCCCTTTCCTCTGCTTCCTGCTCCTCTTCTCCTACTTCCTCTTTTCCCTTCTCTCCTTCCTGTTTTGTTTCCCTTTTTCTTTCAGCCTCTTTTCATCCTCAGCCTGGGCAAGAACTTCTCTCACCACTAAGCAGTTAGGTCCTGTGAAAAATGGAAGTGTTTTTGTATTAAAACTATGACAGCACCCAGTAATGTGTTTCCAGGCATGTTTCTTTCTGCCTGTCTCCCAGTTTAGGCCAAAAAGTATGTGGCTCTCCTAAGAGCTGAAAGCCTAATGCTTACACGTTGCCTCTCTTTTCATTGAAGTCACCTCAAACTACCACTACAGTTGACGGCAAATCAGTATAGAGGTCCTAGTTGTAGTATCGAGGGCTGGATGAAAGTGGTGTGACTTCTAGAAAGCCATTCGATTGCTTTGAACCCAGCATTTGGGATAAACTGTGAAGGTGTGTGTGCTTAGTCACTTACCCACGTCCAGCTCTTTGCAACCCCGGAGACTGTAGCCCACTAGGCTCCTCTGCCCATGGGATTCTCCAGGCTAGAATACTGGAGCGGGTTGCTGTCTCCTCCTTCGATCTTCCTGACCCAGGGACTGAACCCATGTCTCCTGCATCTCCTGTACTGGCAGGTGGGTTCTCGACCACCAAGCCACCGGGAAGCCCTGAACGGTAAAGAGAACATAAAATAAAGTGTGTCAACAGGCCCATCATAATGAGTGCATGTTTGATATAGTTGAGATTCCTGTAATGGTTCTCACTTAACCGTTCTCGTATGTTCTGCTTTGGGCTCCTGAGCTGCTCCACTCTTGTCTATTTGGGTCCAAGCCTTTATGCCCATCCATTACTTACCTTCCTGTCCCCCAAGCCCCCAGTTCGTCAGCAGACCCATTTCAAGCTGATACTACATGAGCATTCAATTACACAAGCTACTCAGAAAGAGACATCTTGTTTCCAGTAAGACTTCAGTTACAGAATACAGATTACTGTGGGGAGTTTTTCATGGCCACATGGGAAATCTGTCAAACAGAGACTATGTGCTCATCTGGTTATTAGCAACCCCCACCCTCTCCCTGCAGGAGTGGTCAGAGGCAGGACAGACACTGTGGGTAAGGCCTGCAACTCAAGTTAGCACAGTAAAGGCCCAGGAGGAATTCCTGCCTGAAATGTCCAAAAGCAGAATGCCAAACACACATAAATTGGGGCAATTATTTACATCAGGGTAGATGATCCTTTTCATAAAGAGTCGTGATTGAATTATTTTAAATAAGAGTTTCCCTTTGTGCATGAGATAATGTGTTTAGCTTTTATGTATATGGGAAGAAAAATTAAAATATGTAGAGTCCTGGACAATTGAAGTGAACATTACAGACTCCTAGACTCTTTAGCCAAGACAGACTTTAAAAATAATCTACACCAATTCTCTCATTTCGCAGTTGAAAACTCTGATCACTGCAGTTTAGCTTGCTTTACCTCACAAGAACCAAATCTTACTTGACTCTTATTCATTCTTTACCTTCTGTAAAACTCTTGACGTATCAAAAGAAAGTTTTACTTTCATTGGTTCACTTGGAGATGGATTTTTGTGCTTCCATTTGGCAGCTGAGGAAATCAACTCTTTGAGAAGTTGGCTTACTTGCTGAGTGGTAACAAAAGGAGCCCAGATTTGAACATAAGTCTTGACGTCCCTGCTCAATCTTCTGAGAAAAGAAAAGTAGCCTTATATTGTAGTAAATTTCAATAGATGACTTATTTGATGTATAAATCATTTAAAGAGAGCATTTCATGATAAGTTCCTGCTGTGTGGCAAGGCAGTCTGGAGAATACAAACAGATTTAAGGATATCAGATATAATTCCTGCTTCCACAAAGCAAATCTTCCTGCATATATGATGACCGATGTGATGCACTTTGGGATTCATGGCTCAGTGTTCAGTGGCTCGGCTGGCGGGAAGTGTTCCTCTATCTTACGGAAGCTGCACGGACCAGGGCATGTCATTCTTGTCATTCTGGGCTCTTTGAATGTTGCATCCCGGGGTTTGGTGGAGACAGCCAAACCCTGCCCAGGCTTTACTGGGCACAAACAGCAGGAGAGGCATGGTGTGAGGTCCGTGAAGGAGCCAGGAGCAGACTGCATTGTTCCTGCTTCGGAAGGAGCTTGCAAACAGTGCGGTGGAACAAGACACATGCTCTGAGGTGGGTGACCACTGAAGGCCTTTGTGGTTATTTTTTTTTTTTAAGATGTTTGTTTACTTTTGCTGTGCTGGGTCTCTGTTGCTGCGCTTGGACTTTCTCTAGTTGCGGGGAGCAGCGCTGCTCTTGACTGCCACGGCTGGGCTTCTCATTGCGGCGGCTTCTCTCGCTGTGGAGCACAGCCTCTAGGCACCCACACTCAGGAGTTGTGGCGCACGGGCCTAGTTGCTCCATGACATGTGGGATCTTCTCAGACCAGGGACTGAACCTGTGTCCCCTGCACTGACAGGTGGATTCTTATCCACTGTGCCAACAGGGAAGTTCCGTGATTATTGTTAAGGGAGTAGTATAGCAAAAAACATTTAGGAAGCTATGACGGAGGGAGGAGGGCCCCTCTAAAGCGGTCACATTTTACCCAAGGCTTGAAAAGAAACAAACCGAAAGGCCCTGGCAGTGATACAGTTGGAAGGGAAAGACCCGGGAATTCATTTCTCATCTTTCTTAAAAAGTGTGTTTTTACTGGAGTGTAGTTGCTTTGCAGTGCCCTCTTAGTTTCTGCCGTGCAGCAAAGTGAACAGCGAAATGCAGAGCTGATGCAGAGCTCACACTTCACATCTCCTCTTATGTTTGGATTTCCCTCCCATTCAGGTCACCACAGAGCACTGGGTAGCTCTCCTGTGTCTGCAGAAGACCCTCACGAGTTATCTACTTTACACACAGAGTCAGTGGTGTATTGATCTTCCCACACTCTATGGTCTCAGCTTGTTTCACTGAGTTTGAGAGCATCTGATAAATTATCTATTAAAAAAAGAAAATAATATTTAGAACACTTCAGAGGTGACAAAGAATCCTGAAGGTGGGGAAAGCTCCTTGGAAGAGGTTAGAACTTGAGCCAGGCTTTGAAGGGATGATGAGAACATCCAGAATTCCAAGATGGAAGAATTAGCCTCTAGTCAAAACGCTGCCACTTACTGGTGGTACCATCGCCCTAGATTTCATACATGTGTGTTAATTATGCTATTTGTTTTCTCTTTCTGACTTACTTCACTCTGTATGACAGACTCGAGGTCCACCCACATCACTACAAATGACCCAGTTTCATTCCTTTTTATGGCTGAGTAATATATAGGAAATGGCACCCCACTCCAGTGTTCTTGCCTGGAGAATTCCAGGGACGGGGGAGCCTGGGGGGCTGCCGTCTATGGGGTCACACAGAGTTGGACACGACGGAAGCGACTCAGCAGCAGCAGCAGCAATATATATATATACACACACACACACACACCCCCCACATCGTCTTTATCCATTCATCTGTTGATGCTGCAATAAAGACAACTGAGACTTGCTCCTATCAAACTGTGTGAAGAACCCGGATTTACAAGAACAACGGTTTCTCCCCAGAGAAGTGACACTTTATGGGGAAACTTCTGTAGGATATCACCACTCGCCTGTCCAGATCCAAGCCCAGGAGTCCTATCGCCTATTCGTAACATGGGATTTCTCAGTTGCTGGTCTGTGATGGATTCACAAGCCAGGTGTGTGTGTGTGTGGTGGGGGGGAGTTGGGCAATGTTTCTGTAGTGTACTTAACCAACTAAAGAGGTAGTGTGTGTCTGCACTTGTGTTTGTATAAAATGCTTGTTTTAAACTTCTTAGAGATCAGTGAGAAAAAGACAGTCCAATAGAAAAATACAAAATTTAATTGCTCAGTCTGCTGTCCGTGCTAATCTGGCTTGTCTCTGGGGTAAAGATGAGCTGCTGATGCACCCAAAGTGTTCAGTGGCTCGGCTGGCGGGAAGTGTTCCTCTATCTTACGGAAGCTGCACGGACCAGGGCATGTCATTCTTGTCATTCTGGGCTCTTTGAATGTTGCATCCCGGGGTTTGGTGGAGACAGCCAAACCCTGCCCAGGCTTTACTGGGCACAAACAGCAGGAGAGGCATGGTGTGAGGTCCGTGAAGGAGCCAGGAGCAGACTGCATTGTTCCTGCTTCGGAAGGAGCTTGCAAACAGTGCGGTGGAACAAGACACATGCTCTGAGGTGGGTGACCACTGAAGGCCTTTGTGGTTATTTTTTTTTTTTAAGATGTTTGTTTACTTTTGCTGTGCTGGGTCTCTGTTGCTGCGCTTGGACTTTCTCTAGTTGCGGGGAGCAGCGCTGCTCTTGACTGCCACGGCTGGGCTTCTCATTGCGGCGGCTTCTCTCGCTGTGGAGCACAGCCTCTAGGCACCCACACTCAGGAGTTGTGGCGCACGGGCCTAGTTGCTCCATGACATGTGGGATCTTCTCAGACCAGGGACTGAACCTGTGTCCCCTGCACTGACAGGTGGATTCTTATCCACTGTGCCAACAGGGAAGTTCCGTGATTATTGTTAAGGGAGTAGTATAGCAAAAAACATTTAGGAAGCTATGACGGAGGGAGGAGGGCCCCTCTAAAGCGGTCACATTTTACCCAAGGCTTGAAAAGAAACAAACCGAAAGGCCCTGGCAGTGATACAGTTGGAAGGGAAAGACCCGGGAATTCATTTCTCATCTTTCTTAAAAAGTGTGTTTTTACTGGAGTGTAGTTGCTTTGCAGTGCCCTCTTAGTTTCTGCCGTGCAGCAAAGTGAACAGCGAAATGCAGAGCTGATGCAGAGCTCACACTTCACATCTCCTCTTATGTTTGGATTTCCCTCCCATTCAGGTCACCACAGAGCACTGGGTAGCTCTCCTGTGTCTGCAGAAGACCCTCACGAGTTATCTACTTTACACACAGAGTCAGTGGTGTATTGATCTTCCCACACTCTATGGTCTCAGCTTGTTTCACTGAGTTTGAGAGCATCTGATAAATTATCTATTAAAAAAAGAAAATAATATTTAGAACACTTCAGAGGTGACAAAGAATCCTGAAGGTGGGGAAAGCTCCTTGGAAGAGGTTAGAACTTGAGCCAGGCTTTGAAGGGATGATGAGAACATCCAGAATTCCAAGATGGAAGAATTAGCCTCTAGTCAAAACGCTGCCACTTACTGGTGGTACCATCGCCCTAGATTTCATACATGTGTGTTAATTATGCTATTTGTTTTCTCTTTCTGACTTACTTCACTCTGTATGACAGACTCGAGGTCCACCCACATCACTACAAATGACCCAGTTTCATTCCTTTTTATGGCTGAGTAATATATAGGAAATGGCACCCCACTCCAGTGTTCTTGCCTGGAGAATTCCAGGGACGGGGGAGCCTGGGGGGCTGCCGTCTATGGGGTCACACAGAGTTGGACACGACGGAAGCGACTCAGCAGCAGCAGCAGCAATATATATATATACACACACACACACACACCCCCCACATCGTCTTTATCCATTCATCTGTTGATGCTGCAATAAAGACAACTGAGACTTGCTCCTATCAAACTGTGTGAAGAACCCGGATTTACAAGAACAACGGTTTCTCCCCAGAGAAGTGACACTTTATGGGGAAACTTCTGTAGGATATCACCACTCGCCTGTCCAGATCCAAGCCCAGGAGTCCTATCGCCTATTCGTAACATGGGATTTCTCAGTTGCTGGTCTGTGATGGATTCACAAGCCAGGTGTGTGTGTGTGTGGTGGGGGGGAGTTGGGCAATGTTTCTGTAGTGTACTTAACCAACTAAAGAGGTAGTGTGTGTCTGCACTTGTGTTTGTATAAAATGCTTGTTTTAAACTTCTTAGAGATCAGTGAGAAAAAGACAGTCCAATAGAAAAATACAAAATTTAATTGCTCAGTCTGCTGTCCGTGCTAATCTGGCTTGTCTCTGGGGTAAAGATGAGCTGCTGATGCACCCATTTTTGTCAAGTATTTCAGTGCACAGATGCAGTCAGTTCTCTGCTGCTGCTGCTAAGTCGCTTCAGTCGTGTCCGACTCTGTGCGACCCCATAGACGGCAGCCCACCAGGCTCCCCCGTCCCTGGGATTCTCCAGGCAAGAACACTGGAGTGGGTTGCCATTCCCTTCTCCGATGCATGAAAGTGAAAAGTGAAAGTGAAGTCACTCAGTCGTGTCCAGCTCTTAGCGACCCCGTGGACTGCAGTCCACCAGGCTCCTCGGGCCGTGGGATTTTCCAGGCAGGAGCACTGGAGTGGGGTGCCATGCAGTCAGTTCTCTAGGGTGTATCTATTTTAAAGTGTAATTGCTGACTTATAGGCTGTATCCAGTTTCAACCTTACTAAATAATATGTTATTTTCCAAAGTGGTTGTGCCAATTTATGTTCCCATCAGCGGTGTGTGAACCCCCACTGCCAGCGCTTGGTATGACGGGGTATTTAAATTATGCCAGTTTGGAGAGAGGTCAGTGTTTTTCTTATTGTTGCCCTAATTTGCATTTATTTGATTACTGATGAAATTAAACACACATGTACTTTTTCCCCCTAGATCTTTCCGCTGTTTTTCTCTTATTGTATAAAAAAACAGCAAACCACAGATGGATACAAACAGATGTATGGGAGTGGGTGTACAGAGGCTGCTGTTCTATTTTTGATTTGGACGGTAGTTATATTGAGGTTTCCCATCGCTAAACTAAACCTACATGTTTTATGCACTTAAAATATATATATGACTTGCAGTAAAAATGTTAACAAGGTAAATCAAATATAGCTCCTATATTAAAGGAGTTTGTGTAAATTTTGGTTATGTTTTCTGTACAGGGTGTATTTCACAAGAGAAATTTTTTTTAGAAAAGTATATCAACCAACTCCTGTATTAAAGAAGTTTATGGTATAAAGTGAGGACAATATCTAGGTATAAGTAGCTTTAGTTCTATGTGGAAAATTATAAACTACAAGAGAGGCACGTAAAATGCTGTGGTAGAAGAGACGAAGGCTCGATCCCATGGTGGAGGCTTGAAGAACGCGACATTCATTCTGGACAATAAAGAGACGTACAGGGGAATGACAAGGAAAGCATGCAGATGTGTTCAGCAGCCAGTCTTCTTTGTCTGAAATGTGATGTTCTTGAAGAAAAATGATCGAAAACAAATTTGGAAGGCTGTGAGTTGGTGCCCAGCTGTGGAGACCACTCTCTTTCAGATTCAGACTTTCAAGTTCACACTACAGATTGCAGCACCACTAAAGGAAGCTTAGACACTGTGCAGCTGCCACAGCTCAAGGCGGATGCCCCGCTACTGCAGGACAAAGTCTGAAACGGCTTCGCCTCTGCATCTATGCTAAAACAAAGCCTTTGTTCACTTTCGGCAGATTGTCCAGCATCTTCTGTGTGAGCACATGCCACATTAAAACTTGTTTCAGCACCTGTTGGAGCAGCCATTGATTTTTTTTTTTTTTTTTTGATGTTGATCGACATACTGATTCATTTTTTAATATACTTTCTTTTTAAATTTATTTTTAATTGGAGTAGAATCGCTCTACAATGTTGTGCCTGCGGTACAGCAATGCGAACCAGCTGCAAGCATGCACATGCCCCTTCCCTCTCGACCTCCTTCCCACGCCCACCCCAGCCCTCCTGGTGATCACGGCGCAGGCGGAGCCCCCTGCGCTCTGCACACGGCCGCGCATATAGGTCACCGCAGCCCTCAGCTCGCCCCGGGTGTCTGTTCTCTGCATCTGCGTCTCTATCCGGGCCCTGCTGATGGACTCATCCATGCCATTCCTCTAGATTCCGTATGTTTACGTTAATATGCTACGCTCCTTTTGCTCTTTCTGACTTCCATCACTCAGTACAGCGGAACCTACTGTCTGTCATACCGAGTCACCACTTCCTCATGTGTCCAGAATCCGCATTCCCTCTTGGAAGTGTTCTGACTTCCTTGGAGAGCAGTCTCAGTTACTGGATGGATGGGAGGATCCCCGTGCCCACCCAGGTCCGTGGACACTGAGGCAACGAGCGTCTTTCCTCCCCTGCCGCGAGCTGTGACGTGTCGGGGGCAGAGGGGCCACACAGGACTCCTCAGTTCAGCCAGTAACAGGTTCTCACTGCCCCCAACTTAAATCTGAAGCAAACGCAGCCGGGGAAGCGCGTGTGCTCGGAGCCGCTCGCCCCGTCGGGGGGGATCCAGCTCGGGCCACCGCACTCACGCACTCACGCCGCGGTCTCTGTGCTGCTGACGCCTGCTCCTTGGCCTCCAAAATGACTTCAGCTCCTCTGATGCTGAAGCTGAAGCTCCAACGCTTCGGCCACCTGATGCGAAGAGCTGACTCATTAGGAAAGACCCTGATGCTGGAAAAGATTGAAGGCGGGAGGAAAAGGGGATGACAGAGGATGGGATGGCTGGATGTCATCACTGACTCAATGGACATGAGTCTGAGCAAACTCTGGGAGACGGTGAAGGACAGGGAAGCCTGGTGTGCTGCAGTCCATGGGGCTGCACTGAGTCAGACAGGACTTAGCGACTGAATAACAGTAATAACCAGCTGCCTTTGGTCCAGTTCCCTTTGATTCTTTGACCCTCTCGATGTCCTTTCAATTAGCTCCATCTTCCCCCTTTGTGTTCACCTGAGCAGACCTCTGTAACAAACATAACATATATCTATTGTGTGAGCAAAAATTATCCAGGGACTGTATAGTGAACAGGAGACAAGAAATTGAAAAATAGAGTAGAAATGTAAAATGGCAAAAGAACAGGAAGAAAGCACTCAGTAATACAAAAGTCCATAAGCATTTCAACAGGCACGACGGAAGGAAAATGAATGGTACGTTTTGTAGCCTTGCTACAAAATTAAACTTCCTTCAGAAAGCTGAGCAATCGCTAGTCACCCATTTCTTTAACCACATTTTCTTGCTGACAATGTCGGTTCAGATCTGGAGTTATCTGTACACAGGGATAAAAGAGACCTGAGAGCTAGTGCCATCCCCGGTTGCGTGTTTAAGATGAGGAAGTCGAGGCCCAGGGAGGGGAAGTGGTCTCCCGTCCAGAAAGTGGCTGAGGCAGACCCTGGGACATACTCCACCGCCGCTGAAGCACTCCTGGCTGGAGGCCTCCACCCAGGCTGTGCTCGAGAACACCCACTTTTGCTTCTCCTTGGGTGTTTCTGACAGCACCATCTTTTGTCTTATAAACACGTTCCTTGCTGCCTTCTCAGAAAACATCACTTCATACCTGCGTGACACGTGGGCCTGGCAAGAGCTGGAGAAAGTCATATCCAACAGCCAGTTTGCTGCCTTTCAAGTTAATTGCAGCATCTTCTTGTCTTTGGTTCCCTAGTTGGCTACTCTTAACGTTTCCTCTCTTCAGCTCCAAACGTCTTCTATGTCAATGATAGCGTCTCCCAGAGCGGATGCCATGGTGAGCTGCTTGGATCCCATATAAATATATGGGGCTTCCCAGGGGGCTCAGATGATAAAGAATCTGCCTGCAATGCAGGAGACCTGGGTTTGATCCGTGGGTCGGGAAGATCCCCTGGAGAAGGAAACGGCAACCCATTCCAGTCTCCTTGCCTGGAAAATTCCATGGGCAGAAGAGCCTGGCAAGCTATATAGTCCATGGAGTCACAGAGTTGGACACAACTGAGCGACCGAAACAAGAACAACAACAACATATATAAACATATGCATATACATTTTCTATTTTATTTCCGATTGGATTTACACCAGAAGACTGGGTGCAGTTCCCTGTGCTGTATACAGCAGGACCTTGTCTCCCCATTCTAGATGTAATAGTTTGCAGCTACTGGCCCCAAACTCCCAGTCCATCCCTCTCCCTGCAGCCCTCCACCCACTCCCCTTTGGCAACCGCAAGTGTGATCTCTAAGTCTGTGAATCTTTCTGTTTCACAGATACGTTCATTTGTGCCATACTTTAGATCCCATTCTGCTTATTTAACTTCTATGCAGAGTACATCATGAGAAACGCTGGACTGGAAGAAACAGAAGCTGGAATTAAGATTGCTGGGAGAAATATCAATAACCTCAGATACGCAGATGACACCACCCTTATGGCAGAAAGTGAAGAGGAGCTAAAAAGCCTCTTGATGAAAGTGAAAGAGGAGAGTGAAAAACTTGGCTTAAAGCTCAACATTCAGAAAAGGAAGATCATGGCATCCGGTCCCATCACTTCATGGGAAATAGATGGGGAAACAGTGGAAACAGTGTCAGACTTTAGTTTTTGGGGCTCCAGAATCACTGCAGGTGGTGACTGCAGCCATGAAATTAAAAGACGCTTACTCCTTGGAAGAAAAGTTATGACCGACCTAGATAGTATATTCAAAAGCAGAGACATTACTTTGCCGACTAAGGTCCGTCTAGTCAAGGCTATGGTTTTTCCAGTGGTCATGTATGGATGTGAGAGTTGGACTGTGAAGAAGGCTGAGTGCTGAAGAATTGATGCTTTTGAACTGTGGTGTTGGAGAAGACTCTTGAAAATCCCTTGGACTACAAGGAGATCCAACGAGTCCATTCTGAAGGAGATCAGCCCTGGGATTTCTTTGGAAGGAATGATGCTAAAGCTGAAACTCCAGTACTTTGGCCACCTCATGGGAAGAGTTGACTCATTGGAAAAGACTGTGATGCTGGGAGGGATTGGGGGCAGGAGGAGAAGGGGACGACCGAGGATGAGATGGCTGGATGGCATCACCGACTCGATGGACGTGAGTTTGGGTAAACTCCGGGAGTTGGTGATGGACAGGGAGGCCTGGTGTGCTGCGATTCATGGGGTTGCAAAGAGTCAGACACGCCTGAGTGATAAACTGAACTGAACTTAGATCCCACATATAAGTGATATACCATGGTGCTCGTCTTTCTTTCTCTGACTTGCTTCATTTGGTATGATAGTCTCTAGCTGCGTCCGTGTTGCTGCAGACGGCGTTTTTCCATCCATTTCTGTGGCTGAGTAGCATTGCTTTGAATATCTGTGCCACGTCTTCTCCATCTGTCCATGTGCTGGTGGACATTTAGGTGATTTCCACGTCTTGGCCATTGTCAGTCGGACCGCTGTGACTGTAGGGTGGAGGCATCTTTTTGAATTTTAGTTTTGTCTGGATCTATGCCCAGGAGTGGGATTGCTGCATCATATGGTGGTGGTGGTGGTTTAGTTGCTAAGTTGTGCCCAACTCTTGTGATGCTGTGGACTGTAGCCCACCAGGTTCCTCTGTCCATGGGCTTCTGCAGGCACGGATACCAGAGTGGGTTGCCATTTCCTTCTCCAGGGGATCTTCCCGACCCAGGGAATCGAAGCCAGGTCTCCCGCATTGCAGGTAGACTCTACCGACTGAGCTACAAGGGAAGATGGGTAATCTGGTGGCTGTGTTTTTAGCTTCCCGAGGAGCTTTCACACAGGTCTCCACAGCGGCTGCACCAGCTTGAATTCCCACCAGTGCTGTGGGACGGCTCCCTTTCCCCCACGCCCTCTGCAGCGACTGTTACTTGCAGATTTTTAATACCTGCCCATCTAACCAGTGTGGGGTGGTACCCCTCTGTGGCTTTGATTTGCATTTCTCTGATTCAGCCTCGTATTTGAACTCCCTTCAGGAATTACGTTGGGCTGGAGAGCCGCCTCCCTTAAGGTAACTCGCACCCAAGACTGGGCAGAGAGGCGCACAGAGGCTTGGCTGTGTCTCCCTGCGACGGCGGGCAGTGCCGCAGGGCCGCCTCCGCGGGGCTCGCGCAGGCTGGCGGAGGCCCGGGGCAGCGGGGCCTGGCGGGCGCGGCCCCTGCGGGCGCACCGAGCGGGCGACTGGCCCACCGGCGCCGCCGCCTCCGCGGGGGCAAGCGCGCCAGCGCCCGGCCCGGCTGCCGCGTCCCCCGCAGGCGCCGACCCAAGGCCCCGGAGCCGCCTCTCGGCGAGGGTGATAGAAGGCGGCTCCTCGCTCACTTCATTCTACGACAGTTTCCGATGGTGGAAAGGTATCGTTTTACCTCCCTCAGGATCTTGATCTCTGCTGCTAACTGCCAGAGCTAGCGCCTCAGCCTCCGGGCTTGGTTTCTGAAGGAAGCAGAGAAGCAGGGCCCCGAGGCTCGCGCCGGCCTCCGTCTCCCTGCGGAGGGGGCCTCCGCGGGCGCCGCCCTCGGCCGCTCCCTGAGGGTTTCCCGCGTTCCAGACGCTGCTGAGCGCGGCTGCCTCGCAGCACTCTCGGCGGCTGCAGCGAGCTAGCCTCGCCCGCTGTTTGCTTCCGCATTTTGGCTGGCAGTGTCGCGCCGGTTTCGCTGTTCAGCAGAGCGGCTGGGTCCCAGGCTGCGCCTTCCTTCCGCGTTCGTTCCCGCCTGTCCCGGGACCCTGGACCTAGGCCCGCGTGTCCCGCAGGAGGGGCCTGCGCACGCTCCCCTGACAGCTCGCGGCTGGCCACTCCAACCCCCACCCCGTCGCTCCTTCCGCGCTGGATGAAAGCCCGGGCCTAGAGCTGCGGCGTGACTCCCGCAGGACGAAGGCTGGAGGCGAGCCGCCGCCCTGCACTCAGCGATGAGCGCGCTGCCGCGGCCGCTCTGTGGCCTCTGCCCGCCAGCCCCCGGCAGCCAAGCCAGCCCCCGGCAGCCAAGCCAGCGCCTGGCACGCGGCAGGTGCTCAGCACGCCTTCCTGAATGGATGGATGGTTGACTAGACAAGGCGAGGGACTTATGCTTTTATCGGGCACTTTTACCGTGCCAGTTGTTTTCCATATTTTAATGAACATTATCTCTTCAAAATTCACACTACATCTGTGAGAGGTGGACTAACTTTCTTGTTTGTTTGTTTTGCAGATGGTGAGACTGAAGTTCAGGTGCACAGGAACTGAAGGGTAGAAGCAGGATTCTAGCCCCCGCTGTTGGCTCCCCACGCTTCCTGCTGTACCTTGACCTTCCCGCCGTCTCCTGTTTCTCAGATGAGGAAACTGAAGTACCGAAGCTTTAAGCGGCTCCACGCGAGACATGTTGCCCGAAAGTGGGCCCGGATTTCCCGTCTCCTGACCCTCAACATCAAGTAGACTCCTACCCGGCACACTCAGAATTCGTAGGACGCCAGCTGCCTTTGCCAAACAGGTTGGCAAAATGTCTCTTTCACTTAGGTGGCAAAACTCCTCACCAGATATAAAACTGAAAATGTAGGCCACTTCCCCATGTGATTGCGTTTCATAACTCAGAGCTCAAAATATCTCTCCGCTCACTTGGCCTGTTTATAACATATTAAAAACTCATATTCAAATTTACTCGCCTCTTGGATTAATGTCAAGATGATAGTTTTCCAAGTTTCTTTGTTTCTCCCTATCTTCCCCAGCAGGAAGTGGATTAGCCTTGTCCACATTAGTTCCCACATGAATTACTGAGTGCTTATTTTCAAAGATGAATTTCATGACCTTATTATCTCTTTGCTGTACCTGCAGAATCCAGTTTGGAAGTCAGGACAGAAGTGGCTCCAGGGCCAGAGGTATTCTTTTTTTAAAATTTTTTAAATTTAATTTTTATTTTATGCTGAAGTATAGTTGGTTCTTTCTCATATTCTTTCTCGTTATGGGTTTTCATAGGCTATTGACTGTGGTGCCCCATGCTATACAGTAGGACCTTATTGTTCATTCACCCTGCATATGATCATTTGCATCTAGTAACTGTAAACTCCTAGTTCTATGCCCTCCAGGGAAGATCCCCTGGAGGAGGGCATGGCCACCCACTCCAGTATTCTGCCTGGAGAATCCCAAGGACAAAGAGGAGTCCAGTGGGTTACCAGACGCCATACTAGTCCATAGGGTTGCCGAGAGTAGGACATGACTGAAGTGACTTTGCATGCATAACTGATTTACTATTTCTGTGTTAGTTTCAGATGTACAGCTAACCGATTCAGTTATACACGTACATATATCCGTTCCTTTTCAGATTCTTTTCCCATATTGGTTATTACTGAATATTGAGTATAGTTCCCTGAGCTATGCAGTAGGTCCTTGTTGATTATATATTTTATATTAGTATATAGTAGTGTGTGCCTGTTAATCCTAACCCACCTCTTAATTTATCCTTCCCTTATACATTTTCCCTTTGATAATCATGAGTTTATTTTCAAAGTCTGGGAGTATGTTTCTGTTTTCTAAATAATTTCATTAGTATCACTTTAAGAGTTTACATATCATTTTAATATTTTACATATCGTATGCTGTTTGTCTTTCTCTTACTTTACATAGTATAATAATCTCTAGGTCCCTCCATGTTGCTGTGAATGGCATTATTCATTCTTTTTAATGACTGTTATATTCCATTGTGTGCTAGGCACCACATAACTTCTTTATCCGTTCATCTGTCGATAGACATTGCTTGCTTCCATGTCTTGTCTAATGTAAATAGAACTGCAGTGAACACTGGGGGGCATATATATTTTCAAATATGGTTTACTTTGGAGAAAGGCTGTACATTCTTGAGCCAGGTATGAAACTGTTGTCTTAATTTCCTTGTCACTGAAATAGAGACAAAAGAAATCCTCCTATTTCCTGGGATTATTGTGAGGATTAAACAACAACAAAAAAGTCATGGCCGATGTTTAGCTCAGTTCCCAACACACACACACACACACACACACACACACACACAGAGTGAACAGATAGAGCTACTCAAAACAAAAATTAGCAAAACAAAAAGTTACCACCACTGAGCATGACCTACTGAGCTTCCCTGGCGGCTCAGACGATGAAGAGTCCACCTGCAATACAGGAGACCTAACTTTGACTTGCCTCAATTTGCCTGGAATTTTCCAGATTTAGTAGAAGGACTCCAGTCCTGGGAAACCTCTGTCCTGGGAAAATAGGAACAGTTGGTTGGTTACTTGCTTCCCCATCAAGAAAACAAACAAAAAGTTCTTGAGTTATTCATTTATGCATGAAGCCTTTATTGATAACTAAAACATTCAGACATTTTGATGGCATTTGAAAGGTAAACATGACAAAAAATGAGTCCTTACAAAACACTCAGCATAATGAGAGAGGACCATGAATTATATATGGCAAATTATATACGGTTCTTCTGAAAGTTGGCATGAAATGTTCAAAGAATACAACTCTGAAATAAATTGCTCCCAGGGTATACTTTGTACGAATTTCATGGACCGCATCTTCTGTCTAATAGAGATTTTCCCCTCCAAACACTAACGCTATGTGGGAGTTAATAGGTTTACACAGGAAAGAGCTTTTCCATGAGGAGATGAGTTAAACAGCTTTGACTGCAGTACTTCTCAGCATCTTTATTAGGCTGCTGAGCATTTGAACTCTAGGATGGGGATGTTTAAAACATTATTTCCAAACTTTAAAAAATTTGACAACACATTGGTTATTTTTAGGATTTATGGAATGATACCAGCATTCCACGGGGCCCTGACAAAAAAGCCCATCTAGGTATTGTCTGGCACTGAACATACAGAACCCAGACTGGGGAGAAAACTGCCAAATCCCAGCTCCTCATCAACAGAGCAGCTATGCTTCAGTCATTACAGTTCTATCTGTGGTCCTTAGCCTTTTTTGTTTCATGAACCTCCTTTCAGAATTTGATGAATACTTGAATGCACAGAGGATAAAGGATTATAATTAGCACCTTGAACTTTACAGGGCATACTGGAGAGATGCTATGTTTCCTGAGGAATCAAAAAATCTTATTCTCTAAGAGAATTTTGGGCCTTCATATGCACAGAGATGGAAAAACTCTGCAAAAGCTGAAATAAATTCTGACCCAAGACAGGAATATTGGTGTAGATAAGCATGACATATAGTATGCAATGCTCAAAAGCAGTACTTAGACAAATAAGTAATTATTTACATATATATATATATAAAATGCTTGCTATGACATGTATTATCTTATTTAATCAAGAGGTAGCTTATCATGATAGTTTAGATTGTGGCTTCTAAAAGTAAATATAAGATATTATATGTTGCTGTCTATATTATATAGGCACACCACATGCTTTTTTGTTCCCACTCTTTCCTCCAACCCACAGAAACCTTTGGAGTCATTTGTAATATCAATGTTATTAATGTAAGAAGTCTTGGTCTTTACCACTTAGAAATAAATCATTTCTGAAACCACTCACCTCATATCTCATTGTAAGAAAGCCAAGAAATAAAATTTCATCTGAAGGTGCTTAAAGTGAAACCAAGATTAGTGTTGGATGAGAATAAGTTGGAGTAGCTGCCATTTGACACGACTGAGTGACTTCCCTTTCACTTTTCACTTTCACGCATTGGAGAAGGAAATGGCAACCCCCTCCAGTGTTCTTGCTTGGAGAATCCCAGGGATGTGGGGGAGCCTGGTGGGCTGCCGTCTCTGGGGTCGCACAGAGTCGGACACGGCTGAAGCGACTCAGCAGTAGCAGCTGTCACTTGCTGGATCTCACTCATAGTCAGGCATGACTGCAGAATGCAAGGGGAACAGCAGACACAGGAGCATGTCCGCAGTGCTTCTTTCTCTCATCCTGATTAACCTCATTCTAGGTTCATCCGCGTCTCTGCAAGTGACTCTATTTCGTTCCTTTTTCATGGCGGAGTAGTATTGCTTGATGTCTGTGCCACATCTTCTTTACCCTTTCATCTGTTGATGGACAGTTAGACTGTGTCCATGTCCTGGCTACTGTAAATAGGGGTGGATTGGGAGATTAGGATTTACATAAACACACTGCCGCTGCTGCTGCTGCTGCTAAGTCGCTTCAGTTGTGTCCGACTCTGTGCGACCCCATAGACAGCCTCCTACCAAGCTGGGATTCTCCAGGCAAGAACACTGGAGTGGGTTGCCATTTCCTTCTCCAAAGCATGAAAGTGAAGTCACACAGTCGTGTCCGACTCTTTGTGACCCCATGGACTGCAGCCTACCAGGCCCCTCCCTCCTTGGGATTTTCCAGGCGAGAGCCCTGGAGTGGGGTGCCATCGCCTTCTCTGATATATACACTTCCATGTGTTAAGTCGATCACTAGTGGGACCTGCTGTATAGTGCAAGGAGCTCAGCTTGGCGCTCTGTGGACCTGCGGGGTGGGGTGGCGGGTTGGGAGGGAGGTCTGAGGGGATATATGTGTACGGATGACTGATTCACATTGTTGCACAGCAGAAACTAACATAACATTGTAAAGCAACTGTACCGTAATTTTTTTTTAAAAAGGGTATTTATTGATACAGCCAAAGAGAAAAAAAGAAATAAAAACGCCCCACAGGACTGGTGGAAATAATGTTGTCTGAGGCCTCTGTGATTCTACGCCCCACCCTGTGTCCCTTTTCTGCTCTCTGATGTCCGCGTCAGCTGCTTCCAAGCATGTTAACAGCCTATTTTTCTTTATTTTTGAGAACAGATGGGTATACTGGAGAAGAAATAGCAACTCACACGGCCATGAATTTCCTTAGCAAGTTCCCTAAGGACTTGGTCCCCACAGGCAAGGTTTTAATTAAAATATTCGGTACATGAGGCCTGGAGCTGTGGATGGATCCCAGGAGGACTGGTTCCTGAGAGCTTCATGTGCAAATAATCCCCTTCAAGACATCAGTCACCGGACCCTTAAATCCCAGGCTGGCTTCATTCAGACTCACTAGAGTGAGAGACCCTGGTGCCCAGGGCAGGCTTGTTCACCGGATTTTACTTTATCACAAGGTGGTCTTCAGGGTCTCAGAGCTGGAGGCCTTCCCTTCACAGGGACCTTCCTGCGGCGCATCAGTCAGGATGAGCTTGGGCAGCACTGTCTGACAACTAGAGGAGTCTTTTAGAGAGACGGAGTGATTTACTAAGCATTTCACATCTTTTGTTTTACTTCATCCTCAAAGCACTCTGTAAAAACATCAAGAGTGGTTATTAGTAATTCCATTAAAAAGTTTTAGAAAGTGAAGCTAAGTGATGTTAAGGAGTTTATTCTGTTCCCATCTGAAGCAAGAAATCTAGAAATGAAGACTTTTGAGGTTTGACATGCAGTCAAACCTCAAGGAATCCAATTATGGTCCTAAAAGGTGTAATCAAGGGGATGAAATAATTCAGAAGGTGCAAATTTACGGTTATACAATAAATGTCATGGAGGTGAAATCTACAGCATGGTGACTATAGTCAATGCTCTTGCATGGCATATTTGAAAGCTGCTAAGAGAGTAGATCTTAAAAGTCCTCATCATAAGAAAAAAATTGTAACTATGTATGGGAGTGGATGTTAACTAGACTTATTGTGGTGATCATTTCGCAATACATACAAGTATCAAGTCATTGAAACTAACATATTGTTATATGCCAATTATACTTCAAAAAAGAGAATTTAGACCTCAGCACAAAGAGGAAGGCATAACCTGTTTCTCCTATTAACATTTGACTTCATCTTGTAAAGATGTTGGTAGTTATGTGTTCTGACCAGAGAAGGAAAAACTATTAATAATAGAAAAGGCATCTGGAATTACATCTCCAGGAAGCGTTAGGTAATGTTGACGTTACTTAGTGTAACTTAGGGCTTCCCTGGGGGCTGAGATGGTAAAGAATCTGCCTGCAATGTGTGAGACCTGAGTTGGATCCCTGGGCTGGGACTATCCCTTGGAGGAGGGCACGGCAACCCACTCCAGTATGCTTGCCTGGAGAATCCCCGTGGACAGAGGAGCCTGGCGGGCTGCAGCCCATGGGTCGCAGAGTCAGACACGACCGAGTATCTGAGCAGAGCACAGTGCGCCTTAAGGAGCAGCAGAAGCCATCTGGTTTCTTTCTTTTTTTTAACAATTAGAAAACGTGTTTTATATCATCACTTTTTAAACCCAAATCTATGCATTCAGTTCAATTCAGCCCAAAACCTTTTATCTTTGCCGAAAATTGTTGAACTTTAACACTCAAGTTAATCACTGATCCAGCTGGGCTTCATTCTGCTGCTTGTTTCTGTTCACCTCGCCTGTTCTTTGTTTCACTGTTTCCTTCCTTTTGGAGTAAGGTTATCTCACAGCAAGGAATTAACTAATTTTGCTTTTTTGTCCGCTATTATTGCAACTTTCATCCTTCACTTATTAAACTGTGCATCAATATTTTTATTTTTCTTCACCAAGAAAGGACAGTGAACATTTTGATTCTGATTGCTTCCTATCCCTTTATGCTTTAATGGTCATATATTTTAACTTTAAATATAACCAAAACTTTAGAATATTTTTTCAACATTATTTTAAAAGTCAATATATTTATTTTTATTATTCATACATTAGTCCTCCCAGAGGACTAATTCCAGAGCCTATTCTAATCTCCTGTATTTTCATTTTGGAGCTTTTTTTTTTGGTTTGGAAGAACCTCCTTTAGTGTATCTTTCAGTATAGATCTGCCAGCAACCGAACCTCTTAATCTGTTGTCTGAAAGGTTTTGACTTTGTTTCATTTTTGAAAGGCACAATATTTGATTACAAAATTCTAGATTGTGACTTATCCTTTTTACTTTTAAAGGCATCACTCCATGTACAACTGAGTCACTTTGCTGTGCAATAGAAATTAACACAACTTTGTAAGCCAGCTATACTTCAACAAAATAAATACAAAATAAAGACATCACTCCACTCAGTTCTACCGTCCGAGAGCCTCTGTGCCCCCAGTTCTATGGAAACTGTGATCAAAGCCCGCTGGCCTTCACAGTCGGGTTCCCTGGGGTCTCCCAGCCCCGGGGCTGCACTCTCAGGCTGGGGAGCCTGGCGCGGGGCCTAGAAACTTCACAGCAGTGCACAGCTTCTTTGGTATCACTGTTCCCCAGCTTGTGACTTGCCCGCCCGGCGGGTACAGGACTTGGTTTTACCGAAATTGTTCCCCTCATACCGTTTCACTGCGGCTCCCGTTTGTCCTGGATGAGGGGTATCTTCTCTTGGTGGGTTCCAGTATCTCACTGTCGATAGTTGTCCAACACCTAGTTGCAGTTTGGTGCTCTGGCAGGAGAAGATGAGTGCACCTCCTTCTTCTCCATCATCTTAATCTCGTCTAAACGTCATGCCACTCAATTCTGAACTTACTATTTATTTTGATAGATTAGCTGTCAGGCTCACTAGAGAGCGTACTATGGTGTGTGCTTTGCTCAGTAGCTCAGTTGTGTCCAACTTGCAGCCTCGTGGACTGTAGCCTGACAGGTTCCTCTGTTCATGAAATTTTCTAGGCAGTAATACTGGAGAAGGTTGCCCTTCTCTACTCCAGGGGATCTTCCCAACCCAGGGATCTAACTCACATCTCTTGAGCCTCCTGCAATGTCTGGTGGGTTCTTTACCTCTTGAGCCACCTAGGAAGCCCCTTTACTATACACACACACACGCATGCACACACATACAGTATACTATTAGCGAAATTAACATCACAATCTTTGTAAATTTTAATAGTAACTACTTATACTTCACTGACCATAATCATCATTTGTAGCATAATAATTCCATGTGTGTTTTATATTCCAATTTTAACTGTAGGCTTCTGTATTTCTTGGGAAAAAAAAAGTCTAATACACGTGTTCTCAAGGGAGAACTATATTATGATATGGTGATAACCTATATGCAGGTCAGAAGGCAACAGTTAAAACTGGACATGGAACAACAGACTGGTTCCAAATAGGAAAAGGAATGCGTCAAGGCTGTATATTGTCACCCTGCTTATTTAACTTCTATGCAGATTACATCATGAGAAATGCTGGGCTGGAAGAAACACAAGCTGGAATCAAGATTGCTGGGAGAAATATCAATAACCTCAGATATGCAGATGACACCACCCTTATGGCAGAAAGTGAAGAGGAACTAAGAAGCCTCTTGATGAAAGTGAAAGAGGAAAGTGAAAACGTTGGCTTAAAGCTCAACATTCAGAAAACGAAGATCATGGCATCCGGTCTTATCACTTCATGGGAAATAGATGGGGAAACAGTGGAAGCAGTGTCAGACTTTATTTTTGGGGGCTCCAAAATCACTGCAGATGGTGACTGCGGCCATGAAATTAAAAGACGCTTACTCCTTGGAAGAAAAGTTATGACCAACCTAGACAGCATATTGAAAAGCAGAGATATTACTTTTCAACAAAGGTCAAGGCTATGGTTTTTCCAGTGGTCATGTATGGATGTGAGAGTTGGACTGTGAAGAAAGCTGAGTGCCAAAGAATTGATGCTTTTGAACTGTGATGTTGGAGAAGACTCTTGAGAATCTCTTGGACTGCAAACATGAGAAATGCTGGGCTGGAAGAAACACAAGCTGGAATCAAGATTGCTGGGAGAAATATCAATAACCTCAGATATGCAGATGACACCACCCTTATGGCAGAAAGTGAAGAGGAACTAAGAAGCCTCTTGATGAAAGTGAAAGAGGAAAGTGAAAACGTTGGCTTAAAGCTCAACATTCAGAAAACGAAGATCATGGCATCCGGTCTTATCACTTCATGGGAAATAGATGGGGAAACAGTGGAAGCAGTGTCAGACTTTATTTTTGGGGGCTCCAAAATCACTGCAGATGGTGACTGCGGCCATGAAATTAAAAGACGCTTACTCCTTGGAAGAAAAGTTATGACCAACCTAGACAGCATATTGAAAAGCAGAGATATTACTTTTCAACAAAGGTCAAGGCTATGGTTTTTCCAGTGGTCATGTATGGATGTGAGAGTTGGACTGTGAAGAAAGCTGAGTGCCAAAGAATTGATGCTTTTGAACTGTGATGTTGGAGAAGACTCTTGAGAATCCCTTGGACTGGAAGGAGATCCAACCAATCCATTCTAAAGGAGATCAACCTTGGGTGTTCTTTGGAAGGAATGCTGCTAAAGCTGAAACTCCAGTACTTTAGCCACCTCATGCGAAGAGTTGACTCATTGGAAAAGACTCTGATGCTGGGAGGGATTGGGGGCAGGAGGAGAAGGGGACAACAGAGGATGAGATGGCTGGATGGCATCACTGACTTGATGGACTTGAGTCTGAGTGAACTCCGGGAGTTGGTGGTGGACAAGGAGTCCTGGCGTGCTGTGATTCATGGGGTCGCAAAGAGTCGGACACGACTGAGTGACTGAACTGAACTGATAGCACCGTCATGCCAATCTTATTTCAAGGACTTGCTAAAGGTTTCCTAGGTACAAAATGGTATTTAAATCCAGATACATATGTCTGCATATTATATGTTCATATCTCCCACATTACATAGACACTGGTAAAAACATGAACTTGGAGGAAAGAAAGATTTCAAAGCATCTCCAGTGATAAGAGCAACCGCTGTTTCAGGAGCAGAAAGGACAGAAACACTGATAATGCGAGATGGTGGTGAGCGGTGTGCGTGGACTCTGAAGTCTTGGTGTGAGGATTCCATCCAGTCACGCCTCGGCACAGTAGGTGGGTGCTGTGCTAAGTCGCTCCAGTCGTGTGCGACTCTTTGTGATCCTTTGCGTTGTAGTCCACCAGCCTCCTCTGTCCACAGGAGTCTCCAGGCAGGAACGCTGGAACGGGTCGCCATTTCCTGCTCCAGGGGACCCTCCCGACACAGGGGTTGGACCTGCATCTCTTGTGCCTCCTGCATCGGCAGGCCGTTCTTCAGCACTGCTGCCACCTGGGAATTTAGAGTAGATTTTAACTACTAAAAAAAATAACAAAGCATATATACATCTTAGAAATTACTCCTCTGTGGCTTTTAAACTTGTAGGCTGTAAGGAATAAGTTTTAGATATGATGGATGCTTCTCAAGAAAGAGGTTATTACTTGACTTATAATAATTAAGGTGATCAAACTGATTGGAATAAAAGGTACAACAGTCTGACACTGATAACAAATCGCAGTGGTTTACTTTGTGCTGGACAAGATCTGAGTTGTTCGTGCTACCAGTTGTCCATGCTGCCCTATGATCCAGTCATCCCTCTGGATTTGTGTTTAGGAGGAGGTGTTTGTTTGGGTTTATTCAAGATTTTGTTCTAGAAATAACACAATACAAAGTGCCAAGGAAGAGGCCTGCTTGCTATGCTGCACTCCCTTGGTCACTTGGATTCTGCCAGCTTGGACAATCTGAGGCCTCACCATAACTCTTCATGTTGTTTGAGCCAATCATTGTTACCACCTCTATTCATCCTTTTTTTAAAAAAATATTTTATTGAAAAGTGAATGTTAGTCACTCAGTCATGTCTGACTGTTTGCAACCCCATGGACTGGGGCTTGCCAGGCTCCTCTCCATGGGATTCTCCAGGGAAGAATACTGGAGTGGGTTGCCATTTCCTTTTTCAGGGGATCTTCCTGACCTAGGAATTGAACCCGTGTCTCCTGCATTGCAGGTAGATTCTTTACCATCTGAGCCACCAGGGAAACCACTCATTCTTTTTTTGAAAAAGTTTTATTGAAGGATAATTGATTTTATGGGCTTCCTAGGTGGTGCATTCCAGTCCCCTCTGATGAAAAGGACATCTTATTTATTTATTTATTTATTTTTGGTGTTAGCTCTAGAATGTCTTGTAGGTTATCACAGAACCATTCAACTTCAGCTTCTTCAGCATTCCTGGTCAGGGCATAGACTTGGATTACTGTGATAGTGAATGGTTTGCCTTGGAGACGAACAAAGACGATTCTGTCATTTCTGAGACTGCACCCAAGTACTGCATTTCAGATTCTTTTGTTGACTATGATGGCTACTCCATTTCTTCTAAGGGATTCTTATTCACAGTAGTAGATATAATGGTCATTTGAGTTAAATTCACCCATTTCAGTCCATTTAAGTTCACTGATTCCTAAAATGTCAATGTTCACTCTTGCCATCTCTTGTTGGACCACTTTCAATTTACCTTGATTTATAGACCTAACATTCCAGGTTCCTACGTAATATTGTTTTTTACAGCATTGGACTTTACTAGGAAGTCAAGTGATACCTGGAGTAACAGGCAAGTTTGGCCTTGGAGTACAGAATGAAGCAGGGCAAAGGCTAACAGTTTTGACAAGAGAACACAATGATCATAGCAAACACCCTTTTCCAACAACACAAGAGACAGCTCTAAACATGGCCATCACCAGCTGGTCAATACCAAAATCAGATTGATTATATTCTTTGCAGCCAAAGATTGAGAAACTCTATACGGTCAGCAAAAGCAAGACTGGGAGCTGACTGTGGCTCAGATCATGAACTCCTTATTGCCAAATTCAGACTTAAATTGAAGAAAGTAGAGAAAACCACTAGACCACTCAGGTATGACCTAAATCAAATCCCTTATGATTATACAGTGGAAGTGAGAAATATTCAAGGGATTAGATTTGATACACAGAGTGCCTGAAGAACTATGGATGGAGGTTCATGACATTGTACAGGAGGCAGTGATCAAGAGCATCCCCAAGAAAAAAAATGCAATAAGGCAAAATGGCTGTCTGAGGAGGCATTACAAATAGCTGAGAAAAGACGAGAAGCTAAAGGCAAAGGAGAAAAGGGAAGATATATTTATCTGAATGCAGAGTTCCAAAGAATAGCAAAGAGAGATAAGAAAGCCTTCCTCAGCAATCAATGCAAAGAAATAGAGGAAAACAACAGAATGCAAAATACTAGAGATCTCTTCATGAAAATTAGAGATACCAAGGGAACATTTCATGCAAAGATGGGCTCAGTAAAGTACAGAAATGATATGGACCTAACAGAAGCTGAAAATATTAAGAAGAGGTGGCAAGAATACACAGAAGAACTGTACAAAAAAGAGCTTCACGACCCAGATAATCATGATGGTATGATCACTCACCTAGGGCCAGACATCATGGAATGCGAAGTCAAATGGGCCTTAGGAAGCATCACTATGAACAAAGCTAGTGGAAGTGATGAAATTCTAGTTGAGCTATTTCAAATCCTGAAAGATGACACTGTGAAAATACTGCACTCAATATGCCAGCAAATCTGGAAAACTCAGCAGTGCCTGGACTGGACTGGAAAAGGTCAGTTTTAATCCCAAAGAAAGGCAATGCCAAAGAATGCTCAAAGAAAGTGGAGTCGCTCACTCATGTCCGACTCTTTGCGACCTCATGGACTGTCACCTACCAGCCTCTTCCGTCCATGCGATTTTCCTGGCAAGACTAATGGAGTGGGCTGTCATCACCTTCTCCAGGGGATCTTCCCAACCCAGGGATTGAACCCAGGTCTCCTGCATTGCAGACAGGTGCTTTACCATCTCAAGAATGCTCAAACTACCGCACAATTGCACTTATCTCACATTCTAGCAAAGTAATGCTCAACATTCTCCAAGCCAGGATTCAAGAGTTCATGAACTGTGAACTTCCAGATGTTCAAACTGGATTTAGAAAAGACAGAGGAACCAGAGATCAAATTGCCAACATCCGTCAGATCATTGAAAAGACAAGAGAGTTCCAGAAAAACATCTACCTCTGCTTTATTGACTATTCCAAAATCTTTGTGTGGATCAAAACAAACTGTGGAAAATTCTTAAAAGATGGGAATATCAGACCACCTTATCTGTCTCCTGAGATATCTCTATGCAGGTCAAAAAGCAACAGTTAGAACCAGACATGGAACAATGGGCTGTTTCCAAATTGGGGAAGGAGTACATCAAGGCTGTATACTGTCACCCTGCTTATTTAACTTATATGCAGAGTACATCATGAGAAATGCTGGACTGGATGAAGCACAAGCTGGAATCAAGATTGCTGGGAGAAATATTAATAACCTCAGATATGCAGATGACACCACCCTTATGGCAGAAAGCAAAAAGGAACTAAAAAGCCTCTTGATGAAAGTGAAAGAGGAGAGTGAAAAAGTTGGTTAAAACTCAACATTCAGAAAACGAAGATCATGGCATCTGGTTCTATCACTTCATGGCAAATAGATGGGGAAACAGTGACAGACTTCATTTTCTTGGGCTCCAAAATCACTGCAGATGGTGATTGCAGCCATGAAATTTAAGATGCTTACTCCTTGGAAGGAAAGTTATGACCAACCTAGACAGCACATTAAAAAGGAGAGACATTACTTTTCCAACAGAGGTCCATCTTGTCAAGGCTCTGGTTTTTCCAATGGTCATGTATGGATATGAGAGTTGGACCATAAATTATTATAGTTAAACTCAAGTTTATCCCTACCCCTTGTCTTTGTCCTTTGGTAACCGTGAGTTTGTTTTCTATTTCTGGGAGTCTGTCTCTGCTTTGTAAGTAAGTCCATTTGTATAATTTCTTTTATATCCACATATAAGTGATATCATAGGATATTTGTCTTTATCAAACTTACTTCACTTATTCTGATAATATCTAGGTCTACCCACATTGCTATATTCATCCTTTCAGTATTGAATGAGGTGTTAATTCATTAATTGTCCTGAGAAAAAATATTCCCCCCAAAATTGATTCTGACCAGTCAATTAAAAGTAGATTTTTTTGTTGCTCACTCTCATATGAGCACCTTGCTCTTTTATAATTTTACACCCTTGTTAATGAGCTTGTTTAATTTTTGTCTTCTCCAATAAACTCAAGTTCATGAGCCTAAGAGCAAGCTTGCTTTACGTGGGTATGCACATCCAGAGCAGGAGCATGGCTGGACTCCTTTGAGAAAAATAAGTAGTTGAATGAATGAATAATTCTTATCAATGGCACAAATATTTCAAGTGAACTAAGGAGTGCAATCATTTCTATAATCCATTTGACTTAGAGGCAACCCTCTGCTCCCATCCCCTCACGCTTAGATGTAAAGATGTAACTTAATGTTAGCGTTATCTAAGGGAATTAATGCAAGTTGCGGTGACACACTCATGGTCTCCCAGGAACAAGCAGAACCGGGCTCCTATAGACACATTCATCACTTGCTGTCCAGTACTGTGAGAAAGGGACCTGTTTTTGGCCTCGTGGGGACTTTGTCCCCTGGGAGCTCCATGGCTGTGCGACTCTTTCACTCTTTAAGTTCTCTTGGGACTTCACTGACCTTATGTTTATAGGTGCCAGGCCTCATATTATAGATAGCCCCAGATATTGTAGGTGACAGGCCAAGGGCTAGAGCCCCTTTAGCCTTCGTTCATTCTCCTGCTTGTCAATGTCCTTGACAGCTGTAGGCGTCTATTGCCTTCTATGGTCTTCTCTCAAAATGAGATTTGCCAGGAGCCTGCAGCAATGACTAGGGCAGACAGCTGTGAATAATGAGGACTTCTCTTGTGATTACGATGAGTGCCCCTTTTCAGGACATTACGGGAGCCTCTCGGTCTTTCTGGAAGGATGTTGTTTGAGGGCTGCCTTTCTAATATCTCCATTATGTAGATCAATATATAGTGACTTAAAGCAAGTAAGTAACTTATCTGAGATGATTGATCGGCAGCTCTTACCATTTGCTTTAGCTGCTTCCCTGGCATTAAATTTTTTTTCTCAATATCTGTTTGTTCTGGAGAACTTTTCCCTTTTGATTAAACACTAAGGAACATCGCAGTAAAATGTTTTTTGTCTTTTATGGATTGAATTTCTGATTTTCAACTCACATGTGAAAGTGCTGCATTTGCCTGTTCATTGTTCAGGGAGCCAGGTAAGCTCTGATCAAATCCATGATCTGTATGAATTTTCAAAGGCAGTGGTAACCAGGAAAATACATCAAGACACCTGTTTCCCTCTCAATTTATTCACAACTGAATATTGAAAGTTTTGCATGTCATTATGTGTCTGTGATTTTTTCAAAGGAGACTGTGTCACACACACGTCAAAGAAATTCTTAAGGAGGATATGTATTTACTTTTGTAAAAAAATAAAATGAACAAGAGGGTTTTGAGTAGTCCTTGCTTTGCTATACATGAGCTTCTAGAATTTGAACAAGTTGTTAAAGCTTAATCACTTTTTGTTTCCTCTTTTGGAGTATCAAAATATTAGCTGCAAATAAATTTTAAAAATATTAGCTACACTGGCTAATTCTAAAGTCTTTGAGAGTATCAAATTGTGTCTCAACTGAAAATTTATTATAATCTGGAGAGCACATAACATTATCCATTCATTACAAAGAATAAGAACAGAGAGAAACAAATAAGGGGGACCCAGATTAAGAGGATGATTATAAAAGGAAAGAAAAGGTGAAAACAACACACCGAAAGGAACAATTTACAGGAAAGAGAGGACCTGGACTCCAGCTATCATTTTTTAATGCTTGTTTATTTTTATTTGCTTGGCTGTGCCAGGCCTCGGTTGTGGCCCATAGGGTCTTCCTTGCAGCATGCGAGCTGCTAGCTACAGCATGTGGGATCTAGCTTCCTGGTCAGGGCTCAAACCTGGGTCCCCTGCCTTGGGAGCATGGAGTCTTAGCTGTTGGACCACCAAGGCAGCCCCCCAGTAAGCCCGGTCATCATTCTGAACCTTGCTGTCACTGGGCATCTGGAGTGACCGACTAGTAGATATTTTGGCTGGTGAAAGTGTTAGTTTCTGAGTCGTGTCCAGCTCTTTGAGACCCCGTGGACTGTAGCCCGCCAGGCTCCCCTGTCCATGGGATTTTCCAGGCGTGAATATTGGACTGGGTTGCCATTTCTGAACTAGAGTGTAAACGAGACCATGATATGATCCCAGTGGCCTGAAGGACAAAAGTAAAGCTCTCTGCTTGGGAATAAGGAGTAAGTTATCCCACAGTGGTGATCATTTTGTGTATCTTTCTTGGTCTTCTACATTTCCTGATTAGGGAATAGGTTTCTTATTTCACTGTAGACCTTACAATTAGCACACAACCTGATGTACTATAAGCAATTACTTAGTACTGGAAGAGAAATGAATGTTGGAAGGATTACTGAACAAATTCCAGCCCTTTATGGAACCTACAAATTGATGTGATGCCAAACTTATGTTACTTTTAAATGTAGAAGTATTTTTTTCATTTTTTCTTTTGGAGAGAAGGGAGAGGAATTCAACTGTAAACCTGTATGGATATAGTTCTTGTCACTCAGTTAGGATTTAGAAATATAGTGTATTAGCCAAGTTCCCACTAGCAAGTTGTATTGATTCCAAAGACCATGCTTTCTATTTCCCCACATTGCTTATGAAGTATGGACTCAATAAATCAGTCATTCATGAGTACGTTGATATAATAGTAACTTTTTTGTGCCTGAGGCTGTTGTAGAGAATATGGATTATATATACAATATTAGGGGAATATTTCTTAGAGATTGAGAACTCAGGCTTAGATTCAAAATGATGCATGTTCAAATACCAGCTCTGCAGTTTACTAGTTTTTAAGGACTTCAGTGTGTAACTCCTTGTGAGTAAGCTTCAGATTCCCATATATTAAATGGAGATAATATCTCACATAGAGACTTGATAAATCAATGGGGATATAGCACACATGTGGTGCCCTGAAAATAGGGAGTGCTCAGTAGTTTCTAACTATCGTAGTTTAATTAATTACTTAGGTCTACTTATACAGTATTGATGATCTATATGGGATCAGTTCAGTCCAGTCGCTTAGTCGTGTCTGACTCTTTGCGACCCCATGAATCGCAGCACACCACGCCTCCCTGTCCATCACCAACTCCCGGAGTTCACTCAAACTCATGTCCATCAAGTCGGTGATGCCATCCAGCCATCTCATCCTCTGCCATCCCCTTCTCCTCCTGCCCTCAATCTTTCCCAGCATCAGGGTCTTTTCAAATGAGTCAGCTCTTCGCATCAGGTGGCCAAAGTACTGGAGTTTCAGCTTCAGCATCAGTCCTTCCAATGAATATTCAGCACTGATTTCCTTTAGGATGGACTGGTTGGATCTCCTTCCAGTCCAAGGGACTCTCGAGAGTCTTCTCCAACACCACAGCTCAAAAGCATCAATTCTTCAGCACTCCGCTTTCTTCACAGTCCAACTCTCACATCCATACATGACCACTGGAAAAACCATAGCCTTGATTAGATGGATCTTTGATGGCAAAGTAATGTCTCTGCTTTTGAATATGCTATCTAGGTTGGTCATAACTTTCCTTCCAAGGAGCAAGCATCTTTTAATTTCATGGTTGCAGTCACCATCTGCAGTGATTTTGGAGCTCCCCAAAAATAAAGTCTGACACTGTTTCCCCATCTATTTCCCATGATGTGATGGGACCAGATGCCACGATCTTCATTTTCTGAATGTTGAGCTTTAAGCCAACTTTTTCACTCTCCTCTTTCACTTTCATCAAGAGGCTTTTTAGCTCCTCTTCACTTCCTGCCATAAGGGTGGTGTCATCTGCATATCTGAGGTTATTGATATTTCTCCCAGCAATTTTGATTTCAGCTTGTTTTTCTTCCAGTCCAGCGTTTCTCATGATGTACTCTGTATATAGGGGATAGGAAGCTTAAATTAAGATAAAGAAATTATTATGAGTAACAAAACGATCGACGGCACTTCACAGGTTAGAACCGGAAAGCAGTGTCTAGTGCACGAGTGCTCCAGCGCTGAGTCGTGTCCAGCTCTTTGCACGCCCATGGAATGCAGCACGTTAAGTCTCTCTGTCCTTCACCGTCTCTTGGAGTCTGCTCAAACTCACGTCCATTGAGATGATGGTGCCATCCAATCATCTCATCCTCTGTTTCCCCCTTCTCCTACCCTCAACCTTTCCCAGTATCAGGATCTTTTCCAATGAATTGGCTCTTTTTTTTTTTTCCCTTTCTCTTTTTCAGCCATGTTGTACTGAATGTGACATATTAGTTCCCTGACTAAGGATCGAACTTGCCTTCATCTGTATTGAAAGCAGGGAGTCTAAACCACTGGCCTGCCAGGGAAGTCCTATAACAAATCTTGCATTTGACAGATTTTTCTGATGATTTTGCATGTGTCTTTCCATCTCTGGACTTCAGTTTCAATCATTTATGAGGATAGAAGATCGGGTTATAGTATCTTCAAAATCCTTAAAAGTAGAGCATTCCATATTTCTACCAATGTTTTAAAATTACCTTTTGTTGTTATGCATAACTTAATACAGAAAATTCTGATATAAGGCCATCTTGGGCATCATGATAGTTCTAAGTTCAGATACTAACCAGCCTGTCTTTTTACATTGCTATAGGCCATTCACATACTGCACAAATGATCCCCATGGAGAACAGCATGGCCGTGACTGAGTTCATTCTTGCCGGGATAACTGATGACCCCCAACTGCAGACCCCGCTCTTTGTAGTGTTCGCGCTCATCTACCTCCTCACTCTGGCTGGGAACCTGGGGGTGATCACACTGATCCTGCTGGACTCTCGTCTCCACACTCCCATGTACGTCTTCCTCAGCCACCTCTCCCTGGTGGACTTTGCTTACTCCACAGCCGTCACTCCCAAAGTGATGGCTGGCTTCCTCACAGGAGACAAGGCCATTTCTTACAATGCTTGTGCTGCTCAGTTATATTTTTTTGCTGTCTTTCTGATTGTAGAAACTTTTCTCTTGGCCTCAATGGCCTATGACCGTCATGCCGCAGTGTGTAAGCCACTCCATTACACCAACATCATGACAGCAAGGGTGTGTGCCTGGATGGTCGTAGGATGCTATGTCTTTGGTTTTCTGGAGGCCTCTGTTCACACTTGGAATGCATTCAGTCTCTCTTTCTGCAGATGCAATGTGATTGATCATTTCTTTTATGATGCTATACCTCTCCTAGTGCTCTCATGCTCAGACAGCAACAGAAGTAGGATGGTGTTTTTCATTCTGGCAGGATTCAATATCATCTTTACTCTTCTGGTCATCTTGATTTCTTACCTGTTTATCTTTGTCACCATCCTGAGGGTGCGCTCATCTGAAGGACATCAAAAGGCCTTTTCCACCTGTGCGTCCCACCTCACTTCCATCTCCATCTTCTACGGGACAGGCGCCTTCATGTACCTACAGCCCGGCTCCCGCCATTCCCTGAGCGCAGACAAAATGGCGTCTGTGTTCTACGCCATTGTCATCCCCATGCTGAATCCGCTCATCTATAGCCTGAGGAACAACGAGGTCAAGAGCGCCCTAAAAAAGGCTGTGGGGAAAGCAAAGTCTTCTCTAAGATAAATATTTTAATTATATAGAAACAAATAAGATGGTTTAATATAGTTCAATCAAGCTAGGGAAAGTACTGACTTGCCAGGCCAACTATTATGTAAAATTTTGACATACCTTCTCAAGTTATTTTTAAATCTGTGAAGTAAATGTGTGGACAAAGTGAGATCTCATGAAAAATAACTTTGGAAGAGTCGACCATGAACCTGTATTTATATTTTTAAGATTTCTTTTGAATTACGTTTTATTGTATATTTGTTTCCATGATCATCCGCATTCATAGGCACATTTATGCTCACGTGCCTATTTAAGCACATGCCCACACGCATTTTATTCATGCAAATCACATGCAAGTCATACAATTCATGGGTGGACAGAAAAATGAGTTCAAGAGACAAACTAGACTTGTCTAGTTTTATAGCATAATTTGAAATATGCTTTTGGTGTCTGATACATTCTTAATACATTCTTAAATGTAAACATATATTTTTAAATAGAAGTTATTGTTTGCTATGTGATATTAATTTTATTTTTAAAAACTTTTTACTTGCAACTAAACTCATTTCATTTTTTTTAATTTTTATTTTTACTTTATTTTGCTTTACAGTACTGTATTGGTTTTGCCATACATTGACATGAATCCACCACAAATGTACCTGAGTTCCCAATCCTGAACCTCCCTCCCACCTCTCACCCTATATCATCTCTCTGGATCTTCCCTGTGCACCAGCCCCAAGCATCCTGTATCCTGTATCGAACATAGACTGGCAATTTGTTTCTTACATGATAGTACATGTTTCAATGCCATTCTCCCAAATCATCCCGCCCTCACCCTCTCCCACAGAGTCCAAAAGTCCGTTCTATATATCTGCGTCTCTTTTGCTGTCTAGCATACAGGGTTATCATTACCATCTTTCTAAATTCCATATATATGTGTTAGTATACTGTATTAGTGTTCTTCTTTCTGGCTTGCTTCACTCTGTATAATAGGCTCCAGTTTCATCCACCTCATTAGAACTGATTCAAATGTATTCTTTTTAATGGCTGAGTAATACTCCATTGTGTATATATACCACAGCTTTCTTATCCATTCATCTGCTGATGGACATCTAGGTTGTTTCCTTGTCCTGGCTATTATAAACAGTGCTGCAATGAACATTGGGGTACATGTGTCTCTTTCAATTCTGGTTTCCTCGGTGTGTATGCCAAGCAGTGGGATTGCTTGGTCATCAGGAAGTTCTATTTGCAATTTTTAAAGGAATCTCCACACTGTTCTCCATAGTGGCTGTACTAGTTTGCATTCCCACCAACAGTGTAAGAGGGTTTCCTTTTCTCCACACTTTCTCCAGCATTTATTGCTTGTAGACTTTTGGATTGCAGCCATTCTGACTGGTGTGAAATGGTACCTCACTGTGGTTTTGATTTGCATTTCTCTGATAATGAGTGATGTTGAGCATCTTTTCAAGTGTTTGTTAGCCATCCATATGTCTTCTTTGGAGAAATGTCTATTTAGTTCTTTGGCCCATTTTTTGATTGGGTCATTTATTTTTCTGGAATTGAGCTGCATAAGTTGCTTGCATATTTTGAGATTAGTTGTTTGTCAGTTGCTTCATTTGCTATTATTTTCTCCCATTCAGAAGGCTGTCTTTTCACCTTGCTTGTAGTTTTCTTTGTTGTGCAGAAGCTCTTAATTTTAATTAAATTACATTTGTTTATTTTTGCTTTTATTTCCAGTATTCTGGGAGGTGGATCATAGAGGATCCTGCTGTGATGTATGTTGGAGAGTGTTTTGCCTATGTTTTCCGCTAAGAGTTTTATAGTTTCTGGTCTTAAGTTTTTTTTTTTTTTTTTTGAAGAGAACTACTGACTTTATTCTCCAGGAGAAAAGCAGACCCGAAGCATCACATCATTGGAGCGTCTGAAACACGATGACAAGTTCTTATCTTCTAAACTTCAACGAAAGCTGCTTGTACAAACTATTTAATGAGTATCTGTCCCTATTAAACAAGCCAGATATCTGATGTATTGAAGATGTCAGAAGCTGAGTCACTTTACTTCTTCCTGTTGCCTCCAGTTGCCAGGATAGTGGCGACACGCATAAATATGTTTAATGTATCCATGTAGATTCCCAGCATCGAATTGATGGGATCATATTTCTGAACTCCATACATTGGTACCACCTCTGCACGCTTGATTACTTTCTGTGTATCATATAGAAGAAACATGCTGAAAAGAACTAACCCACCATAGACTGCCACTGAGTACAGAGTGGCACCAGCCACAGTCGTAGGTGGGAGAAACATCGATCCTAGAGAGGACACAAAGACGACACCGAGGCCCACACCCAGGGGCGCCCCCATGTTCAGGAACTTCTCACTGGGCGCACACATGGCCACGGTGGAGAGACACCCCACAATGCCAGCCGTGTACCATGCAGCTCTGACGAGAAGAGGGCCCCCTAATATCGTCAGAGGAGCCACCACAGCGCCCATCACACCAGAATGTAGTAACCAAGCAAGGTGCTTTGGGCCCGGACTCTGCTCATATGATATTGACTGTACCAGCATTCCAGCTCCAATCATGGCTGCAAAGGTTGCACCAATGGTTATCCAAGAGCCTCTCATCATGAAGCTCATGAGAGCAGGAGTCCTGCTCACTGCCACGGCAGACAAAGCTGTTAAGCCAATACTTCCTGCTAAGTACATGTAAGTGGAATGAATTCTATCCTTCACATACTGAGGCCAAATTACAGCTTTTTCAATAGCTCCGATCTCATTAGACATTCCCAATCCATAGTAGCACAAAGCTCCAAGACCAACTGCAGCCCCTCCAGCAATAAACCACCTTCCCATCTGATCAATTTTAAATATTTTTTCCATCGATGGTTCCAAAGCTGCCTCCTTGAGTTCTTGGGTTGTTTTTCCACGTCGAATCCCAATTCTTGTCTTGGTAGCATATTCCCTGCTGGGTGTTAAAAGCCATTGATTCTTTGTGATGGAATTCTTCACAACAGGGGAGGCCCTGGTGAAAGCTGGGTGGGAAACCCTGGAAGGTAGTGCTCGGAGACACACAAGTCTTGCGGCCAGCATGGTGGTGCACCAAGTTTACCAAGCAGATCTGAAATGCTCAGTCCCCGGACACCTCCAGCGCGCAGTTCCCCTTCCGGGCTGGTGAAACCCAAGCACCCAAACCTCCCGCTCCCTCCGCCCACCCCTCGCTGACGGTGTGCGCAGTCTCTTTGGTCTTAAGTTTAGATGTTTAATCCATTTTGAGTTTATTTTTGTGTATGGTATTAGAAAGTGATCTAGTTTCATTCTTTTACAAGTGGTTCACTAGTTTTCCAGCACCAGCTGTTGAAGAGACTGTCTTTTCTCCATTGTATATTCTTGCCTCCTTTGTGAAAGATAAGGTGTCCATAGGTGCATGGGTTTATCTCTGGGCTTTCTATTTTGTTCCATTGATCTATATTTCTGTCTTTGTGCCAGTACCATACTGTCTTGATGACTGTGGCTTTGTAGTAGAGCCTGAAGTCAGGCAGGCAGGTTGATTCCTCCAGTTCCATTCTTCTTTCTCAAGATTGCTTTGGCTAGTCAAGGTTTTTGTATTTCCATACAAATTGTGAAATTATTTGTTCTAGCTCTGAAAAATACCACTGGAAGCTTGATAGGGATTGCATTGAATCTGTAGATTGCTTTGGGTAGTATACTCATTTTCACTATATTGACTCTTCTGATCCATGAACATGGTATATTTTTCCGTAACTCTCCAGAAAGCAGAAATAGAAGGAACATACCTCAACATAATAAAAGCTATATATGACAAACCCACAGCAAACATTATCCTCAATGGTGAAAAATTGAAAGCATTTTCCCTAAAGTCAAGAACAAGACAAGGGTGCCCACTTTCACTGCTACTATTCAACATAGTTCTGGAAGTTTGGGCCATAGCCTCAGAGCAGAAAAAGAAATACAAGGAATCCAAATTAGAAAAGAAGAAGTAAAACTCTCACTGTTTGCAGATGACATGATCTTCTAGATAGAAAACCCTAAAAACTCCACCAGAAAATTACTAGAGCTAATCAGTGAATATAGTAAAGTGGCAGGATATAAAATCAACACACAGAAATCCCTTGCATTCCTATACACTAACAATGAGAAAGTAGAAAAAGAAGTTAAGGAAACAATTCCATTCACCATTGCAACGAAAAGAATAAAATACTTAGGAATATACCTACCTAAAGAAACTAAAGACCTATATATCGAAAACTATAAAACACTGGTGAAAGAAATCAAAGAGGACACTAATAGACGGAGAAACTCATTTCATTTTAATGTTTGTGCAACACATCCTCATTCTAGATTTATTACTGAGCGCTTCTGTTTGCTTTATTCTTTTCTCAGTGATAATAAGCATCATTACATCATCATCTTTTAAAGACAATTTTATTTCTTGATGGCTGTTAGGTACTCATTGCTTCATGCTGGCTTTCTGTAGTTATGGTGAGTGGGGAGTACTCTTTGCTTCCATGCTCAGACTTCTCGTTGTGGTGGCTTCTCTTGTTTTGAAGCCCAGACTCTAGGAATGTGGGCTTCAGTAGTTGCAGCTCTAGGACTCCAGGGTACAGGCCCAGTAGCTGTGACTCGTGGGCTTGGCTGCTCCTGAACATGTGGGATCTTCCTAGAGCAAGGATGGAACCTGTGTCCCCGCACTGGCAGGTGAGCATCTAACTGCTGGGCCACCAGAAGGCCGCCACGTGAGCATCACTACTCAGCTCCATGCCCGTCTTTATTGACTCACTACCCAGAGCAGCATCTTCACGTGACGACTTTAACGAAAAAAGAACAGCAGCGTATAAGACAAGGGAAACTAAAGAAAACATGTGGCTTCACTGAAATTAAAAACAAAGACATCGGCATTTAGTTTTACAGTAAGCCTTGACTCTGTCTTCAGATGCTCAGCCCAGGATGCATTTTATGCTCCTTCCTTCCTGTATATAGTCAGGTATTCAACTGATAGATCTCCATTCAGGCTCAAATTAGAGGTTAAACTGAAGAGGCATGACTTTTAAATTTGGGTATATTAGACCACTAAGACCAATATATTAGAACACTAAGATATAAACATCTGAATGAAGAGTTCCAAAGAATAGCAAGAAGAGATAAGAAAGCCTTCTTCAGCGATCAGTGCAAAAAAATAGAAGAAAACAACAGAATGGGAAAGACTAGAGATCTCTTCAAGAAAATTAGAGATACCAAGGGAACATTTCATCCAAAGATGGGCTCGATAAAGGACAGAAATGGTATGGACCTAACAGAAGCAGAAGATATTAAGAAAAGGTGGCAAAAATACACAGAAGAACTGTACAGAAAACTGTACAAAAAAGATCTTCATGGCCCAGATAATCATGATGATGTGATCACTGATCTAGAGCCAGACATCTTGGAATGTGAAGTCAAATGGGCCTTAGAAAGCATCACTACAAACAAAGCTAGTGGAGGTGATGGAATTCCAGTTGAGCTGTTTCAAATCCTGAAAGATGGTGCTGTGAAAGTGCTACACTCAATATGCCAGCAAATTTGGAAAACTCAACAGTGACCACAGGACTAGAAAAAGTCAATTTTCATTCCAATTCCAAAGAAAGGCAATGCCAAAGAATGCTCAAACTACCGCACAATTGCACTCATCTCACATGCTAGTAAAGTAATGCTCAAAATTCTCCAAGCCAGGTTTCAGCAATACATGAACCATGAACTTCCTGATGTTCAAGCTGGTTTTAGAAAAGGCAGAGGAACCAGAGATCAAATTGCCAATATCCTCTGGATCATGGAAAAAGCAAGAGAGTTCCAGAAAAACATCTATTCCTGCTTTATTGACTATGCCAAAGCCTTTGACTGTGTGGATCACAATAAACTGTGGAAAATTCTGAAAGAGATGGGAATACCAGACCACCTAACCTGCCCCTTGAGAAATCTGTATGCAGGCCAGGAAGCAACAGTTAGAACTGGAGATGGAACAACAGACTGGTTCCAAATAGGAAAAGGAGTACGTCAAGGCTGTATATTGTCACCATGCTTATTTAACTTATATGCAGAGTACATCATGAGAAACGCTGGACTGGAGGAAACACAAGCTTGAATCAAGATTGCTGGGAGAAATATCAATAACCTCAGATATGCAGATGACACCATCCTTATGGCAGAAAGTTAAGAGGAACTAAAAAGCCTCTTGATGAAAGTCAAAGAGTAGAGGGAAAAAGTTGGCTTAAAGCTCAACATTCAGAAAACGAAGATCATGGCATCCGGTCCCATCACTTCATGGGAAATAGATGAGGAAACAGTGGAAACAGTGTCAGACTTTATTTTTGGGGGGCTCCAAAATCACTGCAGATGGTGACTGCAGCCATGAAATTAAAAGATGCTTACTCCTTGGAAGAAAAGTTATGACCAACCTAGACAGTATATTCAAAAGCAGAGACATTACTTTCCCGACTAAGGTCCGTCTAGTCAAGGCTATGGTTTTTCCTGTGGTCATGTATGGATGTGAGAGTGGATATGAAGAAGGCTGAGCGCCGAAGAATCGATGCTTTTGAACTGTGGTGCTGGAGAAGACTCTTGAGAGTCCCTTGGACTGCAAGGAGATCCAACCAGTCCATTCTGAAGGAGATCAGCCCTGGGATTTCTTTGGAAGGAATGATGCTCAAGCTGAAACTCTGGTACTTTGGCCACCTCATGTGAAGAGTTGACTCATTGGAAAAGACTCTGATGCTGGGAGGGATTGGGGCAGGAGGAGAAGGGGATGACCGAGGATGAGATGGCTGGATGGCATCACGGACTCGATGGACGTGAGTCTGAGTGAACTCGAAAGATAGTGATGGACAGGGAGGCCTGGTGTGCTGCGATTCATGGAATCGCAAAGAGTCCGACACGACTAGCAACTGAACTGAACTGAAGACTAATTCAGAGATCTGATAACTACAAAGATATCTTTTACAAAGAAAACAGTATCAAATTAATTGAGTCTAAAACAGATTTCTTTGAATTATCAATTCACTATAATCTGGTTTTTATGTGAATATTTATTTCCAGGTCAAATGCTTTAGAACACATGTATAATAGAAAACATATGAAAATGTATGTTTATTGCAAACCATGGACTTATATACGGGAAGTGTGTAGTACATCATTTTCTCATGTGATGTCTAAAATCTGGCATTGAGGGCTCCCGTGGTTTGACGTGAAGGGTCAGCATGTTCAGTTATGGAGTGACATAGATAATTAAGTATATATCCTTCAGAATCAAGTGAAAAATGTAACAACAGATTATCTTTCCTGATAGGGAGGGGATATATCCTTTCCTGAGGAAAGGAACTGACTTCATTTTTTATGAGTTTTCCTTGTAAAATGCAAAAACCTCCTTGGAGATGTTAAGCGTGAAGAATCATTTTTGGTACATAATTTGCAGTTCCAGGTGGAAAAACCAAAGCTTTGACCCCTTTGTTAAAGATGTGTGATAATTGTAAGTTGGCAAGAGCAGAGTGTTAAACCCACAGCAGAACTTCTAAGCATGAGGTCTGAGTGACACACAGGATTTGCGCTCGTGAAGCCAGCCCTGAAGAGTCCTCCTCATGTTAGATAAAATCTTTTAAAAGTTCCCAACCCATTAATGTTTAAAATTGTTATTCTCGACATTTTAAGTCATGATGAAAATGCAAATGAAAGCAACAGTGGAAGAATATTGCACATCTTTTAGAACGGCCAATGTCCAGAACACAGAAACACCAAGTGCTACTAAGGACATGGAGCAGCAGGAACCCTCTTCATTGCCAGTAGGAAGGCAGCCTGGTGCAGCCTCTTTGTAGACAGTTTGTCAGTTTCTTACAAAAAGAAACACACGCTTACTATATAATCTAGCACCTGTTCTACTTGGTATTTACCCAGAGGGATTGAAAACTTCAGTTCAGTTCAGTTCAGTCACCTAGTCGTGTCCAACTCTTTGCTACCCCAAGAATCGCTGCACGCCAGGCCTCCCTGTCCATCAACTCCCGGAGTTCACTCAGACCCACATCCATCGAGTCCGTGATGCCATCCAGCCATCTCATCCTCTGTCGTCCCCTTCTCCTCCTGCCCCCAATCCCTCCCAGCATCAGAGTCTTTTCCAATGAGTCAACTCTTCCCATGAGGTGGCCAAAGTACTGGAGTTTCAGCTTGAGCATCATTCCTCCCAAAGAAATCCCAGGGCTGATCTCCTTCAGAATGGACTGGTTGGATCTCCTTGCAGTCCAAGGGACTCTCAAGAGTCTTCTCCAACACCACAGTTCAAAAGCATCAGTTCTTAGGTGCTAAGCTTTCTTCACAGTCCAACTCTCACATCCATACATGACTACTGGAAAAACCATAGCCTTGACTAGATGGACCTTTGTTGGCAAAGTAATATCTCTGCTTTTCAATATGCTATCTACGTTGGTCATAACTTTTCTTCCAAGGAGTAAGCATCTTTTAATTTCATGGCTGCAATTCCCAGGCAAAAGCTAGTTCAAGGATATTTATAGCATCTTCATTCATTACTGCTAAAATTTGGATGTATATAATATATCCTTCAATAAATGAATGGACTAATAAGCTCTGTGATCAAAACAATAGAATGCTACTCAGTGTTAGAAATAAATGATCTATCAAGTCATGAAAAGACATGGAGGAGACAAATTCATATTTCAAAATGAATGATACCAGTCTGAAAAGGCTATCAACTATGTGATTTTGTTATATGCCATCCTGGAAAAGGTAAGGCATTGGAGACAGTAAAACAGATAAGTGCTTTTTAGGAGTTAGAGTTTGGAAAGGATAAGTAGATGGGATCCAAAGGATTTTTAGTGTAGTAAAATTATTCACTATAATATAATAGTGATGGATATGATATCATCATCTAGTCAAGCCATGGTTTTCCTGTGGTCAGGTATGGGTGTGAGAGCTGGACTATAAAGAAATTGAATGCAGGAGAACTGATGCTTTTGAACTGTGGTGTTGGAGAAGACTCTTGAGAGTCCCTTGGACTGCAAGAAGATCCAATCAGTCAACCCTAATGGAAATCAGTCCTGAATGTTCTTTGGAAGGACTGATGCTGAAGCTAAAACTCCAATACTTTGGCCACCTGATGTGAAGAACTGACTCACTGGAAAAGACCCTGATGCAGGGAAAGATTGAAGGTGGGAGGAGAAGGGGACGACAGAGGATGAGATGGTTGGATGGCATCACCAACTCGATGGACATGAGTTAGAGCAAGCTCTGGGAGTTGGTGATGGACAGGAAGCCTGGTGTGCTGTGGTCCATGGGGTTGCAAAGAGTCAGACATGACTGAGTGACTGAACTGAACTGAACTGAACTAAATATCATTATATTTGTCAAAATCCATAGAATAAACAACACTAACAGTGAACCCTGATGTAAACTATTAACTTTATGTAGTTATGATGTGTCAATGTGTGTTTATCCTTGGAAAAATTTCTCACTACTTGTGTGTTTTCTGTATATTTCAGGCTCCCTTACAATCGTATTGATAAAATTCTAATTGACACTAACTTTTTGGATTGTGGCAGGGAACTGATACATGCTTGTTTTGAGAGTTTTCTTTCTACACTCAAAGAAATTTCCTTTCAAAATAATGGGCGTATATGGTGATTATCTACGATGCATTTTAACACACTCTTTCCACCTGCAGAAACCTTTGGAGTCCTTTGTGGAAGAGATCAGTATTACTAAGTGTAAGAATGAGAAGGCCTGGTCTCTCTTTACCACTTAGAAATGATTTTTTTGAAAGCTGCTCAACCCATATATGATTGTAAGAAAAGCAAGAAATAAAATTTCATCAGAGGGTGTGCATATGCATAAAAGGGAAGTAAGATTAGTACCGAGTGAATAAAGTAAACTTGGAATGCTTGTGATTTGCTAGATTTTACTTCTAGTTGTATAATGGCTTCCAGATTCAAAGGGCACAATAGACACAGAAGGATCAGTTTGGTTCAGTTCAGTCGCTCAGTCGTGTCTGACTCTTTGTGACCCCATGAATCGCAACACGCCAGGCCTCCCTGTTCATCACTATCTCCCGGAGTTCACTCAGACTCACGTCCATCGAGTCCGTGATGCCATCCAGCCATCTCATCCTCGGTCGTCCCCTTCTCCTCCTGCCCCCAACCCCTCCAGCATCAGAGTCTTTTCCAATGAGTCAACTCTTCGCATAAGGTGGCCAAAGTACTGGAGTTTCAGCTTTAGCATCATTCCTTCCAAAGAAATCCCAGGGCTGATCTCCTTCAGAATGGACTGGTTGGATCTCCTTGCAGTCCAAGGGACTCTCGAGAGTCTTCTCCAACACCACAGTTCAAAAGCATCAATTCTTTGGCACTCTGCCTTCTTCACAGTCCAACTCTCACATCCATACATGACCACTGGAAAAAAAAAATAGCCTTGACTAGATGAACTTTTGTTTGCAAAGTAACGTATCTGCTTTTCAATATGTTATCTAGGTTGGTCATAACTTTTCTTCCAAAGAGTAAGCGTCTTAATTTCATGGCTGCAATCACCATCTGCAGTGATTTTTGAGCCCCCCCAAATAAAGTCTGACACCGTTTCCACTGTTTCCCCATCTATTTCCCATGAAGTGATAAGACCGGATGCCATGATCTTCCTTTTCTGAATGTTGAGCTTTAAGCCAACTTTTTCATTCTCCTCTTTCACTTTCATCAAGAGGCTTTTTAGCTCCTCTTTACTTTCTGCCATAAGGATGGTGTCATCTGCATATCTGAGGTTATTGATATTTCTCCCAGCAATCTTGATTCAAGCTTGTGCTTCTTCCAGCCCAGTGTTTCTCTTGATGTACTCTGCATAGAAGTTAAATAAGCAGGGTGACAATATACAGCCTTGACGTACTCCTTTTCCTATTTGGAACCAGTCTGTTGTTCCATGTCTAGTTCTAACTGCTGCTTCTTGACCTGCATACCAGTTTCTCAAGAGGCAGGTTAGGTGTTCTGGAATTCCCATCTCTTTCAGAATTTTCCACAGTTTATTGTGGTCCACACAGTCAAAGGCTTTGGCATAGTCAATAAAGCAGAAATAGATGTTTTTCTGGAACTCTCTTGCTTTTTCCATAATCCAGAGGATGTTGGCAATTTGATGTCTGATTCCTCTGCCTTTTCTAAAACCAGCTTGAACATCAGGGAGTTCACGGTTCACGTATTGCTGAAGCCTGGCTTGGAGAATTTTGAGCATTACTTTACACTCATGTGAGATGAGTGCAATTGTGCGGTAGTTTGAGCATTATTTTGCACTGCCTTTCTTTGAGATTGGCAAAACTGACCTTTTCTACACAGAAGGATATTTGCTTCCAAAGGGAAAAGAAAAAAATCCCACAGGACCGATGGAAGTAATGTTGTCTGAAGCCTTTGTGACTGGTTCAGTGTCCCAGCCTGTGTGTTTCTTCTTGCTCTGATGTCCACATCAGCTGCTTCCAAGAATGTTAATAGCATCTTTTTCTTTATTTTTGAAAACAGATGGGTTTATTGGAGAAGAAATAGCAACTCATACACCCATGACTTTCCTTAGGAAATTCCCTAAATATTTGATCCCCACAGGCAAAGTTTTAATTAAAATATTCAATACATGAGGCATGGAGCTGTGGATAGATCCCAGGAAGACTTGTTCCTGAGAGCTTCATGTCAGAGTAATGCCCTTCAAGACATCTGTCATCAGACTCTTAGATCCAAATCTAGTTTTATTCAATCTCACTATAGTGAGAAGAACCTGGTGTCCAGGGCAACCTTGTTCACTTAATTTTATTACAAGAGGTGCCAGTGCTGGAGGTCTTTTTCTTCACAGTGACACTGTTGTGATTCTTCAGTAAACATGACCTTGGATGGCATTTTCTGATAACAAAAGGAATCTTTTATACATACTGAGTGATATGCTAAGCATTTCACACCTCTTTTATTTCATCCTCAAAGCCCTCTGTAAAACAACAAGGTGGTTCTTAGTAATTTCGTTAAAAAGTTTTAGAAAGTGAGTCTAAGTGATGTAAAGGAATTCATTTTATTCCCATCTGAAACAAGAAATCTAGAATTCTGAGGTTTGACATGTAGTGCCACGGAATCCAACTATGGTCCAAAAAGGTGTAATCAAATGTATGAGATAATTCAGAAGATACAAACTTACAGTTACATAACGAATGTCATGGAGATGAAATCTACAGGATGGTGACTATAGTCAATAATCGTGTATTGCATATTTGAAAGTCGCTAAGAGGGTAGAGTTGACTCATTGGAAAAGACTCTGATACTTGGAGGGATTGGGGGCAGGAGGAGAAGGAGACGACTGAGGATGAGATGGCTGGATGGCATCATTGACTTGATGGACATGAGTCTGAGTGAAGTCTGGGAGTTGGTGATGGACAGGGAGGCCTGGCGTGCTGTGATTCATTGCATTGCAAAAAGTTAGACATGGCTAAGTGACTGAACTGAACTGAATTGAACTGAAGAGAGTGGCATGGCAAACAGATAGGGAAACAGTGGAGTCACAAACTTTATTTTGGGGACCTCAAAAATCACTGCAGATGGTGGCTGCAACCATGAAATTAAAAGAGGCTTGCTCCTTGGAAGAAAAGGTATGACCAACCTAGACAGCATTACTTTGCCAATAAAGGTCCGTCTAGTCAAGGCTATGGTTTTTCTAGTAGTCATGTATGGATGTGAGAGTTGGACTGTGAAGAAGGCTGAGCGCCGAAGAATTGATGCTTTTGAACTGTGGTGTTGGAGAAGACTCTTGAGAGTCCCTTGGACTGCAAGGACATCCAACCAGTCCATTCTAGAGATCAGTCCTGAACATTGGAAGGAGTGATGCTAAAGCTGAAGCTCTAATACTCTGGCCACCTGATGTGAAGAGCTGATTCATTAGAAAAGACCTTGATGCTGGGAGGGATTGGGGGCAGGAGGAGAAGGGGATGATAGAGGATGAGATGGTTGGATAGCATCACTGACTCACTGGACATGAGCTTTAGCAAATTCAGGGAGATGGTGAAGCACTGGGAAGCCTGGCGTGCTGCAGTTCATGGGGCCACAAAGAGCTGGACATGACTGGGTGTCTGAACAACAAAAAACCACCAGTCCCCATGGTTACTGCTTTATGCAGGACAAGGTCTGAGCTGTCCTTACTAGTTGTCCTTACTGATTCTATGATCTATACCAGTCTTTCTTCCTGATAATCTCAGTGTTCGGGATGAGCATTTTTGTTTGCCTGGATTTGTTTAAAGATTTTCTTTTCTGGAAAGAATGCTAAATTGCCAAAGAAATCTTTCTTACTATCCTATAGTTACTTGGCGTCTTTAGATTCTGCCAGCTTCTTTGACAACTTGAAGCCTTATCAGAGCTTTTCAATTTTTTTAAAGTAGTCTTTCTCATGTTACATCTATTCATCCCTTCTGTATTGACGGAAGTGTGAATTCTCCTGAGAAAAGCATTCTGAGCAGTCAATTCGAAGTAGTTTCACCATTCGCTCTCATATGGGCATTTTGCTCTATTGGTCATTATGCCCTTATTTGTGTGTCTGCTCCATGTTTGTCTTCTCCAGGAAACTTAAGCACATGAGATTAAGAACCATGTTTGTTTTGTGTTGAGTATGAACAGCCAGGGTCAAGACTGACTGAACTCATTTGGGACCAATAGACAGTTGAATGAATAAATAATCCTTATCAGTGATGCAAATATTCAAGCGACTTAAGGGATGCAGTAATTTCTATGATCTATTTGACTTAATGATATATTTCTATCCCTGTTACCCATGTTTAAGTCAATATGGGTTCCTAGAGGTAATGATGTAACTTGATTTTAGCATTATCAAAGTGAATTAGGACAAATTGTATTAACATACTCATGGTCTCATGGGTTCCTGGAGGTAATAACGTGACTCAGTTTTAGCATGATCAAAGAGATAATGAAGTTATATTGATATACTCCTATCAATGGTCCCTATCAATAAGCACAGCTGGATCCCTATAGACATTCCTCACTTATTCTCCAGTAGTGCGGTGCGGACTTGTCATTGCTCTCATGGGGGCTTTCCCCCTGGGAGTTCCATGGGTTCATAACTCTCTCTCTCTTCAAGTTCTCAAATGACTCCATTAGACCTTATATTATACGTAACAGGCCACGTGCTGGAGTCCCTTGACCAACATCCAACTCACTGGGATTGTCAGTAGTTGTCTAATACCTGCAATGGCCTTTCTCCAAGCTGAGATATGCTGAGAGCCTGCAGTAATGACCCGGGCAAATACCTGCAAGTAATGACTTTGATTACTATTATAGTGATGGCCCCCTTTAAGGACACTCCAGGAATTCTGTTTTCTCATGACAGCAGCAGTCTTTCACAGAAGCTGCTCTTGGGGGCTACTTTCTAGCATCTCCATTTTATGATCATGTAGAATCTCAAACCAATTAAATGACTTATCTGAGAAGAGAGACCAGCAGGTGTGTTACCACATAATTCATATTAGCTACTTCTTATGGAATTACATATTTTTTCTCAATATCACCTTGATCCAGAGGACTTTTTCCCATTTGATCAAAGATTAAGAAGAACACCTCAGTAGAATGTCTCCTTTCTTCCATGGACTGGGCTTATGATTTGGGACCCACACGTGCATGGACTGCATTTGCCTGTTGCGCTGTTCAGGGGGCAGGGGAGCCTCTGCTTGGTCTACAGTCTGTATACATTTGCAGGGTCAGATTTTTCCAGGAAAATGCATCAATGCACCTGTCTCCCTTTCATTTATGCTTAAGTCAATATTGAACTTTTTGAAAATGTTATTATGTGTCTGTCACTTTTAACAAGATAACATGGTACATGCATCATGGACTTTTTAAGGAGAATATGTATTTATCTAATAAAACAATGGAAGGAGCAAGAGGGTCTTGGTTCCTGCTCTGCCATGTAGGACTTTGTATCACTGGGACAAGTTGTCAGACTATCTCAATTTCAGTTTTCCCTTTTAGAATATGGAAACATTAGCTATTTCATCTAATCCCAAGGTATTTCAGGTGGCTCAGTGGTTAAAAAAAAAAAAAAACCCACAGCACCTGCAATGCAGGAGAGATGGGCTTGATCCCTGGCTCAGGAAGAGCCCTTGGAGAAGGGAATGGCAACCCACCCAGTATTCTTGTCTGGAAAATCCACGGACAGAGGAGCTTGGCGGGCTACAGTCCACTGGGTCTCAAAGAGTCAGACACGACTGAGTGTCTAAACAATAATGTGGGATATAGTTATTCTTTATTCCCATGCAGAGAGCATTATTTTTGTCCCTAATTTTGTTTGTTGTTCAGTCATTAAGTCGTACATTTGTGCCTGATAATTAATCACTATTCTGGGTGCCTAATGCCAGTAAAATTTCAGAGCGACAGCTGGAGTCCAGGTTTCTTTGTTCCCATAAACTGTTCTTTCTAGTGTGTTATTTATACCTCTTCTTTCAGTGTACTTTTACAATTGCTTTATAAGCATGAATCCTCCTCATTCCCCTCTCTCTATTCCTTCTCTTTTTTAATGTTGTCATGTTTTCTCCAGATTACAATGAATTTTCAAATTGAGATCAAATTTCATACTCTTAGAAGGTCACAGGAAGCTTAAATTAAGCTAAAACAAATTATTATGAGGAACAAATGAGTTATGAGTCATTAATGGTGCTCCATAGGTTACAACAGGAAGGCAGCATCTAGAGGAGAAGTTGCTTAAGACTTTGCGTAAGTTTTAAAACTCGTGTTATTCTTTGAAGAATAAATTTGAATTTTATCAAGGACATAGAGCATCTTGTCAGGAAGACTGCACTTTTTAAGCATCTCCTGGATACCAGTTATTTTAAGGGGCACAATCTATGAAAAACTTCAGAGAAATAAGGTTGAAAAGCCCATCAATAATTTGAAGACTTTTTATAATTCTTATTCTCACCATTAGATGAATTTTATTGCAACAATGTACCTGAAACTAGCTTTTTTTCCCCCTTGTAGGAAAATGCTGGATTAAGAATCACTTCTCCACTTTGTTGAGAAGAAAGTGGGTTACAAAATAAAATAAAATGAGTTTCAGTATGTCTCCTCCCCAGATTTAGGGACATCTAATAAGAGTATTGATTGGATAAGGCAATGACACCCCACTCTAGTACTCTTGCCTGGAAAATCCCATGGATGGAGGAGCCTGGTAGTCTGCAGTCCAAGGGGTCACTAAGAGTCGGACACGACTGAGCGACTTCCCTTTCACTTTTCACTTTCATGTATTAGAGAAGGAAATGGCACCCCACTCCAGTGTTCTTGCCTGGAGAATCCCAGGGGCAGAGGAGCCTGGTGGGCTGACATCTATGGGGTTGCACAGAGTTGGACACGACTGAAGTGACTTAGCAGCAATAAGAGTATTGACTAAGGTAAGTAAGAACCAAGCAGACGTCTTCTCTGGATAATAAGTCCTCCCAGTCTCCCTACCACTGAAAGGTGGTTGTTGAGGCATGAAAGATGCTGGAATTCTTGGCCTCTGGAGGAGAAAAATGCAATCTGGGCCCAGTGACAAGGTTTGATCATGCAGAGCTTTTGTGTAATAAAGTTTTATTAAAGTATAAAAGAGATAGAGAACGTTTCTGACATAGACATCAGAAGGGGGCAGAAAGACTGCCCCCCTGCCTGTCTTTAGTCAGATGTCTTATGTCTGTTAGAAAGCTATTCATCAGATAAGAGAGACACCTCAGGGATGACAGAGATTCCCCAGGCCCCCCTCCCACAATATGCATCTTTGAGATAGGATGGCATGAGGTCATCCCCCAGCCAGAAAATATGAATGCTGGTTTGCTGAGCTGTTATCAGCCCAAGGTTTGAGAAAAGAAAGAAAGGTAGTCTTAGGTGGAACCATTTTGAAGAAAGGCAGATTCCAAAGCAAATACATAGTTTTGATAACATAGCTTAAGAAAAAACATTTCCATAAAAAAACACGCATTGGTTAGCCCAAGATTTGAGAAAAACTAAGTTAAGGTGGAAACAGGTGTCGTCATGGCAACACATATTTTTAAGAGGAAAAAAAAAACTGACACTTGTAGTTCATTTCCTCCTGCCGCTTAAGGGGGAGACAAAAAATTTCTGACACTTGCAGCCCATTTCCTGCACTTGGAGATCCCCGGCCTCCCGCCTGTTACCCTCTCGCCACCAGTAACAGGAGTGCGGGGCGGGTGGGGAGCTGCAGGCTTCTGCCAAGAGCTGCACCCTCCCTCCCACCCCACAGCCTCCAGCCAAAAACCCCAGGCTTTGCCCCCTACATTAAGACTGCAGGACTGATCTCATGATTCTGTTTATTGCTGTGTCACTCACCACAAAGCTGAGGAATCTCACGGAAGCCCTCAACCCCTGTTAAAAACTGTCCACAGTTCTTCATATCTCTCTTCTTAAGCCCAGCAGCCCCTCCTGCCCAACTCCTTAAATCAGTCTACTGTTCCTTCTGGAATTGACAGTCAGTCATCAGCATAACCTAATATACAGTAATTTTGCCTCCTTCTCCTAATGTAACCTTAACTTTACATTAACTACTTGTCCAGCGGAAATCTGTGTTCTGAGACAAGGCTTCCCTAGCATCAATCTCAGTGGCAAAAATTTTCTTACCCACTTTCCTCTTAATGCTGCATTGTTCCACGATTTTGACTTTGTAATATTTTCATACTTTGATTTTTTTTCTCCAAGCTCTTTCCTTAGATGATCTTACTTAGTTTTGTGATATGATATGATATGAGAGGGTTAAATCAATACCAAATTGCCAACACAGCTGGAATTAAAATCTGATGCCACTACCTCAAGTATTTATGCAGCCCTTCTCAGTTAGATGGCCAGAAGGAATCTGAAATTCACAACGCCTAACCTGCAATCGTCTTTCATGTTCTCTCTCAAACATCTGCTTCTTCTACGCCATTCCCTATAGGACTATACAACAAAATGGAATCATTATTGTTCTTTCTCTGATGCCTACATTCAATGTATCAGTAAATCCACCAAACTTTACTTTTGAAACACACTCAGAACTGGGTAATTTCTCACTGAGAGCCTGCTCCAAGCCATCATTAACTGTTGCATAGATTAATAAGGTGAATACAAAGAATAATGAAATCCGTGAAAGAATAGTAATTCAGATTTCATTCTCAGGTGGAATCTTTCCAAGGAAAAAAAAAACTGACACTTGTAGTTCATTTCCTCCTGCCGCTTAAGGGGGAGACAAAAAATTTCTGACACTTGCAGCCCATTTCCTGCACTTGGAGATCCCCGGCCTCCCGCCTGTTACCCTCTCGCCACCAGTAACAGGAGTGCGGGGCGGGTGGGGAGCTGCAGGCTTCTGCCAAGAGCTGCACCCTCCCTCCCACCCCACAGCCTCCAGCCAAAAACCCCAGGCTTTGCCCCCTACATTAAGACTGCAGGACTGATCTCATGATTCTGTTTATTGCTGTGTCACTCACCACAAAGCTGAGGAATCTCACGGAAGCCCTCAACCCCTGTTAAAAACTGTCCACAGTTCTTCATATCTCTCTTCTTAAGCCCAGCAGCCCCTCCTGCCCAACTCCTTAAATCAGTCTACTGTTCCTTCTGGAATTGACAGTCAGTCATCAGCATAACCTAATATACAGTAATTTTGCCTCCTTCTCCTAATGTAACCTTAACTTTACATTAACTACTTGTCCAGCGGAAATCTGTGTTCTGAGACAAGGCTTCCCTAGCATCAATCTCAGTGGCAAAAATTTTCTTACCCACTTTCCTCTTAATGCTGCATTGTTCCACGATTTTGACTTTGTAATATTTTCATACTTTGATTTTTTTTCTCCAAGCTCTTTCCTTAGATGATCTTACTTAGTTTTGTGATATGATATGATATGAGAGGGTTAAATCAATACCAAATTGCCAACACAGCTGGAATTAAAATCTGATGCCACTACCTCAAGTATTTATGCAGCCCTTCTCAGTTAGATGGCCAGAAGGAATCTGAAATTCACAACGCCTAACCTGCAATCGTCTTTCATGTTCTCTCTCAAACATCTGCTTCTTCTACGCCATTCCCTATAGGACTATACAACAAAATGGAATCATTATTGTTCTTTCTCTGATGCCTACATTCAATGTATCAGTAAATCCACCAAACTTTACTTTTGAAACACACTCAGAACTGGGTAATTTCTCACTGAGAGCCTGCTCCAAGCCATCATTAACTGTTGCATAGATTAATAAGGTGAATACAAAGAATAATGAAATCCGTGAAAGAATAGTAATTCAGATTTCATTCTCAGGTGGAATCTTTCCTTGTGACACCTACATTTTGTGACCCTCGATACATTTTGTCATTATCTTCTAATCGTAAGCATATTTACATTGATTGAATCCTGAGAAGTGCCAGGTGATATTGTAATATCCACTTGACACTTCAAGAAATTGAGGCTCATACACTCTAGTTAATACCCAAGATGACTCAGAAAATAATCAAATCTTACCTGGCATAGCTGGACTGTGCACAACTTGAATAAAAGAGGACTATTGTTTGAAACATTGCAGGAAAGTACGGACAGAATATGAGACTGAAAGGATTTGGGGAAAGAAGCTAATGAACGAGTGAGCATAATATAATGCTGAATTTCACAGTTATCTGGAATTCTTCAATTGCAACATATGCTCAGTGTTGTGATCAATACATAGACCATTAACTCTGTGTTAGTCACAATGCCAGTTTGCATTATCACTTCAGTCTGATAATGAGTTCAAGGGAAAACTGATGGCGAACTGATATTGAGTAACACCCAAAGTCAGTTATCTAGTACAAGGTGGAGCAAGATTTATCATTCAAGTGTCCCTAACCTGGAGTCACACTTTAAACAATTAACTCTCTGATGTCTGAATTTCTGTAGTATCCCACTGTCTGGGAATTACACATTCTATTATCTTATTATCCTCTGAGAGTACTGAAACCTAGAAAATGATATATTCAAATTTGTGTTGCTAGAATATAATGTTGTTCTTGATATAATGGTCTTCCCTGTAGCTGAAAGGGTAAAGAATCTGTCTGCTACACAGGAGACCTGGGTTCAATCCCTGGATTAGGAAGATCCTCTGGAGAAGGGAATGGCGATTCACTCCAGTATTCTTGCCTGAAGAATCCTGTGGACAGAGGAGCCTGGCAGGCTACAGTCTGTGGGATAGTGAAGGGTCTAACATGACTGAGCAACTAACACTAAACTTGATACAATAGTGGTGATTGTAATGAATTAAATTCTAGTAACCTACTTTATTGCATGACTTTCTTTGTTTTTGAAATTATGAATTAGGAGACTTAAAAAAATCTCATTTTAACATTCATTTTTATTTTTTGGCCACACTGAATGGCATGTTGTATCTTAGTTCTCTGATCAGGGATCAAACCTGTGCCCTTGCTTTGGGAGCATGGAGTCTTAACCACTGAATCTCTAGTTAAGTCCGCTAACAAATCTCATTCTAAGAAATCTCTGCAATCATCTTGCAGATGTCTGTTTACAATTTTGAACTTGAGATTCAGTCATTTATGAGGATAGATGATTGGTTATATTATCTTCAAAATTCTTTAAGCTAGAATATTCTGTGTTTCTACCATTATTTAAAAATTAACTTTTGTTGTTATCTCCATGTTAAATTGAGCAAATTCTGATATAAGGTATACCTTGGACGTAATTATGTTTCTAAGCACAGTTACAACCTAGATCCTCTTTTCTCAGTGCTATAGGCCACTCACACACTGCCCAGATGGCCCCCATGGAGAGCAGCACGGCCGTGACTGAGCTCTCTCGCTGGGACAACTGGTGACCCCCAGCTGCAGACCCCGCTCTTTGTGGTGCTCGCGCTCATCTGCCTCCTCACTCTGGCTGGGAACCTGGGGGTGAGCACGCTGATCCTGCTGGACTCCCGTCTCCACACTCCCATGTACGTCTTCCTCAGCCACCTCTCCCTGGTGGACTTTGCTTACTCCACAGCCGTCACTCCCAAAGTGATGGCTGGCTTCCTCGCGGGAGACAAGGCCATTTCCTACAATGCTTGTGCTGCTCAGCTTTTCTTTTTTGTTGGCTTTCTTGTTGTGGAAACTTTTCTCTTGGCCTCAGTGGCCTATGACCGCCACGCAGCGGTGTGCAAGCCACTCCATCACACCCACATCATGACACCAAGGGTGTGTGCCTGCACGGTCGCAGGATGCTATGCTTTGGGCTTCCTCGAGGCCTCCATGCACACTTGGAATGCATTCAGTCTCTCTTTCTGCAGATCCAAGGTGGTTGCTCACTTTTTCTGTGATGTTACTCCCGTCCTGGTGCGCTCACGCTCAGACAGCAACAGAAGCGGGCTGGTGCTTTCCAGTCTGGCAGGCTTCAATATCGCCTTGACTCTCCTGGTCATCTTGATCTCTTACCTGTTTATCTTTGTCACCGTCCTGCGGGTGCGCTCATCTGAAGGGCGTCAGAAGGCCTTTTCCACCTGTGCGTCCCACCTCACCGCCGTCTCCGTCTTCCAGGACAGGCGCCTTCATGTACCTACAGCCCGGCTCCCGCCGTTCCCTGAGCGCAGGCAGAATGGCGTTTGTGCTCCACGCCATGGTCACCCCATGCTGAATCCGCTCACCTATGGCCTGAGGAACAGAGAGGTCAAGAGCGCCCTAAAAAAGGCCGTGGGGACCTTGAGAATGAGCTTATGGTTGCTGGGGTGGGGGGAATGAGGGGGAAGAGATAATTAGGGAGTTTCGGATGGAGATGCACACACACTGCTGTGTTTAAAATGGATAAAGGGCCTACCGTAGGGCACATGGAACTCTGCTCACTGTTATGTGGCAGCCTGGATGGAAGAGGAGCCTGGGGAGAGTGGATAGATGTGTATGTGTGGCTGAGTCCCTTCGCTGTTTATCTGAAACTATCACAACATTGTTAATCAGCTATATCCCAATACAAAATAAAAAGTTAAAAAATAAAATAGACCTAAAAATGGCTGTGGGGAAAGCAGAATTTTCAATAAGACATATATTTTAATTATGTATATATAACAGTATGGTTTCATACAGGTTATATCAAGCTAGGGAAAATATTGACTTGTTATATCAACAATTATAAAAATGTTTTACATCCTTTCTCAAGTTCTTTTTAAGTCTAGGAAGCAAATGTGTTGACAAAATGAGATCTCAGGAATAATAAAGTTGGAAGAATCAATCATGAACCTATAATTCATATTTTTTAATTTCCATTTAAATTACTTTTATTTGTTTCCATGATCATCCACACTTTCATAAGCACATTTATGCTCACCCACATATTTAAGTACATGCTCACATGTACCTTATTCATGCAAATCACATGCAACTCACACACCTATGTGTGGACAGAGAAATGAATTCAAGAGACAAATGAGATTCAGATTTTTTTTAATAGTATAATTTGAAGTCATGATTTTGGTGTCTAATAACACATTCTTAAATAAAAACATATACACTTTTAAATAGAAATAGTCATTTGCATGTCATTTTATTTTATTTTTAAAAATAAATTTATTTATTTTAATTGGAGGTTAATTACTTTACAATATTGTATTGGTTTAGCCACACATCAACATGAATCTGCCATGGGTGTACACGTGTTCCCCATCCTGAACCCCCCTCCCTCCTCCCTCCCTTTACCATCCCCCTGGGTAGTCTCAGTGCACCAGCCTCAAGCAACCAGTATCATGCATCAAACCTGGACTGGTGATTCATTTCATATATAATATTATACATGTTTCAATGCCATTCTCCCAAATTATCCCACCCTTGCCTTCTCCCACAGAGTCCAAAATACTTTTCTATACATCTGTGTCTCTTTTGCTGTCTCGCACACAGGGTTATTGTTACCATCTTTCTAAATTCCACATATATGTGTTAGTATACTGTAGTAAAGTAATGCTCAAAATTCTCCAAGCCAGGCTTCAGCAATACGTGAACCATGAACTCCCTGATGTTCAAGCTGGTTTTAGAAAAGGCATTGTCAACATCCGCTGGATCATGGAAAAAGCAAGAGTTCCAGAAAAACATCTATTTCTGCTTTATTGACTATGCCAAAGCCTTTGACTGTGTGGATCACAATAAACTTTGGAAAATTCTGAAAGAGATGGGAATACCAGACCACCTAACCTGCCTCTTGAGAAATCTGTATGCAGGTCAGGAAGCAGCAATTAGAACCGGATATGGAACAACAGACTGGCTCCAAATAGGAAACGGAGTATGGAATCAAGATTGCCAGGAGAAATATCAATAACCTCAGATGTGCAGATGACACCACCCTTATGGCAGAAAGTGAAGAGGAGCTAAAAAGCCTCTTCAGGGAGATGATATGGGGTGGGAGGTGGGGGGGGCTTCGGCATTGGGAGATCGTGTACACCTGTGGCTGATTCATGTCAATGTATGGCAAAACAAATACAGTATTGTAATGTAGAATAAAGTATTTTTTTAAAAAAAAAGCCTCGATGAAAGTGAAAGAGGAGAACAAAAAACTTGGCTTAAAGCTCAACATTCAGAAAACGAAGATCGAGGCATCTAGTCCCATCACTTCATGGGAAATAGATGGGGAAACTGTGGAAACAGTGTCAGACTTTATATTTTTGGGCTCCAAAATCACTGCAGATGGTGACTGCAGCCATGAAATTAAAAGACACTTACTCCTTGGGAAAAAAGTTATGACCAACCTAGATAGTATATTCAAAAGCAGAGACATTATTTTGCCGACTAAGGTCCATCTAGTCAAGGCTATGGTTTTTCCTGTGGTCATGTATGGATGTGAGAGTTGGACTGTGAAGAAGGCTGAGTGCTGAAGAATTGATGCTTTTGAACTGTGGTGTTGGAGAAGACTCTTAAGAGTCCCTTGGACTGCAAGGAGATCCAACTAGTCCATTCTGAAGGAAATCAGCCCTGGGATTTCTTTGGAAGGAATGATGCTAAAGCTGAAACTCCAGTACTTTGGCCACCTCATGCGAAGAGTTGACTCACTGGAAAAGACTCTGATGCTGGGAGGGATTGGGGGAAGGAGGAGAAGGGGACGACTGAGGATGAGATGGCTAGATGGCATCACGGACTCGATGGATATGAGTCTGAGTGACCTCCGGGAGATGGTGATGGACAGGGAGGCCTAGCATGCCATAGTTCATGGGATCGCAGAGTCGGACACCACTGAGCGACTGAACTGAACTGCTACTGTATTGGTGTTTTTCTTTCTGGCTTGCTTCACTTTTCATAATAGGCTCCAGTTTCATCCACCACATTAGAACTGATTCAAATGTACTCTTTTTCATGGCTAAATAATACTCCATTGTGTATATGTACCACAGCTTTCGTATCCATTTATCTGCTGATGGACATCTAGGTTGCTTCCATGTCCTGGCTATTAGAAACAGTGCTGCGATGAACATTGGGGTACACGTGTCTCTTTCAATTCTGGTGTCCTCGGTGTGTATGCCCAGCAGTGGGATTGCTGGGTCATAAGGCAGTTCTATTTCCAGTTTTTTAACACATCTCCATACTGTTCTCCATAGTGGCTGTACTAGTTTGCATTCCCACCAACAGTGTAAGAGGGATCTCTTTTCCCCACAACTTCTCCAGCATTTATTGCTTGTAGACTTTTGGATCTCAGCCATTCTGACTGGTGTGAAATGGTACCTCATTGTGGTCTTGATTTGCATTTCTCTGATAATGAGT
>SJYG01000376.1:672397-701916 GCA_006410535.1 Litocranius walleri
TCCTCCAGTTCCATTCTTCTTTCTCAAGATTGCTTTGGCTATTCGAGGTTTTTTGTATTTCCATACAAATCTTGAGATTATTTGATCTAGTTCTGTGAAAAATACTGCTGGTAGCTTGATAGGGATTGCATTGAATCTGTAGATTGCTTTGGGTAGTATACTCATTTTCACTATATTGACTCTTCCGACCCATGAGCATGGTATATTTCTCCATCTATTAGTGTCCTCTTTGATTTCTTTCACCAGTGTTTTATAATTTTCTATATATAGGTCTTTATTTTCTTTCAGTTCAGTTCAGTCGCTCAGTCGTGTCCGACTCTTTGCGACCCCATGAATCACGGCACGCCAGGCCTCCCTGTCCATCACCAACTCCTGGAGTTCACTCAGATTCACGTCCATCGAGTCAGTGATGCCATCCAGCCATCTCATCCTCTGTCGTCCCCTTCTCCTCCTGTCCCCAATCCCTCCCAGCATCACAGTCTTTTCCAATGAGTCAACTCTGCACGAGGTGGCCAAAGTACTGGAGTTTCAGCTTCAGCATCATTCCTTCCAAAGAAATCCCAGAGCTGATCTCCTTCAGAAGGGACTGGTTGGATGTCCTTGCAGTCCAAGGGACTCTCAAGAGTCTTCTCCAACACCACAGTTCAAAAGCATCAATTCTTCAGCACTCAGCTTTCTTCACAGTCCAACTCACATCCATACATGAACACTGGAAAAACCATAGCTTTGACTAGACGGAACTTTGTTGGCAAAATAATGTCTCTACTTTTCAATATGCTATCTAGGTTGGTTATAAAACTTTTATTCCAAGGAGTAAGCATCTTTTAATTTAGGTAGATATATTCCTAAGTATTTTCTTCTCTTCATGGCAATGGTGAATGGAATTGTTTCCTTAACTTCTTTTTCTACTTTCTCATTATTAGTGTATAGGAATGCAAGGGATTTCTGAGTGTTGATTTTATATCCTGCAACTTTACTATATTCATTGATTAGCTCTAGTAGTTTTCGGGTCGAGTCTTTAGGGTTTTCTATATAGAGGATCTTGTCATCTGCAAACAGTGAGAGTTTTACTTCTTCTTTTCCAATCTGGATTCCTTTTATTTCTTTTTCTGATCTGATTGCTGTGGCCAAAACTTCCAAAACTTGTTGAATAGTAGTGGTGAGAGTGGGCATCCTTGTGTTTTTCCTGATTTTAGGGGAAATGTTTTCAATTTTTCACCATTGAGGATAATGTTTGCTAGGGGTTTGTCATATATAGCTTTTATTATGTTGAGGTATGTTCCTTCTATTCCTGCTTTCTGGAGAGTTTTTATCATAAATGGATGCTGAATTTTGTCAAAGGCTTTCTCTGTGTCTATTGAGATAATCATATGGCTTTTATTTTTCAATTTGTTAATGCAGTGAATTACATTGATTGACTTGCGGATATTGAAGAATCCTTGCATCCTTGGGATAAAGCCCACTTGGTCATTATGTATGACTTTCTAATCTGTTGTTGGATTCTGATTGCTAGAATTTTGTTAAGGATTTTTGCATCTATGTTCATCAGTGATATTGGCCTATAGTTTTCTTTTTTTCTGGCATCTTTGTCAGGTTTTGGTATTAGGGTGATGGTGGCCTCATAGAATGAGTTTGGAAGTTTATCTTCCTCTGCAATTTTCTGAAAGAGTTTGAGTAGGATAGGTGTTAGCTCTTCTCTAAATTTTTGGTAGAATTCAGCTGTGAAGCTGTCTGGACTTGGACTTTTGGTTGCTGGAAGATTTCTGATAACAGTTTTAATTTCTGTGCTTGTGATGGGTCTGTTAAGATTTTCTATTTCTTCCTGGTTCAGTTTTGGAAAGTTGTACTTTTCTAAGAATTTGTCCATTTCTTCCACGTTGTCCATTTTATTGGCATAAAATTGCTGATAGTAGTCTCTTATGATCCTTTGTAGTTTGATACTATTTTATTTAAATAATTAATGTTCATGCCAATCATCCTTGCTATAGGTTATTACTGAGTGCTTTTATTTTATTCTTTGTTCAATGATAATAAACATCCTCATCTTAGGTATAATCTTTTTAAAATTCCCAAACCATTAATATTTAAAATTAAATCATTCTCCACATTTTAGGTCATCATGAAATTGCAAATTAAAGCAACAGTGGGAGAATACTGCACATCTTTTAGAACGGCCAATGTCCAGAACACAGAAACAGCAAGTGCTGCTAAGGACATGGAGCAGCAGGAATCCTCTTTCGTTGCCAGTAGGAAGGCAGACGGGTGCAGCCTCTTCAGAAAGCAGTTTGTCAGTTTCTTACAAAGAGAAACAAACTCTTACTATATAATCTAGCACTTGTTCTACTTGGTATTTACCCAAAGGAATTGAAAACTTATGCTAAGGCAAAAGCTCGCTCAAGGATATTTATAGCATCTTTATTAATTACTGCCAGAATTTGGAAACAATTAATATGTCCTTCAGTAAATGAATGGATAATAAGCTGCCCAATCCATACAATATAATGTTAGAAATGAGTTATCAAGCTATGAAAAGACATGGAGAAAACTTAAACTCACATTTCTAAATCAAAGCTATCAGTTTGAAAACATTATGAGCTGTGTGATTGTGTTATTTGACTTTCTGGAAAATATAAAACTATGGAGACTGTGAAACAGATCAATGTTTGTTTGGAATTAAGGTGTTGGACTGGATGAAGGTCAAGCTGGAATCAAGATTGCCGGGAGAAATATCAATAACCTCAGATACGCAGATGACACCACCCTTATGGCAGAAAGTGAAGAGGAGCTTAAAAGCCTCTTGATGAAAGTGAAAGAGGAAAGTGAAGAAGTTGGCTTAAAACTCAACATTCAGAAAACTAAGATCATGGCATCCAGTTCCATTACTTCATGGCAAATAGATGGAAAAACAATGGAAACAATGATAGGTTTTCTTTTTTTCAGGCTCCAAAATCACTGCGGATGGTGACTGCAGCCATGAAATTGCTTGCTCCTTGGAAGAATAGTTATGACCAACTTAGACAGCATATTAAAAAGCAGAGACGTTACTTGCCAACAAGGGCTGTCTAGTCAAAGCTATGGTTTTTCTAGTAGTCATGTAAAGATATGAGAGTTGGGCTATAAAGAAAGCTGAGCACCAAAGAACTGATGCTTTTGGACTATGGTGTTGGAGAAGACTCCTGAGAGTCCCTTGGGCTGCATGGAGATCCAACCAGTCCATCCTAAAGGAAATCAGTCCTGAATATTCACTGGAAGGGCTGATGTGGAAGCTGAAATTCCAGTACTTTGGCCACCTGATGTGAAGAACTGGCTCATTGGAAAAGATCCTGATGCTGGGAAAGACTGAAGGTGGGGGGAGAAGGGGATGACAGAGGATGAGATGGTTGGATGGTGTTACCAACTCAATGAACATGAGTTTGAGTAAACTCCAGAAGTTAGTGATGGATGGGCAAGCCTGGCATCCTGCGGTCCATGGGGTCACAAAGAGTCAGACATGACTGAGCGACTGAACTGAAGTGAACTGAACTGAAAGGATGAGCGGATGCATCTAAGAAGATTTTTCGTGCAGTAGAAGCACTTGGTATGATGCTGTAATGATGGGCAATATCGTCATATATTTGTCAAAATCCATAGAGTATACAGCACTAAGAGTGAGCCATAGCATAAACTGATAACTCCGTGCGGCTGTGTTAATGCATGTTGATCCTTGGGAAGAAAATATTCTCACTACTTTTCTGGTTGTTGCATATTTTAGGCTCCCTTACAATCAGACTGATAAAATTCTAATTGATGCTAACTTTTTGGATTGTGATAGAGGTCAAGTACATGCTTGCTTTGAAGGCTTTCTTCTTACACACAAAGACATTTTCTTGCAAATGTGACAGGAGAGTATGGTCTTTCTCCACCATGCATTGTTTTTAAATCACACTCTCTCCTTCCAGCTTCAGAAACCTTTGGAGTCACTTGTGGAGGATATCAGTATTATTAAGTGTAAGGATGAGAAGGCATGGTCTCTGTTTATCTCTTAGAAATAAATTGCTTGGAAAACTACTCAGCCTATGTATGACTGTAAGAAAACCAAGTAATAAAATTTCATCTGAAGATATACAATATGCATAAAAGGGAAGCAAGATTAGTGTTGGGTGAGAATAAAATTGGGATGCTTGCCTTTTGCTAGACTTTATTTCTAGTCAGGTTATGACTCCCAAATTCAAGGGCACAACAGACACAGAAAGGTATTTACTCCCAAAGAGAAAGTGAAGTGAAAGTGAGAGTCACTCAGCCGTGTCTGACTCTTTGCGACCACATGGACTGTATCCATGGATTCTCCAGGCCAGAATACTGGCATGGGTAGCCTATCCCTTCTCCAGCAGATCTTCCTGACCCAGGAATTGAACTGGGGTCTCCTGCATTGCAGGGGGATTCTTTACCAACTGAGCTGTGAGGGAAGCCTCTCCAAAAAGAAAGGAAAGAAACAAAGCCCCTAAGGTCTGTGGGATTTTATTTTTTCATCCAAAGAGGGAAGAAAAAAAAATCCCACAGAAATTATGACAGTCATGTTTTCTGAGGTCTTTGTAACTCGTTCGTTGCCACAGCCTGTTTCTTTGCCTGCTCTAATGTCCCTGTCAGCAGCTTCCAAGAATGTTAAAATAATTGTTTCTTTATTTGGGGGAACAGATGGGTTTACTTGAGAAGAAATAGCAACTCTTATACCCATGACTTTCCTTAGTAGTTTCCCTAAGTACTTGGTCCCCACGGGCAAGATTTTAATTGAAATATTTAACACATGAGGCATCATGGAACTATGGATGTATTACAAGAGAACTTGTTCCCTAAGAGTTTCTCGCCAGTATAACCCCCTTCAAGACATCAGTCAGCAGACCCTTAAATCCCAATCTGGCTTCATTCAAACTCACTAGAGTGAGAAACCCTGGTGCCCAGGGCAACTTTGTTCACTTGATTTTCACACAAGGTGGTCTTCAGGGTCTCAGAGCTGGAGGCCTTTACCTTCACAGGGATGTTGCTGGGGTGCATCCGTCAGGATGACCTTGCATAACACCACCTGATTACAAGAGAAATCTTTTCTTAGACTGAGTGATTTACTGAAGGTCTCACACGCTCCATCTTATTTCATAAGCAAACAACTCTGTAAAACATCAGGGGTGGGCATTACTAATTCCATTAAAAAGGTTTAGAAAGTGAGGCTAAGTGAAGGAATTCACTTTAGTTTCCATCTGAAACAAGAAATCTAGAATTGAGGACTTCTAGGGTTTGTCAAGTAGAGCCAAGGTGTCCATTATGAAGCAAAAGCAGTCAAAAGAATTCGATAATTCAGAAGGCAACACTTGCGGTTATACAGTGAATTAACGTGTGGCATAGTGACTGTGGTTAATAAGCTCCTACTGCATATTTGAAAGCTGCTAAATGAGTAGATCTTAAAAATCCCTGTCACAGGGAAAAAATGCAATTAAATGTGGGAATGGATGTTAGCTAGTTTATGAAGATCAGTTTGCAATCCATACCAGTGTCCAATCACTACGTTGTACACCTGATATGATGCTATAGGTCAATTATACATCAACTTTAAAAAGGTAACTTAAGACTGTGTACAAAGAGGAAGCCATAACCTGCCTCTCCTATGAAGTTACCATGCAATCTCATCTTGTAAAGTTGGCTCCTTTAGTGCTATGTCTTTGAAATGTAACAAAACCCTGTGGTCCTTCCTCACCACGTCTTCTGCCTGCCTCTTGTCTGTAAAAAGACTGTAGCCAAAGTGTAAGTTTAACCAGAGAAGTGAGAAAATGCAGAAACAAAGGAATACAGTCAAGACCAAATAATACTAGTTTAGGCATTAAAAGAAGTCGGTTACCTTTAGTTCCTCCTTAAGCGCTGTGTGTAACATTCTGCTTGCAGATACTGAAACCCCACTAGGTAGAGGGAGTTAATTGCATGACGGCCAGGCTGTAGCCACGGCAGAAGGTGCCACAGTTTTGAGAACTGGCCTCGAATAAATGAGAACAGGCTGACCTGGAACTAAAGATTCAGTTCAGTTCAGTCGCTCAGTCATGTCCGACTCTTTGCGACCCCATGAATCGCAGCACACCAGGCCTCCCTGTCCATCACCAACTCCCGGAGTTCACTCTAACTCATGTCCATCGAGTCAGTGATGCCATCCAGCCATCTCATCCTCTGTCGTCCCCTTCTCCTCCTGTCCCCAATCCCTCCCAGCATCAGAGTCTTCCAATGAGTCAACTCTTTGCATGAGGTGGCCAAAGTATTGGAGTTTCAGCTTTAGCATCCGAACTTCCAGTGAATATTCAGGACTGATTTCCTTTAGGATGGATCTCCTTGCAGTCCAAGGGACTCTCAAGAGTCTTCTCCAACACCACAGTTCAAAAGCATCAGCTCTTTAGCGCTCAGCTTTCTCTATAGTCCAACTCTAATTAAAGCAGGCTCTCCTGCATTGCAGGCGGATTCTTTACCAGCTGAGCATTCAGGGAAGCCATGCCAACACTACTCCCCCAGTTCACCCACCTCCTCCCTTGTCCCTCTGTATCCACAGGCCCATTCTCTGTGTCTGCATCTCTGCTGCTACCCTGCAAATAGGCTCAGCTGTACCGTTTTCCTAGACTCCATACACACACATTAACATGTGATATTTACCATGGGAGTATTTAAAAGAAGCTACTCTGTTTTATCCTCAAACTCATTTAATAAAAAGTTAATAGGAATTCCTTAAAAAGTAGATTTAGGATGAAAGTTAAGGAACATTGGATTTGTCAAATATGAAGTTAACTTTAAAGTCATGTGTAAGTTAGTGTCCATGAAAGGATTATACAGCATGTTACATATAGTTGAATAAATAATACCACCTTGAAGAAATACAATTTTGTGGAGCATTTTTTGAGACAACCAGACTTATTGCGGTTCACTTTCTACCATAAACAAGCTGTGATATACCAAATGTGTAACAGGCTTTTCAGCAGCATAGCTCACAGTTTAGACACAATGTTTGAGGTTTGTGCGGCCTGGTTTCTCACAGATACCTGCTGTGCATCTTTTGCAAGTTACATAACTTCTCCAAATGTGCTTTCCCCCTCATTTTAGAAATGAATAGTAATAACACCTATGTAGGAGTTTTTTGTGAGTATTCTTTTAGGTAGCACCTAACTTCCCAGTGGTCAAGAATTCAATGCAGGAGATGCAAGAGATGTGGGTTCAATCCCTGGGCTGGAAAAATCCCCTGGAATAGGAATGGCAACCCTCACTCCAGTATTCTTGCCTGGAAAACTCCAAGGACAGAGGAGCCTGGTGTCCTACAGTCTCTTGGGTTGCAAGGAGTTGGACATAACTGAGCACACAGAGCATATAACATATGTTCAGTAGCTGTATATTATATCTGTATATATAATGTCTATTATACATTATTGTTATAACATATGTGATACTATAATACATCTGTAGAGCACTGCACGAGAAACGCTGGGCCAGATGAAGCACAAGCTGGAATCAAGATTACTGGGAGAAATACCAATAACCTCAGATATGCAGAAGACACCACCCTTATGGCAAAAATTAAAGAACTAAAGAGTCTCTTGATGAAAGTGAAAGAGGAGAGTGAACATTCAGAAAATGAAGATCATGGCATCTGGTCCCATCACTACACGGGAAATAGATGGGGGAACAGTGGAAACAGTTGCTGACTTTATTTTGGGGGGGGGGCTCCAAAATCACTGTAGATGGTGACTGCAGCCATGAAATTAAAACAAGCTTGCTCCTTGGAAGAAAAGTTATGACCAACCTAGACAGCATAGACATTACTTTGCTAAGAAAGGTCTGTTAGTCAAAGCTATGGTTTTTCCAGTGGTCATATGGATGTGAGAATTGGGCTATAATAAAAAGCTGAGCACTGAAGAACTGATGCTTTTGGACTGTGGTGTTGGAAAAGACTGTTGAGAGTCCCTTGGACTGCAAGGAGATCCAACCAGTCCATCCTAAAGGAGATCAGTTCTGAGTGTTCATTGCAAGCACTCATGCTGAAGCTAAAACTCCAATATTTTGGCCATCTGATGTGAAGAACTGACTCATTTGAAAGACCTTGATGCTGGGAAAAATTGAAGGCAGGAGGAGAAGAGGACTACAGAGGATGAGGGGGTTGGATGGCGTCACCAACTCAACGGACGTGAGTCTGAGTGAACTCCGTGAGTTGGTGATGGACAGGGAGGCCTGGTGTGCCGCGTTCCATGGGTCACAGAGAGTCCGAGATGACTGAGGGGCTGAACTGAACTCAACTGGCTGATGCAAGCGTGCACACACACACACACACACACACACACATATGTACACATGTATGCATGTATGTACACATATGTTTGTGTGTATATATATGTGCACAATGCATATATGTGTGCTCTCACTCAGGCGTGTCCGACTCTTTGCAACACTTTGGACTATAACCCACCAGGTTCCTCTGTCCATTCAATTTTCCAGGCAAGAAGACTTGAGTGGGTTGCCATTTCCTTCTTCTGGGGGTCCTCCCAACCCAGGGACTGAGCCCACCTCTCTTGTGTCTTCCACATGACAGGCAGACTCTTCACCACTGTGCACTGGGAAGCCATATCCATATACATTATACTATTAATGAAGACAACATCAGAGTCATTCTAAGTGCCAATGACTGACGTACTTTCGGACCATAATCATCACATTTTATTTGTAGCATAATGATTTGCGTACATGCTTTATATTCCAGTATTAAGTATAAACTTCTGTACTCCTTGGGGGGAAAATTTTCAACACATTGTATCCTCAAAGAATTATTTTATTATGAGTCAATGTAAAAATAAGAATGATCTTGTGTGTTCTCAAGGGTTCTTTTGTTGTGAGTCAATAAATGAAGAGGAACAGTCATCATGGAATTTCTGAGTGAGCGTCTCTTTTGCGGCACAGTGATGAGGTTATAGGAAAGCCGCCTTACAAGTGTATTATAGTACAGTGATGTATACAGCACTATTAAGGTCAATCTTACGGCAAATGTCTGTTAAGGGTTTCATAAGGCAAAATGAAGAATCCTGTATTTAAATCTAAATATGTCTGTCTGCACTTTATATGCTCATGTATCTCATGCTGTTTAGATCCTGTCCTCAACATGAACTTAGAAGAAAGATTCTAACACATTTCTGGTAATAAGAGTAGCAGCTGTTTCTATTAGGGCAAGAACAATAAAAACCAGACACTGGTAGCCTAAGATGGTGATGAATGATACGGACAGAGTCTGAAAATTCTTGTGTATGAGAGTACCATTCAGTCATGTCTCGATAGAGTACACATTAATTACTCAAATATCACAAGGCAAATTCTGGGAATTCCTCCATTAGAGCTTTTAAAACTGTAGGCTGTTCAGAATAATTTTAAATATGACATACTGATAAATTTTAAATTTCTCCTTAAGAAATGGGATATGGCTTGGCACACAATGATACACGTTCCCAAATTAGTGGGAACGAAATGTACTCCAATCTGAAATTAATTGCCAGTCCCAGGGGACTTTGCTTTGGGTGGGACAGCGCTGGAGTGCTCTTACCATCTGTTGATGCTGGCCCGCCGTTCCTCCCGGTAATTTTAATGTTTGGGGCGAGCATCTTTGTCTGTTTGCTTTTGTCTCTGAATTCCTTTCTGGAAAGGACACTGGAACAAACTTCTGCGGAAGAAGCCTTGCTGACGATGCTGTAGGCCTCTGGCTTCTTTAGATTCTGCCAGCTTCTTTGACAGCGTGAGTCCTCAGCGTGACTCTTTCCTTGGTTTGGGAATCTTTCCCACGCCGCCTCTGTTCACCCTTCAGGTATTGACCGAGGTGTTCATTCTCCTGAGAAAAGCATTCTGGCCTAACAATTTAAGGTAGATTTCTACTGTTCACTCTCATAAGGGTAACTTGTTCTGATTATAATTTTACATCATTGTGAGTTCCTTTCCTGTTTCCCCAATAGGCTTAAGCACATGAGACTGAGGACAGGTTTGTTCTGCATGGATGTGCACACCCAGGGTCAGGACTATGCTGAGACTCATTTGGGACCAATACACAGTTGAAGGAATTGATATTTCTTACCAATAATTTAAATGTTTCTGATGAATTAAGTCATGCACTTCTTTCTGAGATCCGTTTGGCTTAATGACAGACCTCTGTCCGTATACCCCGTGTTTATGTCAATACTGTAGCCTAGGGGTAAAGATGTAGCTTGATTTTAGCATTATCATAGAAAATTACTATACATTACATTAATACACTCAGGGTTATCATCAACAAGCAGAGCTGGGTCCCTGTAGACACCTTCATCAGTTGTTCTCCAGCAGTGAGATTAGGACGTGCTATTGGTCTCATGGGGGCTTTGTCCCCTGAGAAGCCCATGAGTGGATAACTCTCTCTCTCCCCCAGCTTCGAACAGCTCCATTTGGCCTTATATTACAGGTAACAGACCAAGTGCTAGAGCCCCTTGACCGTCCATTCATTCAAATGATTGTCAATAGTTATCTAACAGATATGATGGTATTTCTGCAAATAGATTTACAGGAAGCTTGGAATAATGACCTTGGCAAATACCTGCAAATAATCATGACTTTGATGATCACGATCACCATTTTCAGGATACTGCAGGGATTCTCTTATTTTCTCATGACAGCAGTAGTCTTTTAGGGAGGATATTGTTTGGGGATGCCTTTCTAGCATCTCCATTTTTATAGAGGAATATATAGTGGCTTAAAGCAATTAAGTGATTTATTTAAGAAGATAGATCAGCAGCTCTTACCATACAAGACATGTTAGCTACTTCTCTGCCATTAAGTATTTTTTCTCAATCTTTCCATGCTCTGAAGAACTTGTCCCTTTTGACCAAAGGCTGAGAAGACCATCTCAGTAGAATATATCTTTTCTTTTATAGACTGAATTTTGGATTTGAAACTCATATGTGGAAGTGTTGAATTTGCCTGTTCATTGTCTAGGAAGCCAGGTAAGGCTCCAATCAAGTCTGCAATCTGTATAATTTTTTAGGGACAGAGGTAATCAGGAAAATATATCAGTGCACCTGTTTCCAACTTGATTCATCCATAACTGAATATTGAACATTTTGAATGTTATTATGTGTCTGTGATTTTTAAAAAGAGACTGTGTCACAAACACTATGGAAATTCTTAAGGAGGATGTGCATTTATCTTGTAAAAAAGTAAAAGGATTGTAAGGGACTTGAGTCCCTGCTTTGCCATGCAGGGGTTTGTAGAAATTGAAAAGTTATTCAACTTTTTTCACTTTTTGTTTCTTCTTTTGAAGTATGGAAATATTAACTCCATTGTCTAATCCCAAGGTATTTGAGAGTATCAAATTGAATCTTGATTTGAAATTTATTAAAATCTGGAGGGCATGTAACACCATTAATGAAAAAGAGAAGAAATAGAGATAAATAGAGGAGACCAAGTCTAACAGAGCTGCACCAAGAGAACGGGTGAAAAAATCACACCAGAAGGAACCATTTTCATGAGTGAGGGGACCTAGACTCTGGTGAGCATTCTTGTGGTTTGCTGGCATGAGGCACCCAGACTGATTAACTATTAGCTATATTGACCAGAGGGTAAATCAGCATTCATCATTTTATACATCTCACTTGATCCTCTGCACTTCTTGATCAGGGAATATGTTTTTCTATGTCATTGTGGCCCTTAGAATCAGCACACAGCCTGATACAATGCAAGCAGTTAGTACTTGGAGGAGAATGAATGTTGGATGATTTACTGAAAAAAATTCAGTAAACACCCAATGGTAGCACAATCCATAAAAGTCTTTTTAAAAGACTGCTGAAAAAGTCAATACGTGAGTCAAAGGCATTTTATAATTCTTATCTTAACATTAATGTTATCCCAAGAACATGTCTGAAATTATTTTTTCTCCTTAGGAAAATGCTGGATCAAAACTTATTCCTTCACTTTGTTGAGAAAAGGGATGGTGAAAGATAAAATGAAATGCTTCTAGTGTACTTCCCCTATCCCTCAACTTATGGATATCTTCGTATTGATTAAGGTAAGGTAGAAACCAAGAGGGATCTTCTCTGGATGATAATGCCCTCAGTGGCCTCCCCACCACCAAGCAGGAGTAAAGAGGGGTTGAGGAGCTGCAGGCTTCATCTAGACCGCCACACTCACTTTCCACTCCACAGCCTCATAGCCTGGTTTTCGCCCTCTATGTTGAGACCTAAGGACTAATCTCATGATTCCCTTTATCAGTGTGTCACTCACCACGAAGCCGGGAATCTCAGGTCAGCCGCCAACCGCTGTTAAATAATGGTCACGTCTCTTCCTATCCTTTTTTCTAAGCCCAGCAGCCACTCCTGCCCAACTCCTGATCATTCTGCTCTTCCTTCTGGAATTGACAGTCAGTCATCAGCATAACCAGCACACACTTAGCTTCTCCTCTGGGAGGTCCCTACTTGTCCAGCTGAAATCTGTGTCTTGAGACAGCCATCTCCGTGATGGCAATGTTCTCTTCCACATTCCTCTTAATGCTGTATGCTCCTGGTTCTTGACCTTATAACATTATCATACTCCCTGGTTTTTGCTCTCCAAAGTCTTTCTTTCAGTGGTCGTATTTAATTTTGTGGATTTAATATGATATGAGAAGATTAAATCACTAGCAAGCTGCCAATATAGTTAGAATTAATGAAATCTGATGCACCAAGTCCAGCTGTTTACACGAGCCTTCTAAGCGAGATGGCCGGAAGGAGTCCCAGGCTCACTATGACTATTCTGAAATTGTCGCGCTTGCTATTTCTTGAACAGCTGCTTCTACTACACCATTTTTTATTATACAAAAAATGGAGTCATTATTGCTTCTTCTCTCCCTAATGCCTGCATTCAGCATATCATGAAATCCAATCAGTTCTGCTTTTGAAATGTATCTATAATTGCATAACTTCTCACCACCTCCCTCAGTACCATCCTGTTCTAAGCCATCAACTGCTGTATAGATTAATAAGCTTAATGCAAAGGAAATGGAAGTGGGTGACACCACAGTAATCCAGAGCTCATTCTTACATAAAGCTTTCTTTAATTTCACCTACGTTTTGGGTCCCTAGATAGAATCTGTCACTATCCTTTAACAGGAAGAATATTGACATTAATTGAGTGTCAGGCAATAATGTTAGACCCGTTTTACAGATGGAGAAACTGAACCTCAGACACTCTAGTTAATACACAAGATGACTCAGAAAATACTTGGCATAGCTGGACTGTGGAAAACTTGAGTAAAACAGGATTATCACTTGAAAAGTTAGAAGAAGGTAAGGACAGAATGTGAGAGTCAAAAGGTTTTGGCAAAGAAGAAAGTTCATGAGGATGTTTCATTGTAGAGTTATCCAGAATTCCTCTATTACAACATTCACCCTTCTAATCAATGCATAGACCAATAACTCTGTCCTAGTCTAACGTGTAAAACCCTGCAATGCCAGTTTGCACCATCACTCCAGTTTGATATTGAGTTCAAGGGAAGACTGATGCCCAAGTCACAGTGAGCAATACCCAAAGTCAGTCATCTAGCGCAAGGTGGAGCTGGGATCTGCATTTAGATGTCTTTAGTCTGGACTCACACTTGTTAACTTCTATTCTCTGGATTTTTTATTCCTTGTACGGGAATTTCTACTGTATTGAACTTTGTGGAAATTACTCATTCTATGTATCCTATTATCTTATGAGACTATTAAAGCTAGAACTTGATATATTAGAATTTGTATTACTAGAATGTAACACTGCTCATGATACCACAGTGGTAATCACAATGAAATGAATTATAGTAACCTATTTTATTGCATGAATATTCTTTGTGTCAGAAAAATCTGAATTGGGAAACTAACAAATCTCATTTTTAAATTTATTTATTGTTCTTTTATTAGATTTTGCCCACACTGTGCAGCATGGGACATCTTAGTTTGCAACCAGGCATCGGACCAATGCCCCCTATGTTGGAAGCACAGAGGCTTAACCACTGAACCACTAGGGATCTCATTTTTAACAAATCTCTGCAATGATCTTGTATGTCTCCTTCCATTTCTGTACTTCAGTTTCAATCATTTATGAGGATAAAGGTACTGGGTTATGTTATCATCCAAATCCTTTAAACTAGAACATTTCATATTTCTAACATTATTTTAAAATTACTTTTGTTGTTATGACTATATTTAATTTAGAAAATTCAGATATAAGGTATAACTTGAACTTAATTATGGGTCTAAGCTCAAATACCACCCAGATCCTTTTCTTAAATTCATACATTGCATTTTCATAATGCATAAATAACCCCCATGAAGAACAGCACGGCCGTGACTGAGTTCGTTCTCGCCGGGATAACTGATGACCCCCACCTGCAGACCCCACTTTTTCTAGTGTTCACGCTCATAGAATTGACAGTCAGTCATCAGCATAACCAGCACACACTTAGCTTCTCCTCTGGGAGGTCCCTACTTGTCCAGCTGAAATCTGTGTCTTGAGACAGCCATCTCCGTGATGGCAATGTTCTCTTCCACATTCCTCTTAATGCTGTATGCTCCTGGTTCTTGACCTTATAACATTATCATACTCCCTGGTTTTTGCTCTCCAAAGTCTTTCTTTCAGTGGTCGTATTTAATTTTGTGGATTTAATATGATATGAGAAGATTAAATCACTAGCAAGCTGCCAATATAGTTAGAATTAATGAAATCTGATGCACCAAGTCCAGCTGTTTACACGAGCCTTCTAAGCGAGATGGCCGGAAGGAGTCCCAGGCTCACTATGACTATTCTGAAATTGTCGCGCTTGCTATTTCTTGAACAGCTGCTTCTACTACACCATTTTTTATTATACAAAAAATGGAGTCATTATTGCTTCTTCTCTCCCTAATGCCTGCATTCAGCATATCATGAAATCCAATCAGTTCTGCTTTTGAAATGTATCTATAATTGCATAACTTCTCACCACCTCCCTCAGTACCATCCTGTTCTAAGCCATCAACTGCTGTATAGATTAATAAGCTTAATGCAAAGGAAATGGAAGTGGGTGACACCACAGTAATCCAGAGCTCATTCTTACATAAAGCTTTCTTTAATTTCACCTACGTTTTGGGTCCCTAGATAGAATCTGTCACTATCCTTTAACAGGAAGAATATTGACATTAATTGAGTGTCAGGCAATAATGTTAGACCCGTTTTACAGATGGAGAAACTGAACCTCAGACACTCTAGTTAATACACAAGATGACTCAGAAAATACTTGGCATAGCTGGACTGTGGAAAACTTGAGTAAAACAGGATTATCACTTGAAAAGTTAGAAGAAGGTAAGGACAGAATGTGAGAGTCAAAAGGTTTTGGCAAAGAAGAAAGTTCATGAGGATGTTTCATTGTAGAGTTATCCAGAATTCCTCTATTACAACATTCACCCTTCTAATCAATGCATAGACCAATAACTCTGTCCTAGTCTAACGTGTAAAACCCTGCAATGCCAGTTTGCACCATCACTCCAGTTTGATATTGAGTTCAAGGGAAGACTGATGCCCAAGTCACAGTGAGCAATACCCAAAGTCAGTCATCTAGCGCAAGGTGGAGCTGGGATCTGCATTTAGATGTCTTTAGTCTGGACTCACACTTGTTAACTTCTATTCTCTGGATTTTTTATTCCTTGTACGGGAATTTCTACTGTATTGAACTTTGTGGAAATTACTCATTCTATGTATCCTATTATCTTATGAGACTATTAAAGCTAGAACTTGATATATTAGAATTTGTATTACTAGAATGTAACACTGCTCATGATACCACAGTGGTAATCACAATGAAATGAATTATAGTAACCTATTTTATTGCATGAATATTCTTTGTGTCAGAAAAATCTGAATTGGGAAACTAACAAATCTCATTTTTAAATTTATTTATTGTTCTTTTATTAGATTTTGCCCACACTGTGCAGCATGGGACATCTTAGTTTGCAACCAGGCATCGGACCAATGCCCCCTATGTTGGAAGCACAGAGGCTTAACCACTGAACCACTAGGGATCTCATTTTTAACAAATCTCTGCAATGATCTTGTATGTCTCCTTCCATTTCTGTACTTCAGTTTCAATCATTTATGAGGATAAAGGTACTGGGTTATGTTATCATCCAAATCCTTTAAACTAGAACATTTCATATTTCTAACATTATTTTAAAATTACTTTTGTTGTTATGACTATATTTAATTTAGAAAATTCAGATATAAGGTATAACTTGAACTTAATTATGGGTCTAAGCTCAAATACCACCCAGATCCTTTTCTTAAATTCATACATTGCATTTTCATAATGCATAAATAACCCCCATGAAGAACAGCACGGCCGTGACTGAGTTCGTTCTCGCCGGGATAACTGATGACCCCCACCTGCAGACCCCACTTTTTCTAGTGTTCACGCTCATCTACCTCCTCACTCTGGTTGGGAACCTGGGGGTGATCACGCTGATCCTGCTGGACTCTCGTCTCCACACTCCCATGTACTTCTTCCTTAGCAACCTTGCTCTGGTGGACTTTGGTTACTCCACAGCCGTCACTCCCAAAGTGATGGCTGGATTCCTCGTGGGAGACAAGGCCATTTCCTACAAAGCGTGTGCTGCTCAGTTGTATGTTTTTGGTGCCTTTCTCTCTGTGGAAACTTTTCTCTTGGCCTTAATGGCCTATGACCGTCACGCAGCAGTGTGCAAGCCACTCCATTACACCCACATCATGACACCAAGGGTGTGTGCCTGGATGGTCGTAGGGTCCTACATCCTTGGTTTTCTAGTGGCCGCTGTTCACAACTGGAATGTGTTTAGTCTTCCTTTCTGCAGATCGAATGTGATTGATCACTTTTTCTGTGATGTTACTCCTCTCCTGGCTCTCTCATGCTCAGAAAGCAACAGAAGTGAGATGGTTTCATTTCTTTTGATTGGCTTCAATGTCCTCTTTTCTAACCTGGTCATCCTGGTCTCCTATCTGTTTATCTTTGTCACCATTCTGAGGATGCGCTCATCTGAAGGACATCAGAAGGCCTTTTCCACCTGTGCGTCCCACCTCACTGCTGTCTTCATCTTCTATGGGACAGGTTCCTTCATGTACTTTCAGCCCAGCTCCCGCCATTCCATGAGCACAGACAAACTGGCGTCTGTGTTCTACGCCATACTCATCCCTATGCTGAATCCGCTGATCTATAGTGTGAGGAACAGAGAGGTCAAGACGGCATTAAAAAAGGCTGTGGGGAAGGCAAAGTCTTCTATAAGATTCATATCTTAATTATATAGAAACAACAACAGTATGGTTACACACACGTCAAATCAAGCTAGGGAAAATATTGACTTGCTCTGTCAATAATTATGTAATTTTTTTTACATCATTCCTCAAATTTTAAGTCTAGGAAACAAACATGTTGACAAAATGTGATCTCAGGAATTATCACTTTTCAGGAATCAAGCATGAAACTATAATTCATATTTTTAAAATTCTTTTAAACTACATTTTATTGTATATTTGTTCCGTGATCAACCATACTTCCATATAGACATTTATGCTCACCCGCATATTTAAGTACCTGCCCCCTGCACCTTATTTTCATGCAACTTACATGTAAGTCACCCACCCATGGATGGAGAGAAAAATGATTTCAAGAGTCCAATGGGATTGGTCTGTTTTTATACTGCCATTTGAACCAATGATTTTGGTGTCTGATGATACATTTTTAAATATAATTTTACACATTTTAAACTAGAAATAGTCATTTTGCATGTGATTTTATTAAAAAAGAACTCTATATTTGAAATTATTTCATTTAAATACTTAATACTCCGGCCAAACATCATCACTATAGGTTTATTATGAGTGCTTTTGTTTTAATTCTTTTCAGTGACAATAAGCATCATTAAATGGGCATCTTTATTTATCTCAGTTTTCATCTTTATGGACTCATTACCCAGAGTAACATCTTCATGAGACAATTTTAACAGAAAAAAGCATAGCAGAATATAAAGGGAAATTAATGAAAGTATAATTTAAAGCATGATATAAAAATAACAACATTTAGCTTTATAGCCAGGCTTAACTCTTTGTCTATAGATGCTCAGCTTAGGACACATTTTATGCTCCTTCCTTTCCAATTACAGCCAGGTCACCAACTGATCGATCACCATTCAGACTCAAATTAGAGGTTGAGCTGACTGGTCCTTACCAGTCTCTAAGAATAATCTAGTTTAGCTTTTAAATTTGGGTATATTAGAACACTAAGACTCATCCAGAGATACGATAATAATTGCTTATAAACATATCTCTTAAAACTAAAATAGTGCCAACTTAGTCTAATAAGAATGTCTCTGAATTATCAGTTCTCTATGTATTTGTTTTTCTGCAATTATTTCATTCTAGGTTAAATAATTTGGAACACATATAGAAAATATATAAGAATGTAAATTTTTATTTCAAAACCACAGACCCAAATGTGTGAAGCAATGGTGTGAATGGAATGTTTTGACTCTAGCACTGAGGGCTCCTGTGGTTTGACTTGAAGAGCCAGCATATCCTTTTATGGGATATGGAAAGTGGCTCAGTGGTAAAGAATCTGCCTGCCAATGCATGAGCTGCAGGAGCCGTGGGTTTGATCCCTGGGTTGGGAAGATCCCCTGGAGGAGGAAATGGCAGCCCATTCCAGTATATATCCTGGGATAATCCAATGGACAGAGGAGCCTGGTGGGTTAAAATCCATGGATCGCAGAGTCAGACATAATTGAGCAACTGTGCACAACAGTGAAATGGAGATAGCTAAAATGTACATCCTTCGCAAGAAGTGAAAGATCACAGCAACAGATTGTCTCTCCTGATAGAGAAGATTTTTCCTTTTGGAGAAAAGGAACCAGGTCCTTCATTTTCTGTGAATTATCCTTATAAAATGCTAAAGCCTCCCTTGAATATTTCCAGTGTGAAGGAAGAAGCATTTTGCTACATATGTTGCAGATCCCAGTGTAAAAACAAGAGTGCTGAGCACCTTGTTAAAAACGTATAGTAAATTTAAGTTAGCAAGAGCAGAGTGTTAAACCCAGTGCAGAACCTTCTAAGCACAAGGCCTTCATGGCCACACGGGATTCATGCTCACGAAGCCATCCCGGAGCACTCTGCTTCCTCTTACAGATAACCTTACAAATTATTGATTATAAAGTTTGTTCAAGCTTTTCCATAGCATCTTATGGAAATGAGCTTTTTGGCCAACCCAAATACAAAACCTTAATATCTAAAGTATCGTCCACATTTTATGTCATAATGAAAATGCGAATTAAAGCAATGGTGGAAGAATACCGCACGTTTTCAGAAGGCCGAAGTCCACAAACTGACAACATCAAGTGCTACTGAAGAAGTAGGGCAATGGGACTCTCATTCACTGCCAGTAGGAATGCAAAATAGTACCATCTCTTCGGAAGACAGTTTGTCAGTATCTTACAAAACTAAACACACTCCTACTATATAATTTAGCACTTGTTTTACTTAGGGTTTATCCAAATATGTTGAAAACTTAAAAGGTAGCACACAAAAACCAGCTCAAGAGTATTTATAGCAACTTTATTCATTATTAAAACACAGAAGCAATCAATATGTCCTTCCATAAATGAATGGATTAATATTGTGCAATTCAAACAAGAGAACCTTATTCGGTGTTTAAAAAATGAGCTATCAAGCCATGAAAAGACATGAAAATATTTAAATTCATATTTCTAAGTAAAGATACCAATGTGAATCAACTACCAACTGTCTGGTTTTGCTATTAACATTCTGGAAAAGGCAAACCTATGGTGATAGTAAAAAATGGTCAGTGCTTTTTAAGAGTTCAGGCTTTGAAAAGAATGAGTAGATAGATCACAGAGGATTTTTAGTGTAGCGAAAATACTTAGTATGTTACTATAATGAAAGATAATGCCATCATATACTTATCCAAATCCATAGAATATCCAACATTAAAAGTGAACCCTAATGTAAACTGTTAACTTTATATGGTTATGAGGTGTCAATGTATGTTCATTCTTGGGGAAGAAAAATAGCATTCTAGTGAGTGATACTGCTAATTGGGAGGCTATAAATGTGTGGTGACATGGGGCATATCTTATAAATGATCATAAAATTTATGAAACTTAATTGAGATTGGTCAAGAAAAAAGAGAACACTCAAATTACTCAACAGAAATAAGACAGCTTAAAAGAATTCTAAAAGCAGCTATAGGGGGACAATTAGTTGACAGACACAATTTCTATAAAAGACACAAACAAACACTATAGATTCAAGGACAAATAAAGAGATAAATAAACTTACACTAAGAAAAAAATTAGATTAGTATAATTAAAACACTACCCAGAGCAAAAATTTTATGTTCAAGTGGTGGCTTCACTGGTGAATTGTCGTAAACCTTTAGAGAATTAATAACACAATATTGCACAGAATATACAACAGGGAGAAACACATTTTTGTTCTGTGTATCCCATCCCTGCTTACTGTGGGTGTAGATAATTTTATTACTTTTGTCTGCTAACCTTCCTACTAACTTTACACGTGGTTGACTTGCTGCCTTTTTTGCATAACTGCCTTTGCCAGTGAGATTTCTCCTTTCAGAATATTCTGTTTGTGGTTGTAGCCTATTCCTTTCCACTGAGAGAAGTCTCATTCACATTTCTTAGAAAGCTAGCTTGGTGGTCCTGGACTCTCTTAGATCTTGCTAAGCTGTAAAAGTTCTGATTTTCCCTTCCAGTCTTAATGATAGCCCTTCCAGGTAGGGTATTCTTGGGCTCCCCTCCCTCTCCTTGAGCGTGCCATGCCACCTTCTGGGCTGCAGAGTTTCTGCTGAAGGTTAGATGACGTCCTTCTGGCAGCTCCTTGGTACAGGACTTATTGTCTTCCCCTTGTTTCTTTTAATTTTCTCTCTTTAATTTTTGCCTTTTTAATTACAAGGTGTCTTGGTGTGGACTTTTTGGAGTAGATCCTGTTTGGGATTCTCTGTGTTTCCTGGAGTTGGATATCTGTTTCCTTTCCCAGCTTAGAGAAGTTTTCAGCTTTATGATTTAAAATATGTTCTCTTCCCTTTTTTCTCTCTTTTCTTCCTGGAACCCCTATCACAAGAATTAGGTTCCTTGATGTTGTCTTAGAGGTCTCTTGAACTATTCTCATTTCTTGATGTTTGTTCTTTTTTTTCTGTTCTGCTTGTGTGATTTCCACTAGCCTGTCTTCCAGTCCACTGATTCATTCCTCCATGTCATCTACTCTTCTGCTTATTTTTTTTCTAGTGTATTTTTAAATTTCAATTATTCTTCAGCTTTGTTCGGATCTTCTTTATGTTCTCTACTTCAGTACAAGTTTCACTGTGTCCATCTTTTCTTCTCCTGAGTTCTTTGAGCATCTTTGAAGCAAACCCTTGAACTCTTTCTTGGGTGGGCAGCATACATCCATTCAGTTCTTCTGAACTTTATGTCGTTATGACATTTGGATCATGTTGCTTTGTTGCCTTATTTTGACTAATTCATTAATTAGTCAAATTCACTACTTTATATGTATTTCATAGCTTGGTCATGTTCCCCAGTCTTGGAAAGTGGCTTTATGTAGGGAGACACCCTCCATGTCCCAGCAGGGCACTCCCTTCTGCTCTGTGCCCCAGGGGAGGCCCTGAATGGGTGGTGGAGTCATTTTGCTGTGGCAGGATGACTTCTCTGGGTGTGCAGGTAGGTGTGAGCAGCCTCTGGTCTGGCTGGTCACTGGGCCTGGCCTTGTGCAGAGGCTGTCAGCTGCTGGTTGGAAAGACTGGATCCTAGCCAGGCTGACCGCGTGTCCAGGAGAGTCCTCTGTAGTGCTGGCCCAATGATGAGTCAGGCTGGGTCAAGGTGGCTGGCTGTAAGCCCCCAGGGCGCCAGGAGCAAGTGCTGGCCTGCTGGTGAGTGGAAGTGGGTCCCAGGCTGACCCCCTGAGGAACCAAGGAGTGCTCAGGTACAGATGCCTAGGTATAAGAGAAACAAGTTTTGAGAATGTATGTATAGCATAATCACTACAATTAATTATACTCTACTGTATATTTAAAAGTTCTCAGAGGGTAGACCTTAAGATTTCGTAACCAAAGAAAATAAATTATAATTACGTTAGGTGATGAATATGTTAATTAAACTCACCAAGGTAATCATTTAATTATATATATTATATACATAAAATTAACACATATATACGTTTATATGTGTGTGTGTGTGTGTGTGTGTGCTTCAGTCATGTCTGACTTTTTGTGACACTGAAGACTTTTGAGAGTCCCTTGGACTGCAAGGAGATCCAACCAATCCATCCTAAAGTAAATCAGTCCTGAATATTCATGGGATGGACTGCTGTTGAAACTGAAACTCCAATACTTTGGCCACCTGATGCAAAGAGCTGACTCATTTGAAAAGACTCTGATGCTGGGAAGGATTGAAGGTGGTAGAAGGGGACAAGAGAAGGTGAGATGGTTGGATGGCATCACTGACTTGATGGACATGAGTTTGAGTGAGCTCCAGGAGTTGGTGATGAACAGGGAGGCCTGGCGTGCGGTGGTGCATGGGGTCGCAAAGAGTGGGACACAACAGAGCAGCTGAGCTGAACTGCACTGATGGACTGTGACCTGCCGGACTCCTCTGTCGATGGGATTACCCAGGCAGGAATACTGGAGAGGGTTGCCATGCCCTCTGCCAGGGTTTCTTCCCAACTTAGGGCTGAAATCACATCTCCTGCATCGGCGGGCAGGTTTTCTTACCACCGGTGCCCCCTGGGAAGTCACGTACATGTATATACTCAGCTTGGTGGATGTCAAATTTCTATAATGTCATATAACAGTTATAATTCAAAGGGGTGGAAATAATAAAAGTAAATACTATTTAGAGAAACTTAACAAACTCATCAGAGATCAGAATAGGATATGATTTTCTATTATACTTTGCATTTGAATGGGAATGTATAGAACTATTTCTCACTACTTGTTTGTTTGCTATATATTTCAGGTTCCCTGAAAATCACATTGATAAAATTCTAATTGAACTAACATTTTGGTTGGTGGCAGAGATCATATACATGCTCGCTACACAAGTTTTCTTCCTACACACAAAGAAATTTCCTTGCAGATGTGATAGGAGTGTATGGTTATTATCCACCATGCATTTTTATCACACTCTCTTGTTTCACTTACAGAAACCTTTAGAGTCACTTGTGGAAGATGTCAGTATTACTAAGTGTAAGATGAGAAGGCATGGTCTCTCTTTAGCACTTAGAAGTGAATTACTTGGAAAACCACTCGAACCTTATATGACTGTAAGAAATCTGAGAAATATAGTTTCAACTCTGGGTGTGCAGGTAGGTGTGAGCAGCCTCTGGTCTGGCTGGTCACTGGGCCTGGCCTTGTGCAGAGGCTGTCAGCTGCTGGTTGGAAAGACTGGATCCTAGCCAGGCTGACCGCGTGTCCAGGAGAGTCCTCTGTAGTGCTGGCCCAATGATGAGTCAGGCTGGGTCAAGGTGGCTGGCTGTAAGCCCCCAGGGCGCCAGGAGCAAGTGCTGGCCTGCTGGTGAGTGGAAGTGGGTCCCAGGCTGACCCCCTGAGGAACCAAGGAGTGCTCAGGTACAGATGCCTAGGTATAAGAGAAACAAGTTTTGAGAATGTATGTATAGCATAATCACTACAATTAATTATACTCTACTGTATATTTAAAAGTTCTCAGAGGGTAGACCTTAAGATTTCGTAACCAAAGAAAATAAATTATAATTACGTTAGGTGATGAATATGTTAATTAAACTCACCAAGGTAATCATTTAATTATATATATTATATACATAAAATTAACACATATATACGTTTATATGTGTGTGTGTGTGTGTGTGTGTGCTTCAGTCATGTCTGACTTTTTGTGACACTGAAGACTTTTGAGAGTCCCTTGGACTGCAAGGAGATCCAACCAATCCATCCTAAAGTAAATCAGTCCTGAATATTCATGGGATGGACTGCTGTTGAAACTGAAACTCCAATACTTTGGCCACCTGATGCAAAGAGCTGACTCATTTGAAAAGACTCTGATGCTGGGAAGGATTGAAGGTGGTAGAAGGGGACAAGAGAAGGTGAGATGGTTGGATGGCATCACTGACTTGATGGACATGAGTTTGAGTGAGCTCCAGGAGTTGGTGATGAACAGGGAGGCCTGGCGTGCGGTGGTGCATGGGGTCGCAAAGAGTGGGACACAACAGAGCAGCTGAGCTGAACTGCACTGATGGACTGTGACCTGCCGGACTCCTCTGTCGATGGGATTACCCAGGCAGGAATACTGGAGAGGGTTGCCATGCCCTCTGCCAGGGTTTCTTCCCAACTTAGGGCTGAAATCACATCTCCTGCATCGGCGGGCAGGTTTTCTTACCACCGGTGCCCCCTGGGAAGTCACGTACATGTATATACTCAGCTTGGTGGATGTCAAATTTCTATAATGTCATATAACAGTTATAATTCAAAGGGGTGGAAATAATAAAAGTAAATACTATTTAGAGAAACTTAACAAACTCATCAGAGATCAGAATAGGATATGATTTTCTATTATACTTTGCATTTGAATGGGAATGTATAGAACTATTTCTCACTACTTGTTTGTTTGCTATATATTTCAGGTTCCCTGAAAATCACATTGATAAAATTCTAATTGAACTAACATTTTGGTTGGTGGCAGAGATCATATACATGCTCGCTACACAAGTTTTCTTCCTACACACAAAGAAATTTCCTTGCAGATGTGATAGGAGTGTATGGTTATTATCCACCATGCATTTTTATCACACTCTCTTGTTTCACTTACAGAAACCTTTAGAGTCACTTGTGGAAGATGTCAGTATTACTAAGTGTAAGATGAGAAGGCATGGTCTCTCTTTAGCACTTAGAAGTGAATTACTTGGAAAACCACTCGAACCTTATATGACTGTAAGAAATCTGAGAAATATAGTTTCAGCTGCTGCTGCTGCTGCTGCTAAGTCGCTTCAGTTGTGTCCGACTCTGTGTGACCCCATAGATGGCAGCCCACCAGGCTCCCCCGTCCCTGGGATTCTCCAGGCAAGAACATTGGAGTGGGTTGCCATTTCCTTCTCCAATGCATGAAAGTGAATAGTGAAAGTGAAGTTGCTCAGTCGTGTCCAACTCTAGCGACCCCATGGACTGCAGCCTACCAGGCTCCTCCATCCATGTGATTTTCCAGGCAAGAGTACTGGAGTGGGCTGCCATTGCCTTCTGTATAGTTTCATCTAAACGTATGAAATATGCATAAAAGGGAAGCAAGTTTAGTATTGGGTTAGAATAAAGCTCGAATACTTGCCATTTGCTAGATTTTACCCTAATCTGCTTAGATTTCCAAATTCAAAAGGCACAATAGGCACAGAAAGATATTTTATTTCCAGTGGGAAAGAAAGAAAATCCCACAGGATTTATGGAAGTAATGTCTGAGGCTTTGTACCTTCAATGCGCTAGCCTGTGTTTTCCTTCCTGCTCTGATGTCCACATCAGAAGCTTCCAAGAGTGTTAACAGCCTCTTTTTCTCTATTTCTGAGAACAGATAGGTATACTGTAGAAGAAATACCAACTCATACATCCATGACTTTGCTTAGTTAGTTCCCTAAGTACTTGATACCCAAAGGCAAGATTTTAATTAACATATTGAGTGCATGAGGCCTGGACCTGTGGATGGATCACAGGAGAGCTTGTTCCCGAGAGGTTCACATCAGAGTAATTCCCTTCAAGACATTTGTCATCAGACCCTTCAGTCCCAACCTGACTTTACTGGAGCTCACTAGAGTGAGAATAACCTGGTGCCCCGGGCTCCTCATTCACTTGATTTTATCACAAGCGGGTCTCCGTGCAGGAGGCCTTTTCCTTCACAGTGACATTGCTGCAATCTGTTAGTCAGACTGACCTTGGATAGCCCTCTCTGATGACAAGAGGAATCTTTTATGTAGACTGAGTGATTTACTAAGCATTTCACATCCTCCTCTTATTTCATCTCCAAACCACTCTCTGAAACATCAGGGGTGGGAATCACTAATTCCATTTAAAAAATGCAGAAAGTGAGGCTATGGGTAGTGAAGGATTTCACTTTTGTTCTCATCTGAGATGAGAAATCTAGAAGTGAGGACTTTTGAGGTTTGAAGTGTAGTGCCAAGGAATCCACTTGTGGCCCAAAAGGTGTATTTAAGTTAATGAGATCAGATACTTCACAAGGTACAGACTTGTGGTTATAACGTACATGGGAGCTACAATGCACAGCAGAGTGAGCGGATCTTAAAAATCCTCATCACAGGGGAGAAAAATTGTAATTATATCAGAATGGATGCCACCTACACTTACTGTGATGATCATTTTACAATACATTCAAGTATCAAATCATTACGCGGTACATCTGAAACTGATATAATATGTCAATTTTCGCTCTATTTAAAAGAGGTAATTCAGGACCATAAGAGAGGGAAGCCATGACCTGCTTGTCCTACTAAGGTTTCATCCAACCTCATCTTGTAGGGTTGTTGGTAGTTATGTTGCTGCGACTTGAGTAGAAAAGTTAGTAGAAAAGGAATTGGGAGGGGGAAAAGATGGCAGAGGAATAGGACGGGGAGACCACTTTCTCCCTCACTACTTCATCAAAAGAACATTTCAACACTGGAATAAATTCCACAAAACAACTTCTGAATGCTGGCAGAGGACGTCAGGCATCCAGCAAAGCAGATCATTGGCTTCAAAAACAGGTAGGAATAAATATAAAAGACGAAAAAGAGACAAAGGAGGTAGGGAGGGAGCCCTGTCCCGGGAAGAAAGTCCCATCCCGGGAAGAGACTCTTAAAAAGAGAGGTTTCCAAACACCAGGAAACATTCTCGCAGCAGAGTCTGTGGCGAGCCCTGGAAGCACAGAGGGCAACATAACAGGAAGGAAAAATTAATGAATAATTAAAACCAACAGGTTACGAGCCCAACAGTAAATCCCCCAGCAGATAAGCAGCGCAAACGCCTGCATCCGACACTAGCAAGTGGGGATTCGGCAGGGAGGAGCGGAAATGGAAGCGGCAGCACTTTCTAGCAATTGGGCCGCGGGAGAAGCAGGCTGCAGGGCTTTTCTCAAGAATCGGGTCATAACGTGGCCAGAATCGGGTCCGCACATGGCCAGAATGAACTAACTTGGGCTAGCAAACCAGACTGTGGGATAGCTACCACGCGAAACGCTCGAACATAAGAAACCAACAGGACCACGCATAGACAAAAGATGGATTGGAAATAGCCGGCTGCAGACCATTCCCCTCCGGTGACAGGCAGCCAGAGCCTTAAGGGCTGGAAGGGGGCAATCGCAGCCCAAGAGAGATATTACCTACCAAATTGCAAGCAGGTTTCTTTGCTAAGACTTCTGGGGGCTCTGAACAGTCATCATCTGCCTGAGAAGGAGCCCCAGCGGTACTCCCAGAAAATTGAGCAGCACGGAAAGGCCAGAAATTGCAGCAATTGCACTAGCCAAACTCCCTAGCTACTCGGACCTGGGAAGGGCACAAAGCGCAGGCCCAACCAAATCTGCGCCTTGGAGGGCTTCCTGAGCGCCGAGCCAGAGTGGCTTAGACCGGGTTGGTGCATGAAGCCTAGGGCAGGCCTCAGACGGTTATCCAGCAGAGCAACGTAGAGCCTGAGTGGTGTGCGCTGTGAGCAGGAGAAAGCCCAGCGTAGAGTCTATCACCACCCTCCCTGTGTCAAGATGGAAATCACACATGGAAGAGACCAGCAAACAGAGGAAGTCAAACAGAGGGAACTGCCTGGGTAGCGACCCCACACAGCCCACAACGCCAGAGAAAGGGCCAGATATACCTTTACTACTTTTATGATCAATTTTTTTGGGGGGGGGTGGGGGTGATGTGGAAGCGTGATTTTTTCTTTCTTTTTTTTTTAAGAATTTTTTTTTGAAAACTTTTTTCTTCTTTTCTTGTCTCTTTTTTTTAAACTTTCTTAAATTTTTAAGTCTTCTATATCTCTATTTATTATTTTTATAACTTATTATTACTTTTCAAAAAAAAACCCTATTTTTAAAGCAAACGCCATATATAGTCTTTTTGTGGTGGAGGTTGTTGTCTTTTAATAATTCTGGTGGCTTTTTTTCTCTTCTTCTTCTTTTCTTTAATATTTTATTTTTGAAAATCCAATCTCTACTCCAGATTTGTAATCTTTGCATTTTGGTATTTGTTGCCAATTTTGTACATTTGAAAACCTAATCTCCAGTACCCAATTTTACATGAGTGTGAGATTACTGGCTTGACCACTCTCTCCTCCTTTGGACTCTCTTTTTTCTCCACCAGGTGGCCTCTGTCTCCTCCCTCCCCCTCCTCTTCTCTACCCAACTCTATGAATCTCTGTGTGTTCCAGGAGGTGGAGAACACTCAGGGAATTGGTCACTGGCCGGATCTGTATCCCGCCTTTTCATCTCCCTCTTTTATCCCTCTGGCCACTTCTGTCTACTTCCTCCCTCTCCTCTTCCCTGTATAACTCTGTGACATCCTCTGAGAGGTCTAGATGGTGGAGTGCACACAAGAAAGTGGTTACGGGCTAGCTCGCTCTCTCCTCTTTTGATTCCACTTCATCCCATTCCACTCACCTCTAACTACCCCCTCCCTCTTCTCTCCTCCAAGTAACTCAGTGATCCTCTAGGGGCGACCCTCAAGGTGGAGAAACCTATCATCTTTAACCTAGATGTTTTAACATCAGTGCTGTATAGATGGAGAAGTCATGAGGCTATGGTAAAAATAAATCTGAAAACAAGAATCAGGAGGCTTAAGTCCAAATCCTGAGATCATCAGAGAATTCGTGAATACAGGGAACATTATCCAATAGGAGCTCATCAAACGCCTTCATACCTGCACTGAAATAGAGCACCACCCAAGGGCCAACAAGTTCCAGAGCAAGACATACCAAACAAATTCTCCAGCAACACAAGAACACGCCCCTGAGCATCAATATACAGGCAGCTCATAATACTCCAAAACCACTGACGTCTCTCATACACCATTACTAGACACTTCACAGCACTCCAGAGAGAAGAAATCCAGCTCCACCCACCAGAACTCCAACACAAGCCTCCCTAATCAAGAAACCTTGACAAGCCACTGATACAATCCCACACACAGTGAGGAAGCTCAATAATAAAGAGAATTCCACAAATTCCCAGAATATAGAAAGGACACCCCAAACGCAGCAATATAACCAATATGAAGAGACAGAGGAATACCCAGCAGGTAAAGGAACAGGAGAAATGCCCACCAAACCAAACCAAAGAGGAAGAGATAGGGAATCTACCTGAGAAAGAATTCCGAATACTGATAGTGAAAATGATCCAAAATCTTGAAATCAAAATGGAATCACAGATAAATAGCCTGGGGTCAAGGATTGAGAAGATGCAAGAAAGGTTTAACAAGGACCTAGAAGAAATAAAAAA
>SJYG01000376.1:707833-746819 GCA_006410535.1 Litocranius walleri
TAGATGTCCATCAGCAGATGAATGGATAAGAAAGCGGTGGTACATATACACAATGGAGTATTACTCAGCCCTTAAAAAGAATAAATTTGACTCAGTTCTAATGAGATGGATGAAACTGGAGCCGATTATACAGAGTGAAGTAAGCCAGAAAGAAAAACACCAATACAGTATACTGACACATATATATGGAATTTAGAAAGAAAGTAATCATGACCCTGTATGTGAGACAACAAAAGAGACACAGAGGTATAGAACAGACTTTTGGCCTCTGAGGGAGAGGGAGATGGTGGAATGATTTGGGAGAATGGCATTGAAACATGTATACTATCATATAAGAAATGAAGTGCCAGTCTATGTTCAATACAGGAAACAGGATGCTTGGGGCTGGTGCACGGGATGATCCAGGGAGATGATATGGGGTGGGAGGTGAGAGGGGGCTTCGGCATTGGGAGATCGTGTACACCGGTGGTTAATTCATGTCAATGTATGGCAAAACCAATACAGTATTGTAATGTAGAATAAAGTATTAAAAAATAAATAAAAAAAAAATAAAGATCAGAGCACTGAGAATAGGCAATCCTCTATATATCAGACTATAGGCAAAACTCTTTTACAAAAGGTGCAGACTCAGCATGATTTAGCACTGGCAACAAAGCACAAGGATTAAAAATAAAGGAACAGATTAAAAAAAAAAAAGGAATTGGGATTGCATCTTGGAGCAGCTTTAGGAAATATGAACCATTGCTTTGCATATATAAGCCTTCAGGTCATTTTTCTTAAGAGTTAGAAAATAAGTGTTTTATATTATCACATGTGTGATTCCTTAATATATATATCCTCTTCAACATATTTCAGTTTAAAAAGGAAATTATTGGACTTTGACGCTGAAATTAATATCTGATACAGTGGGCTGAAATCTGCCTCTTGTCTTCTATTCTACATGCTAGTTTTTTAATTTCATTTCTTCCTTTCCTTTGGACTAGAGTTATCTCAGACTAAGTAATTAATTTTCCTCTTTTTGTCTCCTATTATTGCAACTTTCATCCTCCACTTATTGTTGTACCTTGATATTTTCATTTTTCTTCATTATGAAAGAACTGTATAACATTTTTATTCTAATTGATTCCCATCCCTTTTGCTCTTATTGTCAAATATTTTAGAATCTTCCCAACCCAGGAATCGAACCCGGGTCTCCTGCATTGCAGGCAGATGCTTTACCGTCCCAACCACCAGGGAAGCTGGCATTTTAGATTTCAGTTCAGTTCAGTTCAGTCGCTTAGTCGTGTCCCACTCTTTGCGACCCCATGAATCGCAGCACACCAGGCCTCCCTGTCCATCGCCAACTCCTGGAGTTCACTCAGACTCGCGTCCATCGAGTCAGTGATGCCATCCAGCCATCTCATCCTCTGTGGTTTAGCTTTACAAACAAATAAAACTTTAGAAGATTTTTTCAATAGTATTTAAAACACTTCACATATTGATTTGTGTTATCAACATGTTAGTTTCCCAGCATTCTCTCTCATTCTCTCTTTCATTTTGGAACGTTTTTCCGGAAGCACCTCCTTTAATGGCCCTCTCAGCGAGGGCCCACGGGCAGCTGCACGGCCCCTCCCTCCCTGAGCCAGTCGCTCCTGTTGGAAAGCTGCAGCCGGTCTCACTGACGCTCTTACAAAAACAATGTTCAGCTTTCCTCTCTGGCTGCTTTTCATATTTACTTTTTGATTTTCATTAAATGAAGCTATCATGATCAATCTGAGGAACTCGGGAGTGTTTTGAATGATACTACATATATTCTCAAACTTACGCTATATAAAGTTTATGAGTTCCTTTAAAAGGTCCAGAATTAAATAAAGTTGGGAAAATATTGGATTTGTCAGATCTAAACTTTAGGATCACTGATAAGTAAATTCCCATGAAAGTGCTACACAGCATACTACAGATATTTGAAAAAATAGATTCCCGTGGGTCTCTTTTTGAGAAAAGCAGTCTCACGGTGATCCTCTTCTACCAAATACCAGTTGTTCAGTACTGTGTGTGAACACTCTTCCTAGGAGAACAGCATAAAGTCTAAACGTCATAGTTAGGATTTCTATAGTCTGATTCCTCACATATAATTGCTGTGTGTTTTTTTTGCAAGCTACTTAACTTCTCAAATGTGTTTTTTCTTCTGAATTTAAAAGTTGATAGTAATAATGTCTATATGGGAATTTTTATGAATACTGTATTAGATTGGGCCTGGCACATAATATATGCTGAGCAGTCATGTATATGTTATACAAATAACATATAATCTACATTTTATATATGTATACACACACACACACATATATATATATTATACTATTAATGAAGATAGCATTACAGTCATTTAAATGCTAATAGCAACTGACTTGTAATTTTCTGACCATAATCATCACTTTTTATTTGTAGCATAATAATTTGTAAGCATGTTTTATATTGCAATTTACAGAGTAAGCTTCTCTGTTTTCTGGGAAAAAAGGATTTAATATGATGTATGTTCTTAAGGGTGAGTTAATAAAAGAATAGCAATAACCATAAAGACATTTTTGAGAGATTATCACTTTTGACACGCAATGAGAGTGAATATAAGAGCTGTCTTCCGAGTGCATTGTGGTACAGTGATGCATACAGAAGTCTCATGTCAGTGGTACACAAGTGTTTAGAATCACAGTAGAAAATGGAGAATCTGGCATCTAAATCTGGATGAGCCTGTCTGAACTTTGTGTGCTCGTCTCTCACACTATATAGACACTGTCCAACCATGGGCTTAGAAGAAAGATTCCAATACATTTCTAGTTACAACAGCAGCAGCTGTTCCTACCAGGATGAGAACAATAAACAACAGACACTGGTAGTCTAAGATTATAAGGTGGTCTCAATACCCTGGTGTATGAGAATTCCATTCAATCATCCCTTCATAGAGCAGACATTAATTGCTCAAATTTTTACTGAGTTTAAGCTTGCTCTCCTCCATGGGCGACAGGCCAATGGAGCGGAGAGAGATGAGTGACCAAGAAGATAGCAGACTAAAGTCTCAAAATACCCATCTCCTGGGGCCTGGATGCCAGGTTCTTTTATGGATCAGGAAACAAAGTAAAAAGTCCATTAATCTTGCAAATATATCCTAGGATGGCAACCTCAGGCAGAGGATGTGTTAATTCTTCCTTCCTGACATCTCCAGATGGACACGGTTCTGAACAAAGCCTCTCTAACAGTCAGGCGGAGGGGCAGGATTCTCTGAGGCAGGCCATTATGTACAATTATAATTTTTAAAAAGTAACTAAAGGCAAGTCAAAGAAACAGTTGTAATATGGAACTGAGGTTGGTTTTTTCCTGCAACAAAATATCACAAGGAAAAATCTGGGAATTACTGCACTGGGGCTTTTAAAACTGATAGACAGTAAGAAATAGATTTTGGGTGTGATGGATTCTCCTTGAGAAATAGGTTATGGCTTGGCACACAGTGATGCATGTTTCCAAATCAGTGGGAATAAAATGTGCACCAGTCTGAACCTAACTGTCAGCCCCAGTGGTTTTTGCTGTATGCAGGACAGGATTTCAGTTATTCTTGCCACTTGTCCACGCTGGTCCTGCGGTCCACACCAGTCATTCCTCCTGATGATGTTGGTCTTGGGATGGGCATTTTTGTTTGCTTGCATTTGTTTATGGATTTTGTTCTGGAAAGGACACTGAAAGCAACCTTTCCAGGAACAAGTCTCGCTAACTGCTGCAGTCTCTCCGGCTTCTTTAGACTCTGCCAGCTTTCTTGACAACTTGAAGACACAGTAGCTTTTCACTTTGTTTGGGCAATCCTTCCTAAGCTGTGGAGAAGGAAATGGCAACCCACTCCAGAATTCTTGCCTGGAGAGCTGCATGGACAGAGGAGCCTGGCGGGCTACACTCCACGGGGTTGCAGAGTCAGACACGACTGAGTGACTATCACTCACACTTACTATGTTACCTCTATCCAACCTTCATGTGTTGGCTGAGGTGTTGATTCTCTGAGAAAACCTTCTGCCTGTCATTGAAAGTATGCTTTTGTAGGACTTCCCTATAGTAGTCAGTGGTTAAAAATCCACCTTGCAATTTCCTTGCAATTTAGGCAACAGATTTGATCCCTGGTCAGGGAAGTAAGATCCCATATGCAGAGGAGCAACTGAGCCGTCTTGACACAACGAAAGATCCTGCCTCGTGCAATGAAAGATCCCGCCTCATGCAGCAAAGATCCCATCGGCCAACTAAGATCCAACACAGTCAAATAAATGAACATTTTCAAAAGCAGATTTTCATTATTCATTCTCACGTGGGCACCTTGTTCTAATTATAATTGTATATCCTTGGGTGTGAGTTTGCTTAGTCTGTCTTCTCCTGTAAACCTGAGCATTTGAGACTGTGAACATGGCTGTTTTCCATAGATATGTACACCCATGGCCAGGACTACGGCTAAACTCACTTGAGACCAGTACAGTGTTGAATGAATGAATACTTCTTGTCAATGGTGCACATGTTTCAGTCAAATTAAGGCTTGCAATTCTGTCTGAAACCCATTTGGCTTAATAACAGACTTCTGTCCCTGTGTTTCCCATGCTTATGCCAATATGCGGCCCTAGACGTAATGATGTAACTTGATTTTAGCATCACCAAAGAGAATTAATACAAGCTATGTTAATTCACTCACAGTCTCCCTCAGCAAGCAGAGCGGATTCCCATGCACACACTCATCACTGTTTGTCCAGGAGTCTGAGATAAGGCCCTATTGTTTTTCTCACGGGGGCTTTGTCCCCCGAGTGTTCCACGGGTGTATAACTCTCAGTTCCCAATAACTCCATTTGGCTGTATAGGTAAAAGACCATGTAAATGGACCACAAAATGTTACTTGGCCATTGATTCATTCAACTGACTGTCCACGGTGTCTGCTGCCTTCCATGGCCTTGCCCCAGAGTGAGGTCTCGCCTAACTGGGAGCCTGTAGTCATGACCAGGAAAACCAGTCATGACGTTGATTATGATGATTGCCATTTCCAGGACACTGCAGGGATTCTCCTCTTTTCTCATGCTAGCAGCAGCCTTTAAGGGAGGATGTTGTTTGGGGCTGCTGATCTAATATCTCCACTTTATAAATGAATATAAGGTGACTTAAAGGAATTGGGTGACTTATCTGAGGAGACACGTCAGCAGCTCTTACCGTATAATCATGTTAGCTATTTCTGTGGCATTGCTTTTTTTCTCAATCTCTCTTTGCTCCAAAGTTCTTTTCCCTTTCGATCAAAGACTAAGAAGAAAATCTCAGTAGAATGTTTCTTATCTTTTATGGATTGAATTTCTGATTAAGGACTCATATGTGAAATCAATGAGTTAGCCTGTTCATCGTTCAGCATACCAGGTAAGCCCCCGATCAAATCTACAGTCTGTATATATTTTTAGGGACAGAGGTAAGCAGGAAAATATATCAAGGTACTGAAGACTGACTATTTTATGCAACAAACTGGATGTTATTAGGTGTCTGTGATTTTTAGTGACAGACTATGTTACAAATACCATGGAAATTCTTAAGAAGAATATGTATTTATGTTGTATAAAAATAAAAGGAACAAGAGGGTCTGGATTCCCTGCTTTGCCTTACAGGAGCTTTCAAAACTTGGGCAAATTGCTACACGTTTCTCATTTTTAGTTTCCTCTTTTGCAGTATGGTAATACTAGTTAACAACTGGCTAATCCCAAGGTCTTTAAAGTATCAATTTGGATCTCAATGTGAAAATTTATTATAACTCAGAGAGCACATATCATTAATGAAAAAATTTAAAAAGGGGGGCCCAGGCTAAGTAACCAACTATAAAAATGCACTGAAATAAGAGGCATTAAAAAGTCATACCAGAATGAAGAATTTATGGGAATGAAGTAATCTGGACTCTAGTTTTTATTCTGAAGCTTTGCTGGCCTTAGGCACTCAGTTAATAGTTAATAGACTGATGAACTATTAGATATGTTGACTGGTGAACTATAATGTAAATGAGACCATGGTACCATCCCACTGGCCCAAGACAAAAATAATGCTCTCTGCTTGGGAATAAAGAATAGGAATTTCCCAAATAATCAGCATTTTGTATATTGCTCTTGTACTTCTATACTTTCTGATCAGGGAAGATGCTTTTTACATCATTCTAGACCTTAGAAAAGCACATCGCCTGATACACTGTAAGGACTTAGGTTGGAGAGAGAATGAATGTTGGATGAATTACTGATCAAATTCCAGCACTTTATGTGGCTTATGGCTCAAAGGTTAAAGCATCTGCCTCCAATGCGGGAGACCCGGGTTCGATCCCTGGGTCAGGAAGATCCCCTGGAGAAGGAAATGGCAATCCACTCCATTATTCTTGCCTGGAGAATCCCATGGATGGAGAAGCCTAGTAGGTTTCAGTCCACGGGGTCGCAAAGAGTTGGACACGACTGAGCGACTTCACCTTCACCTATTGAAAATTTATATAACTTTTAAACGTAGAAGTAGTCTTTCCTTTTTTTCTTTCCTGAGAGAGGGAGGAGAGGATATTTATTGTAAATATGTGTGCATATAGTTTTTGTCATTCAACTTGGATTCAGAAACATAGTATATTAGTTAAGTTCCCAAATTGTATATTTAACTTCAATACCCATGCTTTTTATTTCTCCTCCACATTACTTGTGAATAACTCCCTAAATAAATCGGTCATTCATGAATAGGCCAATAGAATGAATAACGTATTTTGTGCCCCAGCTGGGGTAGAGCAACTATATCTCAAATATTAGGAGAATATTTCTCAGTGATGCCAATGACATGACTCCAAATACCAGCTCTGCTACTTGCTAGATTTATGGACTTCTCTGTGTGACTCCTTGTGAGCAAGCTTCAGTTTCCCTATATGTGAAATGGGGATGGACAATAGGTCACAGGGTCGGGTGATAAATCGATGGAGGTATAGTGTGCATGTAGATTTCTGGTGCCTTGCAAATGGAAAGTACTCAGTAGTTTCTAACTATCATTGTTTAAGTCATTATTTAAGTTTGTGCATCTGCTTATATAGCATTGATGACACATATGAGAGATGCATCTTAAATTAAGATGAAACGAATTATTACAAGTAACACAGTGATCAATGGTGCTCCATAAGTTATAACAGAAAGGCAGTGTCTACAGAGGAGTTTTTGAAGACTTCATGGAACTTTGACACTCAGGTTATTCTTTGAAGAGCAAATCTGAATTGTACTGAGGGCACCTGGGTTTCCCTGGTGGCTCAGAGGTTAAAGCGTCTGCCTGGAATGCGGGAGACCTGGGTTCGATCCCTGGGTCAGGAAGATCCCCTGGAGAAGGAAATGGCAACCCACTCCAGTATTCTTGCCTGGAGAATCCCATGGAGAGAGGAGCCTGGTGGGCTACGATCAATGGGGTCACAAAGAGTCAGACACGACTTCAGTTTCACAAGGGCACAGAGTATCTTGTTAAACTTTTAATTGTGTCCTGAACACCTAATATGTGGTGATCAATCAAAAAAAAAGTCTTTCAAAGAGATTGCTAAAAAGCTCACCCATGATTTAAAGACCTTCTATAATTCTATCTTATCAGCGGTGGTTTAGTTGCTTAGTCACGTCAAACTCTTGCGACCTCGAGGACAGAAGAGCCTGACAGACTACAGTCCATGGGATTCTCCAGGCAAGAATACTGGAGTGGGTTGCCATTTCCTTCTCCAGGGGATCTTCCCGACCCAGGGATCGAACTTGTGACTCCTACATTGTAGGCAGATTGTTTACCAACTGAGCTACGAGGGAAGCTTTGCATATAATAATAGGCAAATTGGCAGCTATGTTTCAGGGTCTGCAGAGGTGAAAAAACCCCGATACAAGTGTCTCCCTGCAAAGGTCAGGGTGCCTGGTGCTTGCCGACCTCCACACGCTGACTAGACAAACTCAGCTCTCAGGCAGGGTTCTCCTTCAGCGCCAAGAGGATCTGGCCTGCAGGGGTAACTTCGGAGGAGCTTTCTCTAGCGCCCATGCCAACCGCGTCCCTCTAGTCCCGAGGTCAGCTCTGGACTCTTGCTGCTTCTTGGACAGGAAGCCACCGTCCTTCACCGAAGCCCGGCGGGAAGGTTCCAGGAGCCGCCTGGACTGCCGGGCTTCCTCTCTCCGGTCAGGCCCGCGCTGCAGGGCGTTCCGGAGCCGCTGGACGGCCTCACGGCTCTGGCCGAGGTCCTGCACCAGCTCGGAAGGGACATCAAGGAGCGTCTGCAGCCCTTCCTCGGGCAGCGGGGTGAAGCTGGATGCAGGCCTTCCATCAGCCGGCTGGCCACGCTCTTCCACTCCGACCCTGCCCCACAGGCTGTTTCATCTCTGCCCAAGACTGCCGGGTGATCCAGGCTGTCCCTCCATCTGAACTGTGCCCCCACTGGTTCCAAGCTGATGCCACAAACTTGGCATCGGCGGGAAGACACAGGAGGTAACCGCCGCCATCCGCTGGGGCGCCAGCCTCTGCCAGGACCGGGGTGACGGGGTCCCGGGAACTCCCCGGTGGCCCTGCTCCTCGACTCCTCGGGGAGGAGGCCCCAGCCCCGCTGTTCCCGGCGGTGGCTGCTTTAGAGCCCGGGTCTCGCCGGGTCCCGGGGCTGCAGGGCCGCTTCTTGTGAACACGAGACTGTGTTTGCAGCTACTTTTTTCTCCCCTGTAGCAAAGTGCTGACTTAAGAAACTCCTTCAGTTTGTTGAGAAGAAAGATGGTAAAAAAAATAAAGTGAAATGCTTTCAGCGCATTTCAGCCCCCCTCTCTAGATTTAGGGGCAAATGATACGAGTATTGATTAGTGTGGGAACCAGGAAGGTGCCTCGCCTGGATAACGGTGCCTCCCACGGGCCCCCACCAGCCCAGCAGGAGTGAACGGGGGGCGGGGGGCGGGGACCCGCGTTTTCCGTCCAGACCTCCACACTCCCCTCCACCCTCCAGCCTCATGGCCCGGCTGTCACCCTCCACCTCGAGACCTGAGGACTGATCTCATTACTATCTTTTGGCGTGTCACTCACCGTGAAGACGAGGAATCTCAGGTGAGCCCTCAAGGGCTGTTGAATAAAGTCCATATCTCTTCATACCCCTGTTTCTAAGCCCACCGCCACTGCTGCCAACTCCTGAAACCATTCTACTCTTCCTTCTGGGACTGACAGCCGGCCATCAGCATCACCAGAAACTCTCCTCTGGAAGTTCCCTTAGCCTGCTGTCCACTGAAGTCGGTGACCCGGGGCTTCCTGAGAGCCCACCTTAGTGGTGACATTCTCCCTCCCCTTTCTTCTTAGTGCTGTGTGCTCCACGGTCTGACTTTACAACACTGTCATACTCTGATTTTTCCCCCCAAACTTCTTCATTCAGTTTTTAGTGGCCTTTTCTAGGTTTGTGGGTTTAATATGATAGTTTTGGGAACAGTTCAACAGTTAGTCACTCGGTTGTGTCAGGCTCTCTGTGACCCCATGGCCTATCGAGTCCATGGATTTCTCCAGGCCAGAATACTGGAGTGGGTAGGCTTTCCCTTCTCCAGGGGATCTTCCCAATCCAGGGATCGAACCCAGGTCTCCCAAACTGCAGGCGGATTCTTTACCAGCTGAGCCACAAGGGAAGCCCAAGAAGGCTGGAGTGGGTAGCCTGTCCCTTCTCCACTGGATCTTCCCGGTGCAGGAATCAAACCAGGGTCTCCTGTATTGCAGGCAGATTCCTTACCAGCTGAGCTACTAGGGAAGCACTTAATACAATATGTGAAGTTTAAACCATTAGCCAATTGCTAAAATATTTCAAATCAATAAAATCTGATTCAGCAGGTCCAATTGTTTATGCAAACTTACTAAACCAAAAGGAACCTCCAATTCACCACGACAGACCTGAAATCATCTTTCTTATTCTTTCTAGAACATCAGTTTCTTCCTCACCATTCCCTCTGTTGCTATACAAAAAATGGAGTCATCATTGTTTCCCCTTTCTCTGATGTCTTACATTCAATACATCATGAAATCAGCCAACTCTATTTTGAAATATGTCTAGAACTGGATACTTTTTCATTTTCTCTTTCACTACCTGCCTGATCCAAGCCATCAGCTTCTGTTACATAGATTATGAGATTAACGCAAAGAAAAATGAAATTGGTGAAATCATAGTGTACTAGACCTCATTCTCACATGTATGTTTTCCTTAACCTTGCCTACATTTTGAGTCCTTAGAAAGATTCTGTCACTACCTTCTAACAGTAAGAATGTCTTCATTGGTTGTATTCTGTTAAGTGCCAGGCAATATTGTTATATCCATTTTACAGATGGATAAAATGAGGCTAAGACACCCTAGTTAATACATAATGTCATTCAGAAAAAAAAATGAATTCTTACCTGGTATAGCTGTAATGTCCTATATCTAAGTAGACAAGGAATATTGTATGAAAAGTTGGAAGAAGACATAAATGGAATATGACAGTGGAAGAACTTTGGGGCAGAAGCAAATGGAATGCATGAGGATGCGGGACATTTGATTTTCTAGTTATCTGGAATTCCTCTAATCCACTTCTCAAGTCAATGCAGAGACCACTAACTCTGTCCTAACCTTCATGTATAAAATTCTACACTGCCAGCTTGTATCATCTCTCCAGTTTGACAGTGAGTTCAAGGGACAATGGGAGGACAAACGATACCAAGTAACACCCAAAGCCGCCATCTGGAGCAGGGTGGGGCAGGGATGCGCGTCCCGCTCTCTCTGTTCTGAGCTCACACCTTCAGCTTTACTATCTACATGTCTTTGTTCCTCGTGCAGGATTCACTGCGGTATCGCACTGCATGGAATGACATGACCTATGTATCCCGTTATCTTCTGAGAAAATGACAGCCTAGAATACAGTATTCTAAACTATGATTTAGTAGAGTAGGATACTGCTCGATACAATAGCAGTAGTTGAAATGACATGAAGTAATTTACAGGGACCTATATTATTTCATGAATAGCCTGTCCGTGTTTAAAAATCTGAATTGTGGTGCTAACACATCTAATTTAATAACAAATCCTGTGATTTTCCATAAGTTGCCTTTATGAGCTTTAATTAAAGTCTATGGACTTTAATTTTGGTCATTTAAATAGAAGAATAGATAATTAAGATAGAAGATAGGGTTGTATTATCTCCAAAATCCTTTAAGCCAGAACACTCTATTTTTCACCAATATTTAAAAATTGCAGTTTGTTGTTACACCCATGTGAAATTCAAAGAATTCTGATACAAGGTATTTACCGGACATAATGATAGCTCTAACTATGCAGCTAACAAGCTCCTCTTTTCTCAGTGCCATAGGCCACTCACACACTGCCCAGATGGCCCCCGTGGAGAGCAGCCCGGCGTGACTGAGCTCGCTCTCGCGGGGGCAACTGGTGACCCCCAGCTGCAGACCCCGCTCTTTGTGGTGCTCGCGCTCATCTGCCTCCTCACTCTGGCTGGGAACCTGGGGGTGAGCACGCTGATCCTGCTGCACTCCCGTCTCCACACTCCCAGGTGCGTCTTCCTCAGCCACCTCTGCCTGGTGGACTCTGCTTACTCCACAGCCGTCACTCCCAGAGGGATGGCCGGCTTCCTCACGGGAGACGGGGCCATTTCCCACAAAGCGGGTGCCGCTCAGCTCTTCTTCTTTGCAGTCCTTCTCATTACGGAAACTTCTCTCTTGGCCTCAGTGGCCTACGACCGCCACGCAGCGGTGTGCAAGCCACTGCATCACACCCATCATGACGCCAAGGCTGTGTGCCTGCACGGTCGTGGCGCCCTGCGCCCTTGGCTCTCTGGAGGCCTCTGTGCACGCCTGGAACATATTCAGTCTCTCTCTGCAGACCCAGGGTGACTGACCACCTCCTGTGATGCCGCTCCGCTCCTGGCGCTCATGCTCAGACAGCGACAGAGGGCAGATGGTGCTTTATGTTCCGCAGGCTTCAATATCACCTCTTCTGTCCTGGTCATCTTGATCTCTTACCTGCTTATCTTTGTCACCGTCCTGCGGGTGCGCTCATCTGAAGGGCGTCAGAAGGCCTTTCCACCTGTGTCCCACCTCACCGCCGTCTCCTATGGAACAGGCGCCTTCATGTGCTTACAGCCCGGCTCCCGCGTTCCCTGAGCGCAGGCAGAATGGCGTCTGTGCTCCACGCCATCGTCACCCCATGCTGAATCCCCTTAGACTGTAGAACAAAGAGTCTAAGGAACAAAGAGGTCAAGAGGGCCTTAAAATAGCCTTGCGGAAAGCAACGTCTTCTATAACATTCATATCTTAATTATATAGATACAACAATAAGGTGGTTTCATACAGGTCAGATCAAGTTATGGGAAGCATAGGCCAATATTATGCAAATTTTTGATGTACTTTCTCGAGTTTTTTACTAAGTCTATGACACAAATGGCTTTAAAATATGATATCTCAGGAATAATAGCTTAGGAACATCAACCTTGAACCTAGAAGTCTTAGTGCATGGTTTCTTCTTAGTTCCATTTCATTATTTCTCATGATCATTCCCAGTCTCACTTTTTTCAATGCATATTTAAACACATGCCCAGAGAAACTTCACTTATGCAATCCAGTGTAAGTCACACATCCATGATTGACAGAAAAATGGGTTCAAAGATGAATGGGATTAATCTATTTTCATAGTATAATTTCAAGCAGTGATTATGATATCTGATAATTCATTCTTAAATGTAAACTTGGTTTCAAATAGTCTGGGTATAGCTTTCTTGCTTAATTTTTGTTTGTTTCTGTTCTTATTTCAGTGATAATAAACATCATTATATGGTCAACTTTAATTAGCTCAATTTTTGTCTTTATCAGTTCATTATGCAAAAGTTGCATCTTCATATGACAATTTTAAAATATCAGACCAGAGTAAGAGAAATAAGAACAGTGGCATATTTTAATTCACTGAAAAAAATAGCACTTAATTTTAAAGTAAAGCTTCAATCTATCTTCAGATGATCAACCTCGTAGTCCTTTAATGCTCCCTCCTTCATGTAGGCATTCAGGCCACCACAATGGTGAAAATCTGAAAGCTTTCCAGTTTGATTTGACAAGAATGCCCCCTCACCACTTCTATTTAATATAGTTTTGGGAGTCCCAGCAACAGAAATCAGACAAGAAACAAAATTACATGTTATTTAAATTGGAAGGAAGAGTAAAACTGTCACTTTTGAAGATAATATATGATATTTTATATTGTGTAAAAGTCCTTCTTCCAAAAAAACCCAAAAAACTATTAGAACTATTAAGTGGATTCAGCAAGATTGCAGAATACAAGATTAATATACAGAAATCTGCTAGATATATGTACACTAGTAATGAAATATCAGAAAGAGAAATAGTCCAGTTTAAAGTCACATCAAAAAACCTAATATATCTAGAAATAAATTCTATCAAGGATGTGAAAGACTTGTACTCTGAAAACTATTAAACACCAATGAAGGAAACTGAAAATGATGAAAGAAATGGAAAGAGTGTAGCCCATGCTCTTCAGTTGGATTTGCCATGGTATCCAAAGAGATATACATAGTTAATGCAATCCCTATCAAAATGCCCATAACTTTTTTACAGAAGTAGGACAGATAACCCTAAAGTTTATATGGATCCACAAAAGACCCATAATTGGCAAAGCAGTTTTTGAGAAAAAGAACAAAGCTGGAAGTATCACGCTCCCAGACTTCAGACTGTACTGTAAAGGTACAGTAATCAAAGTAGCAGATATTGGCCCAAAACTAGAAACACAAATCAATGGCATAGAACAGAGAACTCAAAACAAACCTTCACAGTTATGGTCAATTAATCAGTCACAAAGAGGGTAAGAATATACAGTGAAAAAAAGGACACTCTTTTCAGAAAGTGGTGGCAGAAAAACTGGACATTTATAAAACAATGAGACTAAAACATTCTCTCATACCACGTACAAAAATAAACTCAAAGAAAGTTAAACATAAGACCTGAAATTATAAATCTCTAGAAGAGAACATAAGTGAAAAAGTCTTTAACATAAGTTGTAGCAATATTTTCTAGGTTCAGTCTTCCAAGGGAAAATAAATAAAAGAAAAAATAAACAAATGAGGTGTAATTAAACTTACAAGGATTTGGAGGTGGGAGGGGAGTTCAGGATGGGGAACATGTGTATACCCGTGGTGGATTTATGTTGATGTATGGCAAAACAATACAATATTGTAAAGTAATTAGCCTCCAATTAAAATAAATAAATTAAACAAAATAACCCACAGACTGGGAGAAAAATTTTGCAAGCAGTGTGACCAACAAGGGATTAATTCTCAAAATATAGAAAAAGCTTATGTAACTCAACAACAACAACAAAAACTCATAAACAAACAAATTTGAAAAATGGTCAGAAGACCTAAACAGACATTTCTCCAAAGAAGATGTACAGGTGGTCAGCAGGCACATGAAAAAATGGTCAGCATCATTAACAGAAAAATGCAAATCAAAGCTACAATGAGATATCATCTCACACCCATCCAAATGGCTATCATCAAAAAGTCTACAAATAAAAAATGTAGAGGATGTGGAGAAAAGGGAACCCTCCTACACCATTGCTGAAAATGTAAATTGTTGCAGTGATTATGCAAAACAGAATGGAAGTTACTTGGGAACTGAAAATACATCTAGCATATGATTCAGCAACTACATTCCTGGGCATTTATCCAGTAAAGACAAAAGCCCTAGATCAAAAAGATACATCTGCTCCAAAGTTCCTGGTAGCACTGTTTACAATAACCAAGACCTGGAAGCCATCTAAGTGCTCATTGACGTACGAATGGATAAAGGAGATATATATCTACATGCAATATTAATCAGCAACAAAAGAACGCAATACTCCTATTTGCAGTGACAAAGACAGCTCTAGAGATTATCACACTAAGAGAAGTAAGTCAGAGAAAGATAAATACTGTAGGAGATCACTTATACGTGGAATCTGAAAAATAGTAAAAGTGAACCTATTTACAAAATAGAAACAGACTCACAGACATAGAAACAAGCTTATCATTACCGAAGAGGAAGAGGGGGAGGGAGAAGTGAGAGTATGAGATTGATAGATACACACTACCACTTATAAAACAGATAAACAACAAGGATTTATTGTATAGTGTAGGCAACAGTATTCAGTATCTTGTAATAAACTATAATGGAAAAGAACTGCAAAAAAAGAATATAAAGTGGATACATATATGTGTGTATATATACAGCCACCAAATCATTTGATTATATATACCTGAAACTAACACAATTTTTTCAATCAAACATACTCAGTTAAAAAGAACATTTTTCTTTTGATCCATAAAAAAGAAATTGTGTATCTTTTAATTTATCAATAAAGCTCTAGACCACAACTTCTTTGTTCATACAAATTAGAATTTTTGTTAAAACATTGCTTTGATTCCCAAATATCACTTAAAAATTGTAAATATAAAGCAGATTGTATCAAAAGGCACACTTTTATTATGTTTAAATAAGAATATATTGGTGTTTTTAATTAATATTTATTCAAAATATTGAGAGTCTAGCAATTCAAAATAAATAGCTTTCAAGTTAAAAACTGTTTTCCACAACAGGGGAAACCATTGAAAAAATGCAAAGACAGTGTCTGGAGCTGGAGAAAATGCAAGCCAGTGATGCAGCCAGCAAGGAGTTAACATCCAAAATATGCCAGGAGCCCATACCACCTACTATCAGAGCAGCAAATAGCTGACTCAGAAATGGGCAGAAGGCCTGAGCAGACATTTTCCCAAAGAAGACAGCCAGATGGCTAACAGGCACATAGAGAGATGCTCAGCATCGCTAATCGTTGTTGTTCAGACTTTCAGTCGCGTCTGACTCTTTGTGACCCCATGGACGGCAGCACGCTAGGCTTCCCTGTCCATCACTGTCTCTTGGAGTTCACTCAAACTCATGTCCATTGAGTCAGCGATGCCATCCCACCATCTCATCTCTGTCGCCCTCTTCTCCTCCTGCCCTCAATCTTTCCCAGCATCTCAGTCTTTGCCAATGAATCGACTCTTCATATAAGGTGGCCAAAGTACACCTGGGAGCTTTTTGAATGCTGATTTTTTTCATTTTTTAAAATAATGTTAATAGTATTTCATATTAATATCATTTTAGTATTGATATTAAATATCAATAAAATATTTTTATTTAAAAAATAAAACACTTATTTTTCAGACTTTTTTCTTTTTTCTTACTAATTTATAAAATTATAGTGTGTAATTTGTTAAAAGAAATACATATACCCTTTAGCAACACAGCTAAAACTGAACTCCTGTTTAGCAAGCAGCTTACTCAGCATTTTTTTGTTAGCTGGTGAACATTAGTCCATATTTTTAAAATTATGTTGATTAATTTTTAATTGATGATTGTTATACAGTATTGGTTTGATTTCTGCCATCCATCAACATGAATTAGCCATATGTATACATAATGGCCTTTCCCTGTTAAACCTCCCTCCCACCTCCCACCCTTTCCACCCCTCTAGGTTATTACAGAGCCATTGGCTATCTGTGTTACATATGTTAGTAAATGTTAGTGAATCCAAGGGGTCGCAAAGATTCTGACATGACTGAGCAACTTTGCACAGAATAGCACTGTATAAATAGCTTCCACTTTGGGCTTCCCTGGTGGCTCACACAGTAAAGAATCCACCTGCAATTCAGGAGACATAGGTTTGATCCCTGGGTTGGGAAGATTCCCTGGAGGAGGGCATGGCAACCCACTCTAGTATTCTGGCCTGAAAAATCCCAAAGACAGAAGAACCTGGAGGGCTACAGTCCATGGGGTTGCAAAGAGTCAGACATGACTGAGTGACTAAGCACAGCACCGTGAACACTGAGTTTTAAGCCAGCCTTTCACTCTCTTCTTTCACCCTCAAGAGGCTCTTTAGGTCCTCTTCACTCTATGCTGTTAGAATATCGTCTGCATATCTAAGGTTGCTGAAATTTCTCCTGACTCTAGTTTATGATTCATCCAGCCCAGTAGTTTGCATGATGTACTCTGAATATAAGTTAAATATACAAGGAAGCAATATACAGCCTTGTTGTTCTTTTCAGTCACTAAGTCGTGTCCAACTCTTTGTGACCCATGGACTGCAACGCACCAGGCTTCCCTGCCCTTCACCTTTTCCTGAAGTTTGCTCAAACTCATTTCCATTGAGTCAATGATGGCATCACACCCTCACATCCTCGGTCACCCTCTTCTCCTGCCATCAATCTTGCCCAGCATTAATGTCTTTTCCAGTGAGTCAGCTCTTTGCATCAGGTGACCAAAGTATTGGAGCTTCAGACTTGATGTACTCCTTTCCCAATTTTGAACCAGTCCATTGTTCCATGTCTGGTTCTAACTTTTAATTCTTGACCTGCATAACAAGTCTCTCAGGAGGCAAGTAAGGCTGTCTGATATTCTCATCTCTTTAAATATTTTCCAGTTTGTTGTGATCCACTTCCCTGGTGGCTCAGATGCTCAAGAATTCTCCTGGCAATTCAGGAGAACTGGGTTTGATCCATGAGCTGGGAAGATTCCCTAGAGAAGGGAATGGCTACCCACTCCAGTACTGTTGCCCAGAGAATTTCACGGACAAAGGAGCCTGACAGATTAAAGTGAGCTTGGCAGACTACAGTCCATGGGGTCACGCAGAGTCAGACATGACTGAGTGATTATCACTTTCACACAGTCAAAGGCTTTAGCATAGTCAATGAAGAAGAAGTAGATGTTTTTCTGAGATGACTCAGCAAATGTTGGCAACTTGATCTCTGGTTCCTCTGCCTTTTCTAAATCTAGTTTGTAAATCTGGAAGTTCTTGGTTCATGTATTGTTGAAGCTTAACTTGAAAGAGTTTGAACATTACCTTGTTTGCATATTAAATGAGCGCAATATCGCGGTCCTTTGAGCACTCTTTGGCCCATCTTTGGTATTGGAATGAAAACTGACCTTTTCCAGTCCTGTGGCCATTGTTGAGTTTCCCAAATTTGCTGGCATATTGAGTGCAGCACTTTCACAGCATCATCTTTTAGGACTTGAAATAGCTTAGCTAGAATCTATCACCTCCACTAACTTTGTTCATAGTAATGCTTCCTAAGGCCCATTTGACTTCCCACTCTAGGATGTCTTTCTCTAGGTGAGAGATCACACCATCATGGTTCAGTTCAGTTTAGTCGCTCAGTCATGTCTGACTCTTTGCGCCCATGAATCACAGCATGCCAGGCCTCCCTGTTCATTACCATCTCTCAGAGTTCACTCAGACTCACATCCATCAAGTCCATGATGCCATCCAGCCATCTCATCCTCAGTCATCCCCTTCTCCTCCTGCCTCCACTCCCCCCCAGCATCAGAGTCTTTTCCAATGAGTCAACTCTTCCCATGAGGTGGCCAAAGTACTGGAATTTCAGGTTTAGCATCATTTCTTCCAAAGAAATCCCAGGGTTGATCTCCTTCAGAATGGACTGGTTGGATCTCCTTGCAGTCCAAGGCACTCTCAAGAGTCTTTCCAACACCACAGTTCAAAAGCATCAATTCTTCAGTGCTCAGCCTTCTTCACAGTCCAACTCTCACATCCATACATGACCACAGGAAAAACCATAGCCTTGACTAGACAAACCTTAGTCAGCAAAGTAATGTCTCTGCTTTTGAGTATACTATCTAGGTTGGTCATAACTTTTCTTCCAAGGAGTAAGCGTCTTCTAATTTCATGGCTGCAATCACCATCTTCAGTGATTTTGGAGCCCCCCCCCAAATAAAGTCTGACACTGTTTCCACTGTTTCCCCATCTATTTCCCATGAAGTGATGGGACCGGATGCCATGATCTTCATTTTCTGAAAGCTGAGCTTTAAGCCAACTTTTTCACTCTCCTCTTTCACCTTCATCAAGAGGCCCTTTAGCTCCTCTTCACTTTCTGCCATAAGGGTGGTGTCATCTGCATATCTGAGGTTATTGATATTTCTCCCGGCAATCTTGATTCCAGCTTGTGTTTCTTCCAGTCCAGCGTTTCTCATGATGTACTCTGCATAGAAGTTAAATAAGCAGGGTGACAATATACAGCCTTGACATACTCCTTTTCCTATTTGGAACCAGTCTGTTGTTCCATGTCCAGTTCTAACTGCTGCTTCCTGACCTGCATACAGATTTCTCAAGAGGCAGGTTAAGTGGTCTGGTATTCCCATCTCTTTCAGAATTTTCCACAGTTTATTGTGGTCCACACAGTCAAAGGCTTTGGCATAGTCAATAAAGCAGAAATAGATGCTTTTCTGGACCTCTCTTGCTTTTTCCATGATCCAGCGGATGTTGACAATTTGATCTCTGGTTCCTCTGCCTTTTCTAAAACCAGCTTGAACATCAGGGAGTTCACAGTTCACGTATTGCTGAAGCCTGGCTTGGAGAATTTGAGCATTACTTTGCTAGCATGTGAGATGAGTGCAATTGTGCGGTAGGTTGAGCATTCTTTGGCATTGCCTTTCTTTGGAATTGGAATGAAAACTGACCTTTTCCAGTCCTGTGGCCACTGCTGAGTTTTCCAAGTTTGCTGGCATATTGAGTGCAGCACTTTCACAGCATCATCTTTCAGGATTTGAAACAGCTCCACTGGAATTCCATCACCTCTAACCATCATGGTTACACAGGTCATTAATACCTTTTTTTTTAATGGTTCACCTGTGTATTCTTGCCACTTCTTAATCTCTTCTGCTTCTGTTAGGTCCTTACTGTTTTTATCTTCTATCTTGCCCATCCTTGCCCGAAATATTCCCTTGATATCTTCAATTTTCTTGAAGAGATCGCTAATCTTTCCTATTCTATTATTTTCCTACATTCTTTGGCATTGTTCACTTAGGAAAACTTTCTTATCTCTCCTTGCAGTTCCCTGGAACTCTGCATTCAGATGACTATTTCTTCCCCTTTCTCTCTTGCCTTTCACTTTCTTCTCAGCTATTTGTAAAGCCTTCTCAGACAACCACTTTGCCTTCTTGCATTTTTCTTTGGGATGGTTTTGATCATCACCTCTGTGCATAGTTTTCAGGCCCTCTATCTACCAGATATAAACCCTTGAATCTATTTGTCACCTTCACTGTATAATCATAAGGGATTTGATGTGTCTTACCTGAATGGCCTTGTGGGTTTTAGTACTTTCTTCGATTTGAGTCTGAATGTTGCAGTGAGGAGCTCATGATCTGTCACAATCAATGCCAGATATTGTTTTTGCTCACTGCATGGAGCTTTTCCCTCTTCTGCTGCAGAGGAAGTAATCAGTCTGATTTTGCTATTGACCATCTGGTTGTGTCCATGTGTAGAGTAGTCTCTTGTGTTGTTGGAAGGGGTGTTTGCTATAACCAGTGTGTTCTTTTGACAAAACTCGTTAGCCTTTACCCTGCTTCCTTTTGTACTCCAAGACCAAACTTTCCTGTTACTTCAGGTGTCTCTTGACTTTCTACTTTTGCTTTTCAACCCCTCATGATGAAAAGGACATATATATGTGTGTTTTTAATAGTTCTAGAAGGTCTTGTAAGTATTCATAGAACTGTTCACCTTCAGCTTCTTTAGCATAGTGGTTGGGGCATAGACTTGGATTACTGTGATAGTCAATGGTTTGCCTTGGAAACAAACTGAAATAATTCTGTCATTTTGAGGTTTTCACCCAAGTACTGCATTTCAGACTTTTTTTTTTTTTTTTACTGTGAGGGCTGCTCCATTTCTTAAGGCATTCTTACCTACAGTAGTAGATATAATGGTCATCTGAATTAATACTTTGGCCACCTGATGTGAAGAACCAACACATTGGAAAAGACCCTGATGCTGGGAAAGAGTGAGGGCAAGAGGAGAAGGGGGCAACAGAGGAAGAGATGGTTGGATGGCATCACTGATTCATTGGATATGAGTCTGAGTAAACTCAGGGAGACAGGGAAGGACAGGGAAGCCTAGGTTACTGCAGTCCATGGGATCTCAAAGAGTTGGACATGACTGAGCAACTGAACAACAACAAAGTGAAGAACTAATTTCACTTTGCGTTTTTAATTAGAAAGTTCTTACCCCATCCCTCAGTATTTATGTCAAATTGCAGCCCCAGAGATCATGCCGTGGATGATTTTGTGCATCATCAAGAGGAATTCCTGCAAATCGTGTAAATACACTCATGGTCTCCCTCAGCAAGCAGAGCTGGATCCCCGCAGACACTTCAATCAACTGTTCCCAGTTAGGTGAGATAATAATGTTTGTAGCTGTCACAGGGGGTTTGTCCTCTGAGAGTTCTCTGACTACATAACTCCCTTCTGGTTTCCACATGACTCCAATTGTCATCACAGCAGAGAGTGCAGTCGAAGAGTCAGAGTTACTTGACCATTTATTTTTCTTTTCATCTCTTAATAATCATCTAGTAGCAACAATGACCTTCCCCCAAACTGTGATATTGCTAAGAACATTCAACAATGTCCAAGGAAAACAACCCGAAATAACTGTGATGATGACTGTGATTGTGATGGTCACCCTTTACCAAGTATGAGGTACTTTTGGACTTTATTTTCTTATCATAGCAAGAGTCTTAAGTGAGGGTGAAACTTTCTATTATTTCCATCTTATAGATGAAGATATTGAAGTTCAAAGAGTTCTTATCTAGGAAGAGTGACCAGCAGATCAAAGAGTAGAATTTCAGTAAGCTGATTCCAGTAGCATTTTTTCCCTTCAGTTTCTTCCTGTCTCTAGAGACTTTTATGCATTCTGGCCAAACACCAAAGAACAACATCACAATAGGGTGTTTACTTTTTTTTTCATTGATTGAATCTCAGCACATATGAAGTTCAGCACATATGAAGTTCAGCACATGCTGAACTTGCATGTTGAATTGTTTCAGGAATAAGATAAACCTTTAAATCTACTAGATGAAATCTAGTGTCTGCATAAATTTGCATGGATAGAGGTAATCAGAAAAATTTCTTTAGAGAAAGGAACAGGTCTCATTTATTCAGTTTGATGGGCTTGATGTTTTGAAGATCTCTTCTATTTCATGTAATCAAGAATTGTACATCTAAACAATATATAGATCCTATTAGAACATGGATACTTATTGTGTGACTAAGAGGAAAAACACAAAAATATCTTGAGTGTCTGCTAAGTATAAACTTGTTCAACTTTGAACAAATTAGGCTTTTTAAATCTGTTCTTTCAAGTCATGTAATAATATTAGTCATTTTGACTAATCCCACAGTTGTAGCAGTTTACATCTCTTAACCCATACCCCTCTCTCCTTTGCTTCCTCTTTGTTAAGCACTTTTTTTTTTCAGCCTATGAGTCTGTTGTTGCTCTTTTTAGTTGTATACATTCATTTATGGTATTTATTTAGAGTCCACGCATAAGTGATATCACATAGTATCTGTCTTTCTCTGTGTTATTTCACTAAGCATATTACCTAGGTCCATCTGTGTTTCTGGACGGCAGGATTTCACTCTTCTTTATGGCTGAGTAATATTCCATCATATTGATGTGTATGTCCCATATCTTCTCTAACTATTCATCTGTTGATGGGCACTTGGGTTGCTTCCATGTCTTGACTATTGTAAATAGTGCTTCTGAATATTGGTGTGCCTGTTTCTTTTCTAATTATTTTGTTTCTTCACATATATGCTAAGAAGTGGGATTGTTGGGTCATATGGCAATTGTGTTTTTAGTTTTTTGAGGAACCTCTCTACTGTTGTCCATAATGGCTGCCACCATATATTCCCACCGACAGAGTATGAAGATTCACTTTTCCCCAAATCCTATCCAACGTTTGTTACTTGTAGAATTTTTGATGATGGCAGTTTTGACCGGTGTGAGGTGATAACTCACTGTGGTTCTAGGACATGTCTTATTTAACTGTCTTTCACTACTAAATTCAGGTGTTCTGATGAAACAAAAAAGACAATGTCAGTTGAACTAAAGTTAATTCAATTTCACATTAATTTTATTAAATTACTGTAGTTTAATACAAAAATAATTTGTGATTATTTTGTAAACTTTGACTTGGCTGTCTGAGCTGCTCTGATTAGCAACTAATCTGATAATATTGCTTAAATCCTTTCTTTTATTTTTATCTGAATTCACTTTTCCATGAACTTAGGAGATTGGACATGTTATCTCCAAGTCCTTTTACCTAGACTATTCTACGGCTTATTAATAATTCAAAATTGCATTTGGTTGTCATGGCCATGCTTTAAATCTAACCACTCCTGGGAACAAGTTACTGCAATACTGAAATAAGGCACAGAGTAAACACGTTGACTGATTTCAGTAGAGTCTTTCCTCTATTTATCATCCTGATTCTGTTCCGCTCTGAGTCCAAGTCTCCGAATAGATTGAGAAAACAAGTCCACCACGGCAATGCAAAAGCAAGAAGGGAGTTTATTGCTAACTCGAGTTAGGGCACTCTGTCACGTCCAACGCAGTGGAGTGAGGCAGAGAGCCCCGAGCCCAGAATTACAGGAGTATTTATAGACTTAGAACAAAGACAGTGAGTTGGCAAGGGTGGATTGGTTGCAAGGGGTTCTTGGCATCTATTAATTGGCTAAATTTTGCACATGCGAGCTCACTTAAGGGACTTTTCGTGTTATCTGGGCTAGTTCTAACCAGGCTACAGGGAATATGCTGACCGGCTGAGTCTCAAGGTCGGGGGGATGATGATCTCAGCTCCTTCTGGGCAGTGACCCAGCTTTTTCTGTAATTGTAGCTCTGGGTACTTTAGTCCTTGAAGCTTGTCATGGCTTCTGTCAGGTCTCAACATTACCCCCGTTCTTTGGTTATATAGAGGAATCTTCCTCTATTTTCTGGGGCACTGTCTGGTATTGTTGCCTGAGTACAAACAACTGGACCGTATTGATATGTTCTTTTATGAAGGTTATAAGCTTGTTAATGATACAGGGGCCAAAGGTAAGTGTTAGTAGAAGCACCAGCAGGGGTCCCAGCAGCGTAGAAATTAAAGTCGTTAGCCAGGGGGACCGCTGGAACCAGGACTCGAACCACCCTTGTTGAGCCTCTCGCTCTCTTTTACGTTGGGCCAGTCCCTCTCTCACTTTGGCCATAGATTCTCTGACTGCTCCAGTGTGGTCAGTGTGAAAACAGCATTCCTCTCCTAGGGCTGCGCAGAGCCCTCCTTGCTGCAGGAAAAGCAAGTCTAACCCTCTGCGATTTTGCAAGACCACTTCGGATAGGGAGGTCAGTGATTTTTCTAAGGCATCCATTGATTCTTCTAGGTGGGTAATATCTTCATCTATGGTTGCCCGTAGCAAGTTAAATCCCTGACTGTGGAGGGACAGGGCCGCTATTCCTGTCCTGGCTCCGGCGATCCCAAGGCCAAACATAGTTGCTATAGTAATGGCAGTGATTGGTTCTCTTTTAACTCTGCTCTATAGTTCATGAGAGCTGAGAGTCAGTTTTTGGGCCCAGTAATCATATACTGGCTCTTCAGGGTGGTACAGGATTTTTGGCACTACTGCCACCAAAATGCAAAATTCTTCTTTCGGGTCGAATACTGAGCTATGTAGAAAAGGAGTCAGCCCAGCACATGAGCAAACCCACCATCCCCCCATCTCTGGAATTAACCATTTGGCTATGGGCAAGTCTGTGGGCTCAATGGCGTGTGTTCACAGTGGGGATTTTTCTGGTGATACCTTGCCCACACATAACCCCTTTCCCAGACTTCTCTCATCATAAGACCCACTTTTTGTTCTCCCCAGTGGCACTGAGGAGGATCCGTGTTGTTATCCAGATTAGAAGAGACACTGAGGCCCACTGCCTCGTAATAAGGGGGGTACAAGTTGTGGCAAAGCCAGCAGGATCTAGATGCCTCTGGGTTAGTCTGATTTAGAGTTGTATAGGCTGCTCTCACTAATTTCCATAGTGGGTCCGAGTTTCCAAGATTACGAATGGGACCCAAGGGGCCCACAGGTCTAGGTGGAACCAGGGATGTAGGGGCCGTGGTCGTTGGACGGGGAATTGCGTCGACTCTCTCAGCCGGGTTGGGACCTATACTGTACATTTGTATCGGCTCCAAAATTTGGCTTATAATTATAATTCCACTGTAAATGCTTGTAAACTGGTCCCTTCTGGTTTGAATTCCCCAAGACAAGCCTGAAACCCATGCTCTTTCCTTTTTAGCTATTTCTTGGTTAAACCTCACCCTTATTTGTGCATAGTTGCAGTTTTCTTCGCATCCCCAGTCCCTATAGGGAGGTATGGGTTTGGCAAATGAAAAGTTAAGTAGGTCCCAATTCCCTACTTCCCAGCGTCTAGGCCCATCATTAGAAGTTACACAATCCTATGACTTACAATAGTAGTCTTGTGCCCTCCCCCCCCACCACGAGTCTTCCAATTTTGTCTTTGGTAGCCCAGACATACCCAGAATCCCTGATTCCGAAGAAAACCCCTTGCCCAGGTTACATCTACCACTGGCTTGAGGTCAAAGTACAAGTCTGGCCACCAAGTGTTTGGAGGATGTACTTCAGTGGTCAAGTTGAGCAGCTCTCATGTCATTCCATTCTGTAATTTCCAGGTGATCTTGACTGGCTGATGTGGGTTGGCACTAGCAGCTCCAGAGTCGAGAAGAGTGGTCATCAATAAGATGGTCAAGATGACTTGCCTGGTTCTCGTCTGCGGCTGAGCTTCAGCTTGAGGGGGTTTGATGGGTGTGGAGTTACCTCCCATTCTTCTCGGGCTTTCTCTTGTTCTTCTGGGGTGGCCCGATGCACGTGGTTGCAATGCACCCAAGGTCCAATACCGTCGACCTTTAGGGCAGTGGGGGTGGTAAGGAGAACAACATAAGGACCCTTCCATCTAGGTTCTAATGCCTTGGTCTGGTGCCGCTTAACCCATACCCAATCTCCTGAGCCAATATTATGCGAGGGGATGGTTCCCTTGTCTTGACCTTGGTGTATTTCTCGGAGCAATTTCCAGACGTGAGTATGTACTTTGCCCAATGCCATCAGGGCCTCTTGGAACTGCCCTAAAGTAGGGGGAGGTTGTTTCTTTCCCTCAAAGATAGGACACACAGGAGGGGGTCTTCCATACGTAACTTCAAAAGGGGTCAAGTTAAGCTTGTAGGGGGTATTATGCGCACGGAAGAGTGCGAAGGGAAGGAGAGTCACCCAGTCCCTGCCAGTCTCTATTGCCAACTTTGCCAAAGTTTCTTTTAGGGTCCGATTCATTCTCTCAACCTGTCCTGAGCTCTGGGGACTGTACTCACAATGTAACTTCCATTTGGTCCCCAGGGCTAAGGCAAGTCCCTGAACAATCTGGCTCACAAAAGCAGGCCCATTATCGGAGCCAATGGTCACCAGCAGACCAAACCTAGGTACTATTTCTTCTAGGATTTTCTTGGCCACTATCATAGCTGTTTTTCCCTTAGTAGGGAAGGCCTATACCCACCCTGAGAAAGTATCCACCATGACTAGCAGGTAACAGTACCCATACTTGCCTGGCCTTACCTCTGTAAAATCTATCTCCCAATGCTGCCCTGGTCTTTCTCCCCGGTACCTCGTTCCTGCATGTTGTCCTTTTCCTGGCCTCATCAGCTGGCATGCTTTGCAGGCATGGACTATGTCTCGTACAGTCACTTGTTGTTGAGGAAACCTCAGACGTGCTGTCTGGAGAAGCATTAGGGTCTTTTTCTCTCCTAGATGGGTGGTCAGGTGTAGATGCTCACATAGGTGCCGACCCAAGTTGGCAGGAAGCATCAAGTAGTCTTCTGGGTCTCGGTACCATCCATCTTCGCCCTCTCGAAGGTTGGCATTCTCTCGAATCCAAGCAAGATCAGATGAGGAGTACTCAGGAACCAGGGGTAAGGTCCCCATACCCGGGGGTGGTAGTCCTACTGTCAGTATGGGGGCAGTATAGTCTTTATTAGCTGCTTTCCAAGCTGCCGTGTCAGCAGCACGGTTTCCCCATGCCCTGGGGTCCCCTCCTTTTTGATGTCCAGGGACATGCACTATTGACACCACTCGAGGCAGCTGGATGGCCTCCAAGAGTCTGCAGATCTCAGGCAGATTCTTAACTTCTTTCCCTTTGGCTGTCATAAACCCCCATTCTCTATATATTGGGCTCTGAATGTGCACAGTACCAAATGCATACCGGCTGTTTGTAAAAATGGTAATTCTTTTTCCTTTGGCCCTCTCCAGGGCCTGTATTAAGGCAATCAATTCTGCCTTTTGTGTGGAGGTATCTGGGGGAAGGGCTTCAGCCCATATTGTCTGCCCAGAGTCGTCAACTATTGCGGCCCCTGCCCTTCTCTGTCCATCCTTAATAAAACTGCTTCCATCTGTAAACCATATCAACTCACTGTTATTTAAAGGCACATCTGTTACGTCTTTTCGTACCACCGTCGCCTCGGCCAATATCTCACCACAGTCATGAAGGGGGTGATCTTCCTCCAGGTTGGGTAAAAGAGTAGCCGGGTTCAGGAAGCAGGGCATCTGGAAGTGTATCCACGGGGTGTCAAGCAGCAAGGCCTGATAATGTGCCAAGCAGGCGTTAGAAATCCACTTACCCAGCGGCTGCTTTAAAACTCCTTCGATGGCATGGGGAGTGTAGACCAGGAGTTGCTGTCCATAAGTCAGTTTATCAGCATCATGGACCAGGAGGGCAGTGATGGCAATAATTCAAAGGCAAGGTGGCCATCCAGAGGCCACTGGGTCTAGTTGTTTGGAGAGGTAGGCCACTGGTCGCCTCCATGGCCCCCATTTCTGTGTTAAAGCCCCTTTTCCTATTCCCCTTTTTCATCTATGAACAATTGGAAGGGTTTGGACGGGTCAGGGAGAGCAAGGGCTGGGGCCTCTAACAGGGCTCGCCTGAGTTCCTGAAAGCCCTCTTCATCGGCTCAGTCCATTCCCAGTTTTTATTTTCTCTGCTCCCTTTGTATAGTGGCTGGGCTTTTTAAGCGAACCCCAGGATCCATAACCGGCAATAGCCAACAGTCCCCAGAAACTCTCTCACTTGTCTAGGAGTTGCAGGCTCAGGGATCTGCAGTATAGTCTCTTCCATGGCTTGTGTTAGCCATCTTTGCCCTTGTTTTATCTTGTACCCAAGTACACGACCTCCTGCTTAGCAATCTGGGCCTTCTTAGCACTGGCCCGGTACCCCAAGGTCCCCAAAGTTTGAAGGAGGTCGCCTGTTGCTTCTAGGCATGCTTCCTCCATAGTTGCTGCTAGCATAAGACCATCAACATACTGCAATAGAACGATGGTGGGGTGATCAACTCGATACTCACAGAGGTCTTCACCTAGAGCCTCATTAAACAGTGTGGGCGAATTTTTGAAACCTTGTGGTAGTCAAGTCCAAGTCAGCTGTCCAGGGGTCTGATTGCCTTCTTCTATCCATTCGAATGCAAAGATCTCTTGGCTTGTGGGGGCCAGGGGTAAACTGAAAAAGGCATCTTTCAAGTCCAAGACAGTACACCAAACATCATAATCTGGGGACTGGCTGCTTAGTAGAGTATAAGGGTTAGGAACGTGGGATGAATATCACTCACCCATTTGTTGACTTCTCATAGATCTTGAACCAGTCTAAAGTTAATTCCCCCGGGCTTTTTCACAGGCAATAGGGGAGTATTCCATGGGGACCGGCACCTTTTGAGAATCCCTGCCTTCAGAAGGCACTGTATGTGCGGCGTAATTCCTTGCCGGGCCTCTTGGCTCATGGGATACTGTTTTCCTCTCACAGGCAAAGCGTCGGCCTTCAGTTCAACAACAATAGGAGGTCTTTGTTTGGCTAGTCCCATTCCTGCTACTTCTGCCCAGGCCAGGGGGTATCTTTGAATCCATTGTTGCATAGCAGGGTCTATAGCTGTAGGGTGCTCTGGTGAGTACAGTCTATATTCGTCCCTTAATGCTAGAGACAGAACTTGTATAGGATATCTGGTCCTATCTAGAACCGATATCTGTCTGTGGTCGAAGTGAATTTGGGCATTGGCCTTAGATAGCAAGTCTCTTCCCAGCAAGGGTGCTGGGCATTCAGGTATCACAAGAAAGGAGTGGGTCACGTGTTGGGCCCCCAAGTTCACATGTCATTTCGTGGTCCATCCATATCATTTAGTCCAGGTGGCTCCTTGGACCCAGCTGGTCTTTTTAAACATTGGTCCATCTTTCTGATTAAGAACTGAGTATTGAGCTCCTGTATCTACCATGAAGCCAACTGGTTTCCCCTCCACATTTATAGTTACCCAGGACTCGGGGATGGGTGCCGGGCCCTGACCCCCCTAGTCACTATCCTCTCCTGCATAGAGGATATTTGAGGACCTCTCCTGTTTGGTAGGTCTCTCTCTTAGATTTTTCTTGGGGCACTTATCTTTCCGGTGCCTGGATTCCTTACAAAATGCACATTGATCCTTCTTAAGTCCTCGCCTTACTGGCCTCTCTTCACCCTTCGAGTTAACTTTCTTTGCCTTCTGAGAATTATTTCCCTGTTCTATTCCTGAAAACAATATCTGGGCCAGCTCTTTCTGATTTCTATGGTTTTCTTCGGCCCTAAACTCTCTTTCTTCTCATCTGACACGTTCTTCCCTCTCTTCCGGAGTCTCTCTATGATTAAAAACTCTTTCTGCTGCCCTCACTAGGTCTTACAAGGACTGTTAACCCAACATTTCTATCTTCTGTAACTTTCTCCTGATGTCAGGGGCTGACTGAGTTACAAACGCTAGCATGACTGCCGCCCGTGTCTCATTGGCTTGAGGGTCCATAGGGGTGTACTGCCTGAAAGCTTCCATTAGTCTTTCAAGGAAAGCTGCCGGGCTCTCATTTGGCTCTTGTCTAACTAGTTTTATTTTAGCCAAATTTGTTGGCCTCCTGGCAGCCACTCTAAGGCCGGCCATGAGAGTCTGATGGTATACTCGGAGATGCTCCCTACCTTCAGCGCGCTCGAAATCTCAGCGGGGCCGCACCAAGGGAAACCCCTCATCAATCAGGTTAGGCTGCATAGTGGGTCTCACGTCCTCCCCGGGTACATTCTTCCGAGCTTCTGATATGATCTGTTCGCATTCCTCTGTGGTAAAAAGCACCCGCAACAACTGTTGACAATCATCCCAAGTGGGGTTATGGGTGAAAAGGACAGAATCTAAAAGATCAATGAGACCCTGATGTTTTTCAGAAAACAAGGGGGTCTGAGTTTTCCAGTTGTAAAGGTCACTGGTGGAGAAGGGCCAGTATTGATATGTCCGTTCTCCGTCTGCTCAGGCAGGCCCCGCCTGAACTGGAAATGCCCGGACAGTGGAAGAGGAGGGGACCTCCGGGTTGTCTTCCTCCACCACGTTGGTGACTCCTCTGGTTCTTCCCCGAGTCCCCTGGATGGGGCCCCCTTCTCAGGTAGGGGCCGAAGTCTCGACGTCCCTCCTTGTTCCCCCAGATGAGACCTGAGGAACCTGTGGAAGCAAAGGTGGATGCGGATCCGCATAGGGGGCGGGGAAAGCTCGGTCTCCAGGTCTAACAGATTGGAGTACAGTGAGAACTCCTGGAGCACCGGCTTCACCCGATTTTTGCTCTTTTCATCCTCTTTTTCCTTGGTGGTTTCCACGGTTAGCACCTGAGGGCATGAAGAGGCTTGTGACGGGGAAGAGGGACAAGGGGGGTTAGAAGGTGTGAGGACGAAAGGTTTAAGCCAATCTGGTGGATTTTCCACCAGATCCTGCCAGACCAAGATGTATGGAGTTTGGTCCGGGCATCCCGTTGGGACTGAGCCCTTTTTCTCTGACTGCTCAAACGATAGGCAAGCTGAAGGTGCCCTCTGGCGGCCAGTTGACATTAAAAGCAGGCCATTCAACTGAGCAGAGAGTCACCAACTTGCTTTTCTTCACCAGCAGGGATAAATTCTGTGCTCTAGACTTAAAATCAGAGAAATGGTCAGTCACAAGAGTCAAAGGAGTAGAAGCCCTTTGTCCCATGTTTGCAAACATGAGGCATTTGCCCTGGGAACTCCTAGGAACAAAGAACACAGAGATGGTACCGGCACTCACACAGACACAACAACCAGACGCAGACAGCAAACACAAGATGGCCACTAACCGCCCAACACTAGATCTTCCTGGGCTCTCTTTTCAGTCTCACCTGCAGGATTTTCATAGAGCCAGTCACCTCCTCAGTATGATACCGAGCCCCAGTCTCACACTGGACTTATCCTGTACTCACACCCAGCTGCCTCCCCAGTATAATACCGGGCCCTGGTCTTACGCTGGGCTTCCTCAGAGTTAACACCGGTGTTCAGATTTCTTACCTCCTAGCGAGGTCTCCCTTCTACCAGGAGAGTTGCTCTGCCCAGTCAAAGGGAGATCCTGGACGAGCCCCCAAATGTTACACTCTGAGCCCAAGTCTCCGAATAGACTGAGAGAACAAGTCCACCACGGCAATGCAAAAGCAAGAAGGGAGTTTATTGCTAACTCGAGTTAGGGCACTCTGTCACGTCCAACGCAGTGGAGTGAGGCAGAGAGCCCCGAGCCCAAAATTACAGGAGAATTTATAGACTTAGCACAAAGACAGTGAGTTGGCAAGGGTGGATTGGTTGCAAGGGGTTCTTGGCATCTATTAATTGGCTAAATTTTGCGCATGCAGGCTCACTTAAGGGACTTTTCGTGTTATCTGGGCTAGTTCTAACCAGGCTACAGGGAATATGCTGACCGGCTGAGTCTCAAGGTCGGGGGGATGATGATCTCGGCTCCTTCTGGGCAGTGACCCAGCTTTTCCTGTGATTGTAGCTCTGGCCACTTTAGTCCTTGAAGCTTGTCATGGCTTCAGTCAGGTCTCAACAATTCTATTTTCCCGTTGCTACAGAGCAGCCACACAGCTCCCAGTTGGTCTCCATGGAAAACACTACGGAGGTGACTGAGTTCGTCCTTGTGGGGTTATCCAGTGACCCGGAAGTGCAGCTCCTGCTCTTCGTCACTTTCTCTCTCATCTACCTCCTCACCCTGGCTGGGAACCTGGGGATGACTGAGCTGATCCTGCTGGACTCTCGTCTCCACACGCCCATGTACTTCTTCCTCAGCCAGCTCTCGCTGGTGGACTGTGGTTACTCCTCAGCTGTCACTCCCAAGGTGATGGCTGGATTCCTCACGGGAGACAAAACCATTTCCTACGAGGCGTGTGCCACCCAGTTCTTCTTCTTCGTAGCCTTTATCACAGTAGAAAGTTTCCTGTTGGCCGCGATGGCTTATGACCGCCACGCGGCCGTGTGCAGGCCCCTGCGCTACGCCTCCACCATGCCGACCAGGGCGTGTGCGCATCTGCTGGCAGGCTGCTACTTCTGCGGCCTCCTGAACGCTTCCATCCACACTGGGAACGTTTTCAGGCTCTCCTTCTGCAGGTCCAACGTGATCAATCACTTCTTTTGTGATGCACCCCCTCTGCTGGCGCTCTCGTGCTCAGACAGCTACATCAGTGAGATGGTTATTTTCTTTGTGGTGGGGTTCAATGACCTCTTTTCTGTCCTCATCATCTGCATCTCCTACCTGTTTATATTCATCACCATTCTGAGGATGCGCTCATCTGAAGGACGCCAGAAGGCCTTCTCCACCTGCGCGTCCCACCTCACCGCTGTCTCCATATTCTATGGGACCGGCATCTTCGTGTACTTACAGCCCAGCTCCAGCCACTCCATGGGCTCAGACAAAGTGGCGTCCGTGTTCTACGCCACAGTCATCCCCATGCTGAACCCACTGGTCTACAGCCTGAGGAACAAGGAAGTCAAGAGTGCCTTTAAGACAGCTGTGGGGAAGGCAAAGTCTTCTATAGGATTTGTATTTTAATTACATTAAACCTACAATAATGCAACTTTATCCACCTCCAACTATCTGGGGAAAATATTTTCCTGTTTACTCCACACATTTCTAAAGTCTTATGGCAATTTCTCCAGCTGTTGATTAAGTCTGCAAATTAAAATCTCCAAAAATATGATAACAAGAAAGAATAGGTTACCAGGAACATGGGGTTTTTATTTTAAAAATTCTTCCTAGTAAGCCTACTCACCCACACTCTCACATGAACACATACATTTACATGTATGCATTAGCATATGTACACATGCACATCATTCATGAGAAACTCATGAAACCCACACATCTACAGATGAGAAATTAGTTAAGACACAAAATAATGCTCAAAATTCTCTAAGCCAGGCTTCAACAATGCATGTACCATGAACTCCCTGATGAACTATGGACTGAGGTTCGTGACATTGTACGGGAGACAGGGATCAAAACCATCCCCATGGAAAAGAAATGCAAAAAAGCAAAATGGCTGTCTGGGAAGGCCTTACAAATAGCTGTGAAAAGAAGAGAGGTGAAAAGCAGAGAGAAGATGAAAGCTATAAGCATCTGAATGCAGAGTTCCAAAGAATAGCAAGAAGAGATAAGAAAGCCTTCTTCAGTGATCAATGCAAAGAAATAGAGGAAAAGAACAGAATGGGAAAGACTAGAGATCTCTTCAAGAAAATTAGAGATACCAAGGGAACGTTTCATGCAAAGATGGGCTCGATAAAGGATAGATGGTCTGGACCTAACAGAAGCAGAAGATATTAAGAAGAGGTGGCAAGAATACATGGAAGAACCGTACAAAAAAGATCTTCATGACCCAGATAATCATGATGATGTGATCACTAATCTAGAGCCAGACATCCTGGAATGTGAAGTCCAGTGGGCCTTAGAAAGCATCACTATGAACAAAGCTAGTGGAGGTGATGGAATTCCAGTGGAGCTGTTTCAAATCCTGAAAGATGATGCTGTGAAAGTGCTGCATTCAATATGCCAGCAAATTTGGAAAACTCAGCAGTGGCCACAGGACTGGAAAAGGTCAGTTTTCATTCCAATTCCAAAGAAAGGCAATGCCAAAGAATGCTCAAACTACTGCACAATTGCACTCATCTCACATGCTAGTAAAGTAATGCTCAAAATTCTCCAAGCCAGGCTTCAGCAATACGTGAACCGTGAACTCCCTGATGTTCAAGCTGGTTTTAGAAAAGGCAGAGGAATCAGACATCAAATTGCCAACATCCTCTGGATCATGGAAAAAGCAAGAGAGTTCCAGAAAAACATCTATTTCTGCTTTATTGACTATGCCAAAGCCTTTGACTGTGTGGATCACAATAAACTGTGGAAAATTCTGAAAGAGATGGGAATACCAGACCACCTGACCTGCCTCTTGAGAAATCTGTATGCAAGTCAAGAAGCAACAGTTAGAACTGGACATGGAACAACAGACTGGTTCCAAATAGGAAAAGGAGTACGTCAAGGCTGTATATTGTCACCCTGCTTATTTAACTTCTATGCAGAGTACATCATGAGAAACACTGGACTGGAGGAAACACAAGCTGGAATCAAGATTGCCTGGAGAAATATCAGTAACCTCAGATATGCAGATGACACCACCCTTATGGCAGAAAGTGAAGAGGAACTAAAAAGTCTCTTGATGAAAGTGAAAGAGTAGAGCGAAAAAATTGGCTTAAAGTTCAACATTCAGAAAACGAAGATCATGACATCCGGTCCCATCATTTTGTGGGAAATAGATGGGGAAACAGTGTAAAAAGTGTCAGACTTTATTCTGAGGGACTCCAAAATCACTGCAGATGGTGACTGCACCCATGAAATTGAAAGATGCTTACTCCTTGGAAGAAAAGTTATGACCAACCTAGATAGTATATTCAAAAGCAGAGACATTACTTTGCCAACTAAGGTCCATCTAGTCAAGGCTATAGTTTTTCCAGTGGTCATGTATGGATGTGAGAGTTGGACTGTGAAGAAGTCTGAGCACCAAAGAATTGATGCTTTTAAACTGTGGTGTTGGAGGAGACTCTTGAGAGTCCCTTGGACTGCAAGGAGATCCAACCAGTCCATTCTGAAGGAGATCAGCCCTGAGATTTCTTTGGAAGGAATGATGCTAAAGGTGAAACTCCAGTACTTTGGCCACCTCATGGGAAGAGTTGACTCATTGGAAAAGACTCTGATGCTGCAAGGGATGGGGGCAGGAGGAGAAGGGGACGACAGAGGATGAGATGGCTGGATGGTGATGAACGTGAGTCTGAGTGAACTCCGGGAGTTCATGATGGACAGGGAGGCCTGGCATGCTGTAATTCATATTGTCGCAAAGAGTCGGACACGACTGAACTGAATTGAACTGAGGGCTGAATTTGCATTTGATTGGCTTTCAGATCTGCTTCTGAGGTGATCTTCACATTCTGAATTTTTTCATTTGGACTCGAAGCCTATGTCACAGCTTCCGTTTATTAGTAACTCCTCTTCTTTATCATCTTCCCCTTCACAATTTTCATGCCCAGAGCATTTTTTGATGCAGGTTATAGGTGACAGCCATGGGAGTAAGTTGAAGCAGAAGAAGACTGTTTCACCCCAAGGCAAAATATGGATTCAAGGGATAAACTGAGCAAATGGCCCTACAGCCAATGACGGGTAGGGAAGACACAGTGAGGCCTGCTGGAGGGCTCCGAAGATCTCAGTGGACACAGTGTGCGTGTGCTCAATAGCTCAGCTGTGTCCAGCTTTTTGAGATTTCATGGACTGTAGCCCACCAGGCTCCTCTGTCCATGGAATTTTCCAGGCAGGAAAGAGGAGCCTGGTGGGCTACAGTCCATTTCCTAATCCAGGGAATCTTCCTGACCCAGGGATTGAACCTGTGTCCCTTGAGCCTCCTGCATTGGCAGGCAGATGCTTTACCACTGTGCCACCTCTACGAGGAAAGACTTATTAAGAAGAGAGGCTGTCACACTTCAAAAATAATCCGCAACCTGAAGACTTGGATATTGCATCCTACTTTTTTCAAACCAATAGAGAAACCATGCCTTCATCCTAATATATTATTAGAGCTAACACTCATCAAGCCTATGCTTATTGCTTCTCATGCATTATTTTATTAACTTTAAGTATGGCCCCATTTGCAGTACATCTTTGTTTTTAATGATGAAAAGTGTGAGGCTCGGAAAACTTAAGTTAGGACAGTGTCTCCCGATAGTAAATGGTGAGGTACTTTTAGAATGTGCTTCTCCTCTTCCCAGATCTTGAGTTCTTACACTCAGCGCATTTTCTTCTGCGCTGTTGCTGCCGGTTGCATATATTAGCTGTTGCAGTAATTCTGCTCCACAGGCATATGTCTCTGTTACTCCACTGTAAGTCCCAAACCCAGAGACAGTATATTAGTTCTTTCAGTATTCCTAATAGCTAATATTGAGTGTGGTCCAGTGGATTCAGTGAAAGACATAAGTTAAATTAATTCACTTCAATTCAAATTTCAGTTAATATCATGAGAACTAGGAACTAGTCTATCCAAGCACAAAGCTTGGCTCTGCCAGTTACTATTCATGTAAATCAAATTAAACAATCTTTTGGAGCCTAAGTTATCCCATAAAATCAGTGATGGTGATGACTAATGACTGTGACCCTCATAGCACTGTGGAGAGGTGAAATGAATATATGCATACAGTCAATCTTCAGATTCACAGATTTCCTATAGTTAAAATTTATTTTAATCCTAAAATAAATATTTGCAGAGCTTTTGTGATCATTTAGGGACATGTTCAGAGTGGTGGAAAATCTGCGTTGCTTGACATTCACATTTCCAGCAGAGGTTGAACAAAGCAATGGCTCTGCCTTCTTAGTTCCATTTCCTTATTGTAACTGTTTTTTATTTTTTAATATTTAATTAAAGGGTAATTGCTTTACAATGTTGCACTGGTTTCTTCCATACAACAGAACGAACCAATCATAGTGTAGTGAAGTCACTCAGTTGTGTCCTACTCTTTGCAGTCCCGTGGACTGTAGCCTACCAGGCTCCTCCATCCATGGGATTTTCCAGGCTAGAGTAATGGAGTGGGTTGCCATTTCCTTCTCCAGGGGATCTTCCCGACCCAGGGATTGAACCCAGGTCTCCTGCATTGTAGGCAGATGCTTTTATCATCTGAGCCACCAAGGAAGTCTATCAGCCATAAATATATACATATGTTCCCTCCTTCTTGAACCTCCTTCCCTCCCACCACCAACCTCATCCCCCCCCCCACCCTCATCTTCCCCTGGCTGTCTCTCTTACACACGGCAATGTCTCTGCTTCAGTGCTCCTCTCTCAGCTCATCCCACCCTCTCCTTTCCCCCGTGTCCACAAGTCTGTTCTCCGTGTCTGTGACTGTATTCCTGCCCAGTAACTGTACAGCTCATCTGTACCATTTTTCTAGATTTCATGTATACGTGCTGTTGCTTTTCAGTCGCTAAGTTGTGTCTGACTCTTTGCAACCCCATGGACCGCAACATGCCAGGCCTCCAGTCCCTCACCACTTCCCGGAGTTTGCCCAAGTCCGTTGTCCATTGACTCGGTGGTGCTATCCAATCGTCTGATCCTTTGCTGCCCTCTTTTCCTTTTCCCTTCAATTTTTCCAAGCCTCAGGGTCTTTTCCAATGAACTGGCTCTTCGCATCATGTGGCCAAAGTATTGGAGCTTCAGCTTCAGCATCAATTCTTCCAGTGAGTATTCAGAGTTGATTTCCTTTAGGACTGCTAGTTTGATTTCCTTGCAGTCCAAGGGACTCTCAAGAATATATATAGAGAGAGTCCATTTTATATATATACTACAATTTCTTTTTGTGTTTGCCACTTTATTTTTTTATTGAAGCACAGTTGATTTACAGTGTTGTGTTAGTTTCTGGTGTACATTCTTTTTCATATTATTTTCCACTGTGGTTTATAACAGGACTGAATATAGCTCCCTGTGCTGTACAGGAGGACCAGGCTGTTCATTCATTCTGTGTCTAATAGCTTGCTTCTGCAATCCCGAGCTCCCAGTCCAGCTCCTCCCACTCCTGACCCCCTAGGCAACCGCAGGTCTGTGTCAGCGAGTCTGCCTCTGGCTCATGGAGATTCATTTCCATCCTATTCTAGATTCCACGCGTAGATGATGCCACACCACACGTCTCTCTGTTTCACTTCACGTCATGTGATGGTCTCTAGTTCCATCCATTCAGTTGCAAATGGCATTGCTTCACTGTTTTTGTGGCTGTATACTATTCTCTCTCTCTCGTGTGTGTGTGTGTGTGTGTGTGTGTGTGTGTGTGTGACATCTTCTCCATCCAATCAGCTGTCAGTGGATATGGAGGTTGTCTCCGTGTTTGGGCCATTGGCAATGGTGCTGCTGTGAACGTAGTGAAAGGCCCTCAGTCATGACTCTGTGACCCCCGTTCTGACCCCCTTTGTGACCCCATGGACTGCAACCTGCCAGGCGCCTCTGTCCATGGACCTCTCCAGGCCAGAACACTGGAGTGGGTAGCCAGTATTATTCTCCTTCTCTAAGGGATCTCCCCAAACCAGGCACCAAACCCAGGTCTCCTGCATTGCTGACGGACTCTTCAGCACCTGAGCCGCCAGGGAAGCCCATGAACATAGGGTGTGTGTATCTTTTTGAACTGTGCTTTTGCCCTGAAATATGCCAGGAGTGGGATTTATGGATCACATGGCAACTCTATTTTTAGGTTTTTAAGGCACCACCACGCTTTTCTCCACAGTGGCTGCACCAATGTACATTCCCACCAACAGTGTAAGAAGGTTCCGTTTTCTCCACATCTTCTCTAGCGTTTGTTATTTGTAGACTTTTTAATGATAGCCACTCTGACCAGTGTGAGGTGGTACCTCATTGTGACTTAGACTTTGTTCGCCACTTTGAATAATCCTCAAACAGGCAAGTAGCAACATAAAAGTATCTCCCAGGGAATTCCCTGGCGGTCCAGGGGTTAGGACTTTAATTTCTGTAACCGTTCATCTCTTGATGGACACCTAGGTTGCTTCCATGCCGTGGTTACTATATAAGTGTTTTCATGCAGTCTTTGTAGAGTCAGTTTTTCACATTTTAATCCTTCCTGTTATGTGAATTTTTTAATTTAAAAATTAAATTTTCCTGAGTATAGTGCTAAAAGAAGACTGTGATTAGCCTTAAGGAGAATATA
>SJYG01000376.1:751901-805484 GCA_006410535.1 Litocranius walleri
CAAACCGTGAACTTCCTGATGTTCAAGCTGGTTTTAGAAAAGGAAGAGGAACCAGAGATCAAATTGCCAACATCTGCTGGATCATGGAAAAAGCAAGAGAGTTCCAGAAAAACATCTATTTCTGCTTTATTGACTATGCCAAAGCCTTTAACTATGTGGATCACAATAAACTGTGGAAAATTCTGAAAGAGAGGGGAATACCAGACCACATGACCTGCCTCTTGAGAAATCTGTATGCAGGCCAGAAATCAACAGTTAGAACTGCACATGGAACAACAGACTGGTTCCAAATAGGAAAAGGAGTACCTCAAGGCTGTATATTGTCGCCCTGCTTATTTAACTTCTATGCAGAGTACATCATGAGAAACGCTGGACTGGAAGAAACACAAGCTGGAATCAAGATTGCCAGGAGAAATATCAATAAACTCAGATATGCAGATTCTATTTAGTAAGTCATAAAAGACAAAGAGCTGATTTATTTGAAAAGACCCTGATGCTGGGAAAGATTGAGGGCGAGAGGAGAAGGGGACAACAGAGGATGAGATGGTTGGATGGCATCACCGACTCAATAGACATGAGTTTGAGTAAACTCCGGGAGTTGGTGATGGACAGGGAGGCCTGGCTGCAGTCCATGGGGTCGCAAAGAGTTGGAGACGACTGAGCAACTGAACTTAACTGAACTGAAAAGACAAAACATATCAAGCTATTTTAATGCTTAATATCTGAGTTGGTTATGGTAATGCAGTTCATTCTAGTGATTCTAAGCTTCTGTAAATAATGTAAACATAATAGTACTTTTTAATAGTAAACATAATCTATATTAAATATTAGAGTAGAATAATATTTATGTGTTTTGTTTTGATCCTTGGGAAGCTCGATTCTGTAATAAAGATGCCATAGGAACTTGCACTGATATTCCTTTCTCTGGGTCTACATACTTAGAGACTTCCGTACTCCCAGTATTTGCAAGACTGTGTTTGGATGTACTGAGATGGACACCAGTGTGGACGGATGTTGTAATCCAAATATATTCTCTTCTGGCTCTAAGTTTATGATGATAGTGACATGTCTTCTACTGGGGCCATTTAAAAGCTACTTTTTAAACTTTTCATATTTTATTTTTCATCGTAGGGTAATTATAATATTGTGTACAGCACTGTGAAATGGCCATAGGTGTACATACGCCCCCTCCCTCTTATACTTCTCTCCCACTCCTCCCCCTCCCAGCCCTCTAGGTTGTCCCAGATCAAGAGCAAAGTCCCACTGGCTATCTGTTTTACATATGACCTTGTGTGTGTTTCAGTGCTATCCTCTCAAATTGTCCCACCCTCTCCTTCCCTCACCGTGTCCCAAAGTCAGCCCCTTACATCTGTGTCTGCTGTGCTGCCCTGCACACGGGTCGTCGGCGCCGTCTTTCTGGACCCATATATAGGTGCTGATATGTGGCAGTTGTCTTTCTGACTTCCTTCATTCTGCATGTTAGGCTCTAGTCATCCCTCTCATTAGAACTGACTCAAATGTGTCCCTTTTTACAGCTTAGTGATACTCCATTGTGTATATGTACTACAGCTCCCTTATCCATATATCTGTCAGTGGACATCTAGGTTGCTTCCATGTGCTAGTAACTGTAAATAATAAATGCTTTTAGAATGTGTTTTAGCTTTACAGAATAGGAGCAAAGACAAGGTGAGCCACAAAACGGAAAGAACTTGAATTACTGTTCTACTGAGTTTCTGTAGAACCACTAACTGAACAATATATGAGCAAGAACAATCTCTGTGGTTAAGCCACTGCCATTTTGGACTTTGCTTGTATAACAGCAAATATTATAGTATTATTGATACCAACTCTATGGGGTCGCACAGAGTCGGACACGACTAAAGTGACTTAGCAGCAGCAGCAGCATAAAGAGATTCCTGAAGACAATCTGGATGCTGCTTGCAAGAAGTGGAAGGACACTGTGGCAAGAAGCACCATGAAGCGTCTACAGCACGATTTAATTTCCCTAATATTTGTCAATTGTCAATCAGCTTCTAAAACATAACCAGGAGAAAAAACCACAAGTTTTTGGGAAAAAAGAGACCATTCCAACCAAATTTTCTTATCTAAAGAAACATACTAAAATCTTCTGAGCTTCTTACATGTGCTTTTATTCATGGTTTTGTGTGTCCAGTGTTTTACTTATATGCTTACGTTGTTATACGGTAGAGAAAATACGAACACATGAATGAATCAAATATAATTAATAAAGTTTACTTCAAGCAGTGCAAGCGGCGCACCGAATACTCAAAGACCCCCGTGGACATCCTCATTCAGATATCACATATTTGGACATAAAATTTTCTTTTTTCTTGATGATAGACCTTTGAATGAGAAATAGTAATATTATCTCAGTAATTTAGAAGTAGTGTGGGCCCTAAAATGTGGATAATTTCATGGTTAAATACAGGAGAGGAATGAAAGTAGGTTATTTGAAGTATTACAGCTTTAAAAGGTGAAGCCTAGAGACAAGCTTGCTTTTTCAATCGCCTTCTTAAATGCACTTCTAACTTCCTTGTTTCTTAAACTATAGACCAGGGGTTCAGCATGGGGATGACCATCGTATAGAACACAGATGCGATTTTGTCTGTGTCCATGGAGTGGCTGGAGCTGGGCTGGGAGTACGTAAAGATGGCGGTCCCATAGAAGATGCAGGTGGAGAAAGCCTTCTGATATCCCTCAGGTGAGGGCATCTTCAGGATGGTGACAAATATGAACAGGTAGGAAATCAGGATAACCAAGAGGGCAAAAAAGATACTGAAGCTTGCCACAAAGACAAGAACTAGCTCACTATCATGTCTATCAGCGCAAGAGAGAGCCATGACTGCTGGGACATCACAGAAAAAGTGATGGACGAGATTGGACCTACAGAAAGAGAGCCTGAATGTGTCCCTAATGTGAATAGAGGCATTCAGAAAGCTGTAGATAGGAGCCCGCGGCCAGACCAGCACACACACTGGTTGTCATGGTGGCTGTGTAGTGTAGGGGTTTGCACACGGCTGCATAGCGGTCATAAGCCATTGAGGCCAAGAGGAAATTTTCCATGGTGGCCAGGGCTATGAAAAAGAACATCTGAGCAGCACACGCATTGTAGGAGATGACCTGGTCTCCCATAAGCAGCTCAGCCATAACCTTGGGAGTGACAGCCGTAGAATAACAGAAGTCTACTAAAGACAAGTTACTAAGGAAAAAGCACATGGGAATGTGAAGACGAGAGTCCATGAGAATCAGAACAATCATCCCCAGGTTTCCAACCACGCTGAAGAGGTAGATGGCCGTAAACACGATGAACAAGAGCACCTGCAGTCCGGGGGCACTGGTGAGTCCCAGCAGGATGAATTCAGTCACTTCTGTATTATTCTCCATGGATGTGGTTTGGGAATCACAAGACGCCCTGGAGCAATGAGGAACAGAGGGACAGAGAAACTGAATGGAGAGAAATTGAAACAGACAGGTAACTAGATGCATGACTGGTAGACAGGGGAATGTGCATCATTGCATTACAGCAGTAATTACAGCTTCAGTATTATTCATACAAAATATGGCTTTGACAAGTTTTGATGCATATTAATAAATTATAGAGTTATACATTGTTGAAACTGAAGGGTCTTTACGGTTCATCTCCTACTGTCTAAATTTTATAAATTTATAAACTGAAATATGAAAATATAAAGTCGTGATCAAGATGGCATGTCTGGAGTGAACGCATGTGTCATTTCAGTCCCTGGGCCTCATAAAGGCTTACATTTCTATGCTGCTATTGTGCCTGGAGCTGCCCTGTACACGTCGCCTGTGTAGCAATTTGCTTTTCTCAATAAGCTTATAAGACTGACTAGATGTTACCCTCTTTTAACTTTTGAAGTATAAGGGTTGAGTAATATATTTAAATTCACAAAATTATTACTGTTGAAGTCAAGTTTTATAGCCAAGAAGAGTCGTTCTTTGGCCCACTGGTCTGGGACTTTGGGATTCACAGATGCAAATTATGTTATACAGGACAGATCAACAATAAAGTCCTGGTTTTCTCCATGTACAGAAGAATAATACCTCAAGGTAGTATTGTGAGAATTAGATGAAATAATGCATCAGAAAAATAAATCAAATGCTGAGTGCCTAGCATCTCCTGATAATCATTAGCTGTGATATTATTATTAGGATGGAATGATAGGCTATGTGTTTGAGAAAGGCAGGTGAAATCGGGGATTCAGATGTGGGTGAGTTTTGAAGTCCAGCAGCCTCTCTCTTCAACTTGCTTTATCTCACACTCTGTCCACCGAAAGTTTCGTGTCCTCCAGGGTCTCTGACTGTTGGGCCTCTGATACCATCAGTGGCTGTTCCAGCCACTCCACGTGAAGCATTCGTTTGTCTATTTTCTTTCTTAAAGTCTTTATTTTAGCATGAGTTGAGTCTCTTTAAGCTCGTTCTTTCTCTCATCACCCGCATCCTGTCTCATAGGCTCATGACACAGAGCATGTATGTGCTGTGCTTGGGTGCGTGTGTGCTCAATCATGTCCAGCGCTTTCTGACCCCATGGACTCACGCTCCTCTGTCCTTGGGATTTTTCAGGCGAGAATACTGGAGTGGGTTGCCATTTCCTTCTCCAGGGGATCTTCTCCACCCAGGGATCATGCCCACTCCTCTTACATCTCCTGCATTGGCAGGTGGGTTCTCTGCCAGCTGAGCCACTGGGGAAGCCCCACTAAGAGCACATACATCTGTGTTTATGCACATGTATGCACATATACTTACTCACGTGTTTATATGTATATCCACACGTATATAAATAATACACACACTCATTCCTCTGAGTGAGTGAGTGAGTGAAAGCTGCTCAGTTGTGTCCAGCTGTTTGCAACCCCATGGACTGTAGCTTGTCAAGCTCTTCTGTCCATGGAATTCTCCAGGCAAGAGTGCTGGAGTGGGTACCTTTTCCCTTCTCCAGGGAATCTTCCCAACCCAGGGAAATTCTTGACTGTCTGAGCCACCAGGGAAGCTCACCTTTCCTTTTAATCCTCAGTGATGCTGTAAGGTGGATCACGTTATTAAACCCATTTTACCAGTGAGAACACTGAGGACTTGAGCAGCTATGTAAAGCTGCACAATTACATAGTTAGATGAAAACGATTCAGGATTCAAGATTCAAACCTGGCCGTGACCAAATCAGAAGCCTGTGCTCTCCGCCACCTCACTAGCTGCATTTGCAAATATGCGAGTAATCACAAGGATGAGATTATGGGGGAAAGATTACAACAGAGTTTGCTGCTGCTGCTGCTGCTGCTGCTGAGTCGCTTCAGTCGTGTCCGACTCTGTGCGACCCCATAGACGGTAGCCAACCAGGCTCCCCCGTCCCTGGGATTCTTCAGGCAAGAACACTGGAGTGGGGTGCCATTTCCTTCTCGAATGCGTGAAAGTAAAAAGTGAAAGTGAAGTCGCCCAGTCGTGTTCGACTCTTCGCTTAGGATCTCACTAACTTGATTAGAACACTTCTGTGGTTTAAAGAAGGGTTATTTCACTCTCCTGTGGTTTTCTTTCTTGTCTCCAATGAGAGGACATAGGAGAGTCACTAAGATGAGATTAAGGCTTAGTAACGGGATCATTTATTCTTATATTTTTTTGCTATTCTTTGACAGGAGAACAACATGACTTTATTCCGTACATATCTCTAAAACTCCTGTTGATGGAAATTTTGACATTCACTTCAGCCTCAACTCACTGTTTTAGAAAAAAAAAATGTGAAACCATCTCTTCTGTGTTCAGATAATTCATAGTAGATATAGCTGCCCCATAGATTTTACATGAATTATACTTCTCACTAAAAATGTATATGAAACATAGAAGCTTACCTTGCTGCTGGAAAAGAAGAGACAGTCGATCCCGAAGAGTGATAATGAAATCAGTCATTTAGTCATGGGAATAAAGCACATACCCCTTGTAGCTCAGTCGGTCAAGAATCCGCCTGTGATGCAGGAGACCCGGGTTCAATTCCTGAGTCCAGAAGATCCTCTGGAGAAGGAAATAGCAACTCACTCCAGTATTCTTGCCTGGAAAAATCCCATGGACAGAAGAGCTTGGCGGGCTACAGTCCATGGGGTTGCGAGGGTTGGAAATGATTTAGTGACTAAACCACCACTGTTAGAGACGTTCTTTATCAGATACTGGTCCAAAGATTCCAAGACCTCCAAGACAAGTAAAGATGGAGGAAGGAACCCAACATGGAGTTAGAAACCTGGATAAAAGTCCCAAATTCACCACTAATTCTAACTATGCTCTTGGAGAAGACACTTTTCCTCTCCTTGTTTGAAAAACAATTAATAATATTACCTCTTTTCATATATTTCGTACAGACTTGCGACTGTAACTAGCAGATGAGGGAAGCTCCGTAAAACACCTTGCTGAGAGATTATCACTTTAAAGCCGATCAATATAATTTTACTCTGAGACGTTTTCTCTGGCCACTATAGCAAATCCTCAGGTTCGAGGTCAGAGAGGGATGCCTGTGTTTGGTAAATGATGGCCAGGGGGGCTCAGCACAGAGTCAGTGACGTCACATGGATTTATGTTGGGATTTCAGAGGCTGGCTCATGGGAGTCAGAAGGGAGCCATAGAAACACAGAATTCTCTGGGGCTTTCCCCCATGAGAGCATCTGTAGCTCTCATCCTATGTCCTTAGGGAAGACAGAATTAAATAGCTTATGGGGTTGTGCTGGATATATTGAGAGTGTACACGTGTTTTCGTATTCGCTGCTTGCTCTTCATTTTTTTCCATTTTGTACTCAAAGTACAATTTACAAACCATCAACGTCCATAGCTTGTAGTGTATTATTCTAAGAGTTTGGTTAAATTTTATCTGGTCAGGTACCACTGCTGCAACTCCAATACAGAAGAGTTCTATCACCTTAACAAAAACCCTGAGCTTTTTTATGCCAAGAGCAGCTTTTTTATGCCAAGCAGTCGAGAGAAAGTGAATTCAACTTGCTACCATTTTGTCTGATTCAGGTCCACAATGAATTGGATGGTCATCACTCACATTGGAGAGGGTCATCTGCTTCACTCATTTCACTGATTTAAATGCTGATGTCTTCTACAAACACCCTCACAGTCACACCCAAAAACAGAGTTAAATAACATATCTGGGCGTTCCCTGACCTACTCAAGTTGATGCGTATAATTAACCACCACAGAGGGACTAGTTATTTTCATTTTGCTGTCTTGTAGCTATTTCCCACCCCCCTTTTGTTCCCATGATGCCTTGCTTTGTGCATCGCTGGCTTTTTGTAGTGATAGACTTTGATTCCTTTCTTATTTTCTGTTGTGCATCTTCTACTGGTACTGTCTTTGGGATCACCATGGGGCTTACACAAATGTCTCATAGTTACAACAGCCTCTTTCTGACGGGTAGCAACTTAACTTCCATCACTTACAAAACTCTGCTCCTATGTATCTCTTTCTCTTTTCTTTGCTCATATCACAAATTGTATCTTTTCATGTTTGGTATCTGGTAATACAAACTTACAGTCACAGTTATTTTTATCTGTTTACCTTTTATATTCTATGCTAGAATTCAAAGTGATTTACATGCTTCAATGATCATATTGCAAAATTCTGTATTTGTCTATATATTTACCTTTATCAGGGAGTTTTCTATTTTCATATCGTTTTGTATTGCTGTCTAATGTCTTCTCATTTCAACTTGAAGGACTGCCTTTAGCATTTCCTATCAGGCAGGTCTACCAGTGATGAACTCCTTCTGCCTGTCTAAAAGTTGGGAGTATAGTTGACATACAATGTTACATTAGTTCAGGTGTGTGACACTGTGACTTATATGCATTAAAGATGATCACCACAATAAGTTTAGTTACCATCTCTCTCAACTTAAAGTTTTCATTGTACTGTTAGCTATATTATCTGTTCTGTACACTGCATCCCCAAGACATATTTTATAGTTGGAGGTGGTGCCTTTTAACCGCTTTCACCTACTCCACCAACCCCCCGCCTCTCCCTTCTAGCAAACGGCTGCACAGCAGTGCCCTGCCGGCTGCCTCTTTTGTTCATGGTAACGTGCATGCTCCGATGCTACTCTCCCAACCTGCTCCATCCTCTCCCCCCGCTGTGCCCACAAGTCTGTTCTCTATGTCTGCGTCTCTAGTCCTGCCCTGCAAATAGCTTCATCAGTACCATTTTTCTAGATTTCCTATATATGTGTTAGTACACAGTATTTGCTTTTCTCTTTCTGACTTACTTTGCTAGAAATTTTGATTGGAACTCTGCTGAGTTTGTCTCCTCAAAATTCAGAATTGTCTAGTCCAGCCCTCTAGTGTTTCACCCTATTACCATTAACATAAGACTGTTTTGTGAGTGAGAGTGTCTTGAAACAGAGTTCCCTCCTCTAGCCTATCCCTTCTCGCAGATCTTCCTGACCCAGGAATTGAATTGAGGTCTCCTGCATTGCAGGTGGATTCTTTACCAACTGAGCTATTAGTAATAGAAGAGTTTGGACCAATTCTTCAGCATCCACTTATCCAAAACTTAAAGACTACTGGTGATGTATGGAGATCTTTTCACTATATCTCCAAAAATATCTGTTATAATCTGTTTATTCAGTTATAGCCATCCCAGTGTATCTGATACGGTATCTCATTGTCATTTTAACTTTTATGATTTATGATCATTTTTATCTCTTCATGTGGGTTTTAGGCACTAATGCATGTTTTTCTATAAAATGTATTTTCAAATTTTCCCCATCTTCAATTGAGACATTTGTCTTCTCATTACTGAGTTGTAAGAGTTCTATATTCTCAAAATTATCTTTTTAATTAGATATTTGATTTGTAAACATTCTCTCCAAATTTGTGGTTTAATCTTTTTATTTTATAAATGATGTTTCTTAATATAGAAACATTTTGAACTTTAATAAAGTTAAACTTATAACTCCAGAATATCTAATTGCTTCTTTTTCATAACTGTAGTATCTTTGTTGATATTCTCTATTAGACGCTGTTGTTTAGTTGCTAAGTCAAGCCCAGCTCTTTGCAACCATGGACCATAGCCCTCCAGGCTCCTCTGTTGGTGGGACTTTCCAGGCAAGAACACTGGAGTGTGCTGCCATTTCCTTCTCCAGTGCATCTCCCTGACCCAGGGATCGAGTCCACACCGCCTCCGTCTCCTTCAGTGGCGGCAGGTTCTTTGCCGCTGAGCCACCAGGGGTGCTCGGTCTCTGTTAGACGAGTCGCTGTAACCGCGTGTGTTTGTGTGGACTGTTGCTTCATTCCTGTCTGACTCTCGGCGGCCCTATGGCTGCCCACCCATGGGCTCTCCAGGCAGGGACACTGCAGCGGGCTGCTGCTTCCTCTTCCAGGGGGTCTTCCCGTCTGGGATCAGCCCGCCTCTCCTGCCTCCCGCAGTGGTGGGCGGGCTCTTTACCGCTGCGCCGCTGGTGTTTTCCTTCCATTCTTTGCCTGTTGCTGCCCTCAGTTCTTTGAAAGTGTATGGACATCCTCAGAGAGTTTCTGCTGACTACTTTTTCATATTTTCCTCCAAATTTCATGCTTCACATTTGTGTGTGTGTTAAATAAGTGGACACTTCAGACAATATCGTGTAGAAACGGAATTCTGACCGGCCTGTGATTGTTCGAAATTTGCTTTCGTTTGTTTAGTGACCTGGCTGCACTGATTTTAGGGTCTGTTTCCTTGTGCTGCAGAGCCACTGAGCCTCTGGCCAGTCTTTTAAAATCCCGTTTTTATTTATAAGCCTGTCTTCTCTGGGGTTGCAACTGTAGTACTAGCCAACCAACAGTCAGAGTTTTCCTTATGTGCATTTTCATGAGAGGGTCTGAATGTGTGGACTGGGGACCATCGAGATTTAGAGAGACAGTTGACAAATCCTGCTTTGGCTTTTGGTTTCTGTTTGTGCAGGTCCTCGAGGTCAGCTGGATTAAGTCCCTGGCATCTGCTCTGTTCTTTCCATAACCTTGAACGTGACCATAACCTTCTCAATACCCAGGGAAATGTCAGAACTTCTTAAAGCCCGCCTATCGTTTTCTAGATATCACTAAAAACCTTAATTTTTCCCTTACTTCTGAACAGTATCACAGCTTTAGGCACCTGTGGTTTGGCCTTCTCCAGCGGTCCTACCAGTTGCTGCTGTGGAGCCGACAGATCTCGCTCAGTTCTGTAGACAACACAGCTTCCTCACAGCCTTAGTACTTTCACTCAGTTGCCTCATTCTGTGAGGAACACTCAACTCTGGTGTAGACAGTACCAAGGACTGGCAATGGCATGAAGAAATTGAGATACTTTACCAGTGGGAATGCAAGTGGTATGTTACTTGTTTATAAAGTTGGCGGTCTTAAAATGTGAGACATAAATTTACCCCATCAGCCAACAATTCCACTTATAGGTATTTACTCAAGTGAAATGCAAACCAGTGTTCAAACACAAAACTATATGCAAATGTTTATAGCAGATTTAACTGTAATCAATAAAACTAAAAATAAACAACCTGGCTATATTCCATATAATAGAATAGTTCTTGATAAATAAAAAATACCAATCTACTGATATGAGCCGCAAAAGGATGAATGTATTATGTGTTATCCCAGATGAGAGTAGCCAGACCCCAAAGCTACCTGCTGTATGATTTCACTTGTATGATATTTCTTACAAAGGAACAGTCATGTGACAAGTTCAGGTTCCAGTATCTGGGAGTGGCAGGAGAGTTTCACTGAGAAAGAGCAGGGAAATTTGAGTGCAGACAAGCCTGTTCTTTACTATGATTGTGTTGCTGGATACATGATCACACACATTTGTCCAAACTCTCAGAACTGTACACTAAAATATGAAGTTGCAAATAAATTACACTTAAACTGAAAAAAAGAAAGAAATGACAAGAGAATAATGTTAATATATCTGCGTGCTCAGGAAGCCAAGCTCGTCCTCAAGGCAGTTTAATTGCTTCTTTCTGAAGTAAGTGGAATGAGTCCCTTTGGCTATCTCATGGGGCTTGTCCTGATACAAGCTCCAGGTCCCTAACATTCCCTCCTGGCTCCCATTCATTAGCTTCTAAAATCCCCAAATAGTTCTCCTTGACATCATTTTAGAAGGAACAGGCTACATACAGAACCTCTGGTCATTTAATTATTCATCTGAATGTGAATAGTTGTTAACACACATAAAGGCCTTCCTCAAAACAGGATTTTCTATGAGTCTGCAGCCACTGACAAGGAAAACCCCTAAGATAAACATTATATGGAATGTAGTCAAAAAGACACCAGCTTACCGAGCTCTGTTACAGGCCTTCTTTCCTTAGCTCTTCGCGGCCACAAGCCGCTGAATTATGCTCATGTGGCAATCATGTCATATCTATTCCACAAAACCTTGGTCTAAGGTGAGTGACAATTATAAGGACACCTTTTGATTAGCATCACAGAGAGAGTTTCTTCAACAGAACTTTTAAATTCTACCCTGGAAGAGCTTCAGATCAGACTGAAAATTCAGGATTTGCAGCCTCTTTTTTTCAAAAGACAGGTAAGCTTCTATAGTCCACATGCATTTTGAGCAAGAAGTGTAATACGTGTAAAAAGCAGTCATGAAGCTGATACCATGAGCTATTTGAGCTCAAATTGGAATGTCATAAACATTTTCCTGAAAAAACTGGGATAGAGTCGAATTACAAAATAATTCCCCTAGTTGGAAGTTCAGTTATGCTCGTGAAGCTCTACGTTATGTTCCTAAAGAGGATGCATCAAAACAGTAGGTGACGACTGAGTAGGTGGTAATTTCATTGTTTTCTCTCTTCTCATGTCATTGTGGTGGGAGCTTACACTGTTTGAATTAACAGTTGTTTAGATTCCAGAAGAGTTCTCATGAGGTTTTTTTAGATCTCTGTGCCATTTACTATTCTTTACCTCACAATCTCACCCTTTTCAGGACATCTAGAAAAGTTGATGGAGCAGTCATTCAGAACTGTAGGCTGTAAAATGAATCATATATTCATTTAAATATTAAATATATGTTGTATTATATAAGTAGTTTAGGAAATAACTTCTCAAATTCTCATTTTTAGTATCTGTAAAACATTCATAATAGAGTTAACGTTTACTGTGAAGATTGAGACATATCTAAATATATATTTATCTTATTCGAGATTTTAGGACCCAGCATATGCTATAAATTGTTATAGGTTATTTTACCACGTTTGTCAGAAATTGGTAAGCACAAATCCTTTAGAGACTAGGAATGGAAACTTAAATAACAGCATGGACGGAGAAAGATTTTACAAACAAGCGCTGCCAGAGAATGAACATGCTTCCAATGCTCCAAATCTAAATTAAAAAGTAAAAGCATGGAACTTGCTCCAGAACAGAGGTGCAGACTAGAATTAAACTCCTGGCCCGTCATTTATCAATTCTGTATTTCTGTGACCCAGCTAATGAATGAGAGTGAAGTGAGTAAAAATGAGTTTGAGAGAAAACTCTTTCAAATATGGATCAGAAGGAAAATTAAGCAAGATAGGCTGGACATCCCTGAATTTTCATATAAAATGTCTGTGGTTGGTAAGTCACTAAGTTGTGTTGAAATCTTTTGCAACCCCGTGGACTCCTCTGTCTGTGGGATTTTCCAGCCAAGAATGCTGGAGTGGGTTGCCACTGCTTACTCCAAGGGATCTTCCCCATCCAGGGCTCGAACTAGCACTTTCTGCATTGACAGGTGGATTCTTTACCAACGCACCACCAGGGAAGCCCTAAAATGTCTGAGATGGAGTAAGAAGTCCTGGCAGGCACGAGAAAGACTAAACAAACTCACGCGTGGGGAAAGGCATATTGAGAAATAAATCTCCCAGACTTCTAACTCACCCATATTTTGAGACCCTGAAAATCACCATCCACCTTTCTCAAACCAACATAGAGATCATCACTTCATGGTAAGGATAACATAGCAATTTATCAGGATTTGCTATGTTATCATCTTCCTGCCATATGGGAGACCTGTGTTCGATCCCTGGGTTGAGAAGATCCCCTGGAGAAGGGAACAGCTCAGTTCAGTTCAGTTCAGTTGCTCAGTCCTGTCCGATTCTTTGCAACCCCATGGACTGCAGCACAAAACGCCTCCCTGTCCATCACCAACTCCCAGAGCTTACTCAAACTCATGTCCATCAAGTCAGTGATGCCATCCAAGAATCACACCCTCTGTTGTTTCCTTCTCCTCCTGTCTTCAGTCTTTCCCAGAATCAGAGTCTTTTCCCATGAGTGAGACTTTTATATCAGGTGGCCAAAGTATTGGAGTTTCAGCTTCAGCATCAGTCCTTGTAATGAATATTCAGGACTGATTTTCTTCACGATTGACTCACGGGATCTCCTTGTAGTCTAAGGGACTCTCAAAAGTCTTCTCCAACACCATAGTTCAAAAGCATCAGCTCTCTGGTGCTCAGCTTTCTTTATAGTTCAACTCTCACATCCATACGTGACTACTGGAAAAATTATAGCTTTGACTAGATGGACCTTTGTTGGCAAAGTAATGCCTCTGCTTTTTAATATGCTGTCTAGGTTGGTGATAGCTTTTCTTCCAAGGAGAAAGCATCTTTTAATTTCATGGCTACAGTCACTATTGGAAGTGATTTTGGAGCCACCCCCTCAAAAAAAAAAAAAACTCTCACTGTTTCAATTATTTCTGCATTTATTTGCCATGAGTGATGGGACCAGATGCTTTAAGCCAAAATTTTCACTCTTTTCTTTCACTTTCATCAAGAGGCTCTTTAGTTTTTCTTCACTTTCTGCCATAAGTGTGGTGTCATCTGCATATGTGAGGTTATTTATATTTCTCCCGGCAATCTTGATTCCAGCTTGTGCTTCCTCCAGCCAGGCGTTTTGCCTGACATATAAGTTAAATAAGCAGGATGATAATGCATAGCCTTGATGTACCCCTCTCCCAGTTTGGAACCAGCCTGTTGTTCCATCTCCAGTTCTGTTTCTTCCTGATCTGCACATTTGTCAAGAGGTGGGTCAGGTGGCCTGGTATTCCCATCTCTTTCAGAATTTTCCACAGTTTATTGTGATCCACACAGTCAAAGGCTTTGGAATAGTCAATAAAGGAGAAGTAAATGTTTTTCTGCAACTCTGTTGCTTTTTCCATGATCCAGTGAATGTTGGCAATTTGATCTCTGCTTCCTCTGTCTTTTCTAATACAGCTTGAACATCTGAAAGTTCACGGTTCACGTACTGTTGAAGCCTGGGTTGGAGAATTTTGAACATTACTTTGCTAGCATGTGAGATAAATGCAATTGTACAGTAGTTTGAGCATTCCTTGGCATTGCCTTTCTTTGGGACTGGATTGAAAACTGACCTTTTCAGTCCTGTGGCCACTGCTGAGTTTTTCAAATTTGCTGGCATATTGAGTGCAACCCTTTCACAGCATCATCCTTTAGGATTGCAAATAGCTCAACTAGAATTCCATCACCTCCACTAGCTTTGTTCGTAGTGATACTTCCTAAGGCCCACTTGACTGCACATTCCAAGATGTCTTTCTCTAGGTGAGTGATCATCCCATCATGGCTATCTGGGTCATGAAGATCATTTTTGTACAGTTCTTCTGTGTCTTCTTGCCACCTCTTCCTAATATCTTCTGCTTCTGTTAGGTCCATACCATCTCTGTCCTTTATTGTGCCCATCTTTGCATGAAATGTTCCCTTGATATCTGATTTTCTTGAAGAGGTCGCTAGTCTTTCTCATTCTATTGCTTTCCTCTGTTTCTGTACATTGATCAGTTAAGAAGGCTTTCTCATCTCTCTCTGGTATTCTTTGAAACTCTGCATTAAAATGGATATATCTTTCCTTTGCCTTTAGCTTCTTTTCTTTTCTCAGCTATCTGTGAAGCCTCCTCAGACAACCATTTTGCCTTTTTGTGCTTCTTCTTCTTGGGGATGGTCTTGATAATTGCCTCCTGTACAGTGTCATGAACCTCCATCCATAGTTCTTCAGGCACTCTGTCTATGCGATCTAATCCCTTGAATCTGTTTCTCACTTCCACTGTATAATCATAAGGGATTGGATTTAGGCCATACCTGAATGGTCTAGGGGTTTTTCCTACTCTCTTCAATTTAAGTCTGAATTTGGCAATAAGGAGTTCATGATCTGAGCCACAGTAAGCACCTGGTCTTGTTTTTGCTGACTGTATAGAGCTTCTCCACCTTTGGCTGCAAAGAATATAATCAATCTGATTTAAGTATTGGCCATTTGGTGATGTCCGTGTGTAGAGTCGGCTCTTGTGTTGTTAGAAGAGGGTATCTGCTATGACCAGTAGTTCTCTTGGCAAAACTCTGTCAACCTTTGCCCTGCTTCATTCTGTATTCTAAGGCCAAATGCGCCTGTTACTCCAGGTATCTCTGGACGTCCTACTTTTGCATTCCAGTCCCTTTTCATATAATGTAAAGGATATCTTTTTTGAGTGTTAGTTTTAGAAGGTCTTGTAGGTCTTCATAGAACCGTTCAGCTTCAGCTTCTTCAGTGTTACTGGTTGGGGCATAGGCTTGGATTACTGTGACGCTGAATGCTTTGCCTTGGAGACCAGCAGTGATCATTCTGTCGTCCTTGAGACTGCATCCAAGTGCTGCGGTTCTTTTGAAGAGTGCTTCAGACTCTTCTGTTGACTGCCCCCTGAGCTACTCTGGCCTGGAGAATTCCGTGGGCCATGGGGTTGCAAAGAATCGGACAGAACTGAGTGACTTCCATTTTCACTTTCTTTCACTTTCATAGCAACACCTTCGTTGTGCTTTTAAAAAATATATTACCTCATTTAACTGTTATAATCGTTGTTTTTCAAGGATCTAATCACCATCTCATTTTATAGAGACAATGAGGCTCAAAGATGTTATTTCACGAACAGTGTCTCCTAGGTTATAGGGCTTTTGAACACATATGCGCCTCTTTTCAGAACCCAAGCTCAACATTCCATGGCACACTTTCTTTTTAGAATTGCCCCTTTGGCTATGTATGCTTCTATGATACGCAACAAGTAAATATAAGCTTTAGTGCAAAACAAACTCAATTAAATTTCAGTTAGGAGCATGTGTCCTGGAAATCACTCTGCCTGGGTCCAAAGCTTGACTCTGTCAGTTGATACTCATATAAACTTGCTCAAAACCCCTCACATTTTGTAGGTTAGTTGAGAGGATTGAGCATATTTAAGCACATTACACTTAAATGCATACTTGGAGCAAGCACTGTGTAAACGTGCCCTGTTGGTAGATGCTAGCGATTTGATTTGGAAGATGTGTTTATGGCAAATGTGTGATCAGTAAGTTCAGTTCAGTTCAGTTCAGTCTCTCAGTTGTGTCCAGCTCTTTGTGACCCCATGGACAAGAGCACGCCAGGCTTTCCTGTTCGTCACCAACTCCTGGAGCTTACTCAAACTCATGTCCATTGAGTCTGAGATGCCATCCAACCACCTCATCCTCTGTCATCCTCTTCTCCTCCCACCTTCAATCTTTCCCAGCATCAGGGTCTTTTCAAATGACCTTGTTCGCATCAAGTGGTCAATGTATTGTGTGATATAAGACAAATAGTAATCTCTTTCTGCACCTCAGTTTGTTCATTTGCACAAGTGGAAAGTTGACAATGTAATCTGTGTGGATCCTCCAGCTCCAGCAGCATCTAACTGTTAGATAATTCATTTGCTAAGTTTCTTATTCCTCTCTATGCTTTATTTTTCCCCCACTTTTTTTGACTGTTTTGAGTCTTTGTTGCTGCTTATGGGCTTTCTATAGTTGTGGTGAGTGGGGCCACTTTCTAGTTGTGGTGCAAGGGCTTTTCACTGCCGTGATTTCTCTTGTTGTGGAGCTTGGGCTCTAGAGCATGTGGGTTTCAACAGTTGTGGTGCATGGGCTTGGCTGCTCCACAGCATGTGGGACTCTCTTGGATGAGGAATCCAACCCATGCCCCCTGCATCAGCAGGCAGCTTCTTAGCCACTAGACCTCCAGGGAAGACCAAACTATGCTTTAGATCAGAGAATTGTGAAGAATAATTTATTGCCATCATAAAATGACAAAATAACAGGGTGTTTATGTAATTCCAGTGCAAACTCTTTGCTGTTTACCAGATGTTCCTTGCTTTCTCATTACTACAGAGAATCTGGAAAATTCCCACGGAGAATGGCACAGAGGTGATGGATTTCATCCTGGTGGGTCTAACCAGTGCTCCAGATCTTCAGACCCCCCTCTTTATTGTTTTCACCCTCGTTTACCTCATCAGTGTTTTTGGAAACCTGGGGATGATCACACTGTTCCTGTTGGACCCTCGTCTCCACACCCCAATGTACTTTTTCATCATTAATCTCTCTTTGGTGGACTTTGGCTACTCCTCAGCTGTCACACCAAAAGTGATGGCTGGGTTTCTTAGAGCAGACAAGGTCATCTCATACAATGCCTGTGCTACTCAGATATTCTTTTTTGCAGCCTTTGCCAGTGTGGAAAATTTCCTCTTAGCTGCAATGGCCTATGATCGCCACGCCGCAGTGTGTGAACCCCTACATTACAGCATCACCATGAAGACGAGCGTGTGTGCCCGTCTGGTCCTAGGCTCCTACGTCTGTGGATTCGTGAATGCCTCCATCCATGTTGGGGGCACATTTAGTCTTCCTCTGTGTAAGTCCAAGGTGGTCCATCACTTTTTATGTGATATTCCAGCTGTCATGGCTCTCTCTTGCTCTGATAAACATGTTAGAGAGGTGGTTCTCATTTTAATTTCAAGCTTTAATGTCTTTTTTGCTCTTCTGGTAATATTTATCTCCTACCTTCTCATATTCATCACTGTCTTGAAGATGCAGTCGGCTAAGGGATACCAAAAAGCTTTGTCCACCTGTGCTAGTCACCTCTCGGCAGTCAGCATCTTCTATGGGACAATCATCTTCATGTACTTACAACCCAGCTCCAATCATTCCATGGACACAGACAAAGTGGCCTCTGTGTTCTATGCTATAGCCATCCCCATGCTGAACCCTATAGTCTACAGCCTGAGGAACAAAGAGGTGAAAAGTGCATTCAAGAAGGTTTGGGAGAAGGCAAAATTCTCTCTAGGATTTTAATGCTGCATGATGTACAGTAATCTAGTTTTGTTCCTCTTAAGTCTTTCCAGTCACATTTTTAGTCTTGAAGTACATTTAATGGCTAAAGTTATATTTTTACCACTCAGAAATCTGTTGTATAATAAAAATAAAATATATGTGATACTTGAACTAAATATGGCTCAAGTAAAGCATAAGACATTTTGAGTCCTGTTTCTTAAAAATATTTCTAATGGTTTTTGACTTATTCACTTGCCACACAGGCATTTTCTCTACCACATGGTAGAGCAAGCACACATGTAAATCGGTGGGACCAGCAAATTCATGAATAGAAACACACATGTATGCTGTGTGTGGGCCTATGGTCACATACACATGGCCCTCATAAATTTGTGGTGCAGGTGGTTTATAATACAATAACTTAAGATAATTTAAAGCTATTAGAATACAAATTTATGTCTAATCTTCTTTATCCCTTTAATGGAATATCTGTTTTAAGACCCTTAATTGATCAAAAAAAAGTTATGTAATCCTAAATGAAAGCATGGGCTTCATTGGCACATTTTATTGAAAGACACATAAATATCACATTTAAATGAAGTTATATTTCTGTCTTGGCTGAGTCATTTTGTAAAACCAAATGTTCACATTACAATTTTCACAAAGATAAATTAACTTGAATATAAGAAAAATAAAGAAAATAAAAGCATTTTCCATTATTTATACATGACCACAAAGTTTATGTTTAAAAAATGCAGAAAGTATTAATAATATTGTGCATTTTTCTGTCTGAGAATGCTTTGAATGGTTGATGCTTCTCATTTGTTCATACTTTAGTTGAGTTAGGTCACCTTTTTTGCTCTGAAAGTCTTCTCCTGGCTCCACTCACACTGATTCACTTGCTATTTCTTGACAACTTCACATGTTTCTGCATCAAACCTTTGAATTTGCTGCTCCAAGTGGAATCTTCTCTTACTTAATTCAGAATGTCCTTAAATGTTATCCTAACCCAGACACTTCCCTGACTATCTTTATAAAACACTCTCTCATCCCCTTACACACCAACTCTTAACCCTGTATTTTTCTTTATAATCCTTATCAACAATCACTCTTGTATATTTATTTGCCCACTGGTTTGTTAACTATTTCTCCCAGCTAGAATTTAAGTTCCTTAAGAACAGTGACTTTATCTCTTTTTCTTATCATGTGATTCTCCTTGTTACGTGTTTCATAGTAGATTCTCACTAAACAATTATCAAAAGTACAAATAAATTGAGTCTTTTCTGCATTATATGTTAAATCTTTGAACTGCTGATGATTATATTACAGTGTATTCCCCTTAGTAAAATCAAAATCAATTAGGGTATTGGAATATGATGTTGAACCTTTATTTATTTAATTGAAAAATTGTCCAATGTAGAGGAAGAGTTTTGCCATTTTTCAAATGAAGGTGTCATTTTATTGGCACCTTTTATGGGAAGCTACATAAGCATGGCATTTAATGGATTATAATAATATTTCCACCTTGGCTCAGTCATTTTGGAGAAATAGCATGTTCACATGATAATTTTCAAAGAGAGAAAATGACTAGAGTGGAAGAAAGCTGGTGGGGGCAGAGAAGCGAGAAGGCACAGAACCAAAGGGACAGAGTCAAGGGGACCACATGGCCCTAGTTTAGTAAGTAAGCAAAGTCTAGGCCCGTTAGTTCCTTCTCAAAGGCTGTAGATAGTATTCTGGGCCATAGATACTGAAACCCCCACCAAATGGAGACATGGTGACGCATGATGACCAGCCTGTAGTCATGACGGAAGCTGCCCCAATTCCAAGAAGTGGCCTAAAAAAACATGGGAACAAAATGACCCTGGAACTGAAGATGCATTGTCATTAAAACAGTCGAAAGGACACTGGTCAGACCACTGAAGACCAGTTTCAAGGTGACTGTCAGAGCTGACTGCGTTGTGTCTACATGTAGCTTCCTCCCTCAGCCTGTGGAAACTCTTGCCCTCTGATTGTTGGCGTTGGGGACAGAGCTGGCCTTTGGACTGGAGTCTGCTCATCCCGCCAGTTGCCATCATCCAAAATGAAGCAAATTTTCCTTTCCACCCACCTTGCCTTTAATGACTTTTGAGTGGTGTGCGGTCAGAACCGCTTTCAGTTACACAATGAACGTTAGGAATCTACAGCATCCAATAGACCATCTGGAACCATCTTAAGCACTTTTCCCTTTGGAATTACGTCTCATTAAGTGGCGAGTAACATCAGATAGATTCTATATAGTAAGTCACAAAAGACACAAAGATAAGAAACTATTAAAAGTTTTTAATATTTGATTAAATTTGGAAAAGTACTTCATGTGCTGAATGTATAATTAACTCTAATAATTCTAAATACCCCTATTGAATATAAATATAACCTATATCAATAAACTAGTATGAAATATAATTATCACTTGATTTTTACCTTCCAGTGATCTGTAATAAAGCTCAGTTCAGTTCAGTTGCTCAGTCGTGTCTGACTCTTTGCAACCCCATGAATCGCAGCACGCCAGGCCTCCCTGTCCATCACCAACTTCCAGAGGTCACTGAGACTCACATCCATTGAGTCAGTGATCCCATCCAGCCATCTCATCCTCTGTCATCCCCTTCTCCTCCTGCCCTCAATCCCTCCCAGCATCAGAGTCTTTTCCAATGAGTCAACTCTTCACATGAGGTGGCCAAAGTACTGGAGTTTCAGCTTTAGCATCGTTCCTTCCAAAGAAATCCCAGGGCTGATCTCCTTCAGAATGGACTGGTTGGATCTCCTTGCAGTCCAAAGGACTCTCAAGAGTCTTCTCCAACACCACAGTTCAAAAGCATCAATTCTTCGGCACTCAGCCTTCTTCACAGTCCAACTCTCACATCCATACATGACCACAAGAAAAACCATAGCCTTGACTAGACAGACCTTAGTCGGCAAAGTAATGTCTCTGCTTTTGAATATACTATCTAGGTTGGTCATAACTTTTCTTCCAAGGAGTAAGTGTCTTTTAATTTCATGGCTGCAGTCACCATCTGCAGTGATTTAGGAGCCCCCGAAAATAAAGTCTGACACTGTTTCCACTGTTTCTCCATCTATTTCCCATGGAGTGATGGGACCGGATGCCATGATCTTTGTTTTCTGAATGTTGAGCTTTAAGCCAATTTTTTCGCTCTACTCTTTCACTTTCATCAAGAGACTTTTTAGTTCCTCTTCACTTTCTGCCATAAGGGTGGTGTCATCTGCATATCTGAGGTTATTGATATTTCTCCCGGCAATCTTGATTCCAGCTTGTGCTTCTTCCAGTCCAGCGTTTCTCATGATGTACTCTGCATATAAGTTAAATAAGTAGGGTGACAATATACAGCCTTGACGTACTCCTTTTCCTATTTGGAACCAGTCTGTTGTTCCATGTCCAGTTCTAACTGTTGCTTCCTGACCCAATAAAGCAGAAATAGATGTATTTCTGGAACTCTCTTGCTTTTTCCATGATCCAGTGGATATTGGCAATTTGATCTCTGGTTCCTCTGCCTTTTCTAAAACCAGCTTGAACATCAGGGAGTTCACGGTTCATGTATTGCTGAAGCCTGGCTTGGAGAATTTTGAGCATTACTTTACTAGCATGTGAGATGAGTGCAATTGTGCGGTAGGTTGAGCATTCTTTGGCATTGCCTTTCTTTGGAATTGGAATGAAAACTGATCTTTTCCAGTCCTGTGGCCACTGCTGAGTTTTCCGAATTTGCTGGCATATTGAGTGCAGCACTTTCACAGCATCATCTTTCAGGATTTGAAACAGCTCCACTGGAATTCCATCACCTCCACTAGCTTTGTTCGTAGTGATGCTTTCTAAGGCCCACTTGACTTCACATCCCGGGATGTCTGGCTCTAGATGAGTGATCACATCATCATGATTATCTGGGTCATGAAGATCTTTTTTGTGCAGTTCTTCCGTGTATTGTTGCCACCCCTTCTTAATATCTTCTGCTTCTGTATTTGTTCGTTTGTCTTCTCTATCTCTATGCAATTAGAGGCTTTCAGTATCTTAAGGTTTATAAGACTGCTTTAATGCCTTAAGGCAGCTGGTTCTAGTGGGATAAGCCTAAATTTATGTCACTAGTGTATGTTGATGGGATACTAGCGACATTCCCTCTAGCTCTAAAGTCTACACGATGAGGAATGTTTCTCCTGCTAGAATCATTTTGTTATTATTTTAAATATTTACAGCGGTATTACTGACAATTCCCATATACCCATTCCTTGACCTAGTTTCCCCTACTGTGACTCTCTTTACCATGTGAAAGGGAAAGTCTCTCAGTCATGTCTGACTCTCTGTGTACAGTCCATGGGATTCTCCGGGTCAGAATACTGGAGTGGGTAGCCGTTCCCTTCTCCAGGGGATCTTCCCAGCCCAGGGATCGAACCCAGGTCTCCCGCATTGCAGGCAGCTTCTTACAGCTGGGCCACAAGGTACCTTTGTCAAACTTGGACATCAAGATTCTAAACTTTAGATTTTACTTGGATTTTGCAATTTTTTTCCAACCAATTTTTTTTCTTTCTAGGAGACAACTCAGGAACAACACTGAGTCAACATCTCATGGTTCCTTCATTTCTTCTCATCTACGACAGTTTCTCAGTCTTTCCTCATTTTTCATAATCCTAAAGTTTTGGGGAATATTTTGCAAAGTCAGATATTTTGTAAAGTCTCCTAACTTGCATTTGTCTGAGTTTTTAGATCATTGTTAGATGAAGATTGGGGGTTTATGTGAAGAATAAGACCCCTTTTCATCGTCTTATATAAGGGGGTACATGCAAACAACATGACTTGACGCTCTGATATTAACTTCAGTCACTAGCCCAAGATAGCTTTTCCATGTTGTCCAGTGTAAAGAAAATTTCCCCCTTATTTTATTTTATTTTTTTGTAAGCAACTCACTAAGTCTAGTTGATCCCCCAGGCTATGGAGGACTAAGGTTGACCTCCTGCAGTGGAGGAGAATATACCAATAAATTATTTAGAGTGCTTACCAAGGGAAAAAATGATCTCTTCTCTACCACTTATTTATTCATTCAATTATTTGTTTATGTAACCATAGGAACACATACTTACTGTGTACTCTGTATTGTAATCCAATATTATGTTGATTTATTTATTTTGCTTAAATTGTTCCAAGGTTGATCATTGGAAACTCTTTAACTTTTTTTCTTGTTTCCTTTTGACATATCCCCTATACTTTTATATTTGAACAGTTATTTATATTTGAGAGTTACAAGACACTCAGGGTCATCTTGTATTTAACCTGCTCAGTCCCAGAATTAATAAATTATTTCTTCAAGGAGCTCTGCTTTAATCTATTAGAGGAAGATATTTAGAAAACAGGATCCAGGAGCCAGGAAGGCTCACTGTTACTGGGGTGTCACTTATAGGCGTTCTTAGAAGATACAACTAGGAAATATATAGTACACTAACAAGCATGTCTGGACCCCCCGGTGGCTCAGTGGCAAAGAATCCGCCTGCGGTGCAGGTGTGCAGGCTCAGTACCTAGGTCAAGAAGATCCCCTGGAGAAGAAATGGAAACCCTCTCCAGTATTCTCGCCTGGGACACTCCATGAACAGAAGGAGCCTGGTGGACTCCAGTCCATGGAGTCACCAAAGAGGCAGCCTTGACATAGAGACTTAATAACAAAAGCAAATCTATGCATCCAAGGTGTGCTTCTTCCTATGTCAGTCCATCTGTGTCTGCATTAAGCTAGATGATACATTCGTCCTGCTGGGTCTATCAGCCCTCCCGACTTATGTGTGACTTCTCTCTGTTCCTGGCTTTCTAAGGGTTTTTATCATGAAACTAGATTTTATCAAATGATTTTTTTGCAGCAATTGATATGATCATGTTATTTTCTTTATTAACGTGTTAATATGCCAGATTACAGTGACTGATATTTAAATGTTGCATCAGCCTGGCATACATGGAATAAATCCCATTTAGTTGTGGTGTATAATTCTTTTTATACTTTTCTGGATTTGGTTTGGTAATATTTTGTTGAGGACTTCTGCATTTATGTTCATGAGAAATACTTGTTTGTAACTTTCTTTGATCTTAATGTATTTTTCTGGTGTTGGCATTAGGGTACTTTCTATACTTGTTTGTTTGTTTTTTGGTCACTTGCAATTAAAAGACTTATTATAAACTTGTATTTAAATATTGTTGAATTAGAAAACCTGAGGATAGATCTCGCTGTGCCTTTCATTCATGGCTTTTATTTCTATTTTCTTCCCCAGCTGAGCTGGAATGCTTTTGGTGGGACAAAGTTGATCCAACACCAAGGGTAATGTGCAAACAGGCTGAGATAATGCAAGTAAGTAGAGACAAAGAAGTGTGTCTTTTCCTCCTGTATTTAAGACATAAAATCCACAGAATTCTCCATGTTCGGCAATTGCCGAGAAGCCTAGTCACGACCCCTGTGGGAGCTGCGGCGTGAGACAGGACAGCTCGGGAAGCTGAGCGACTGCGGGGCAGCACTCTGCCTCTTCTGATGGGGGATGGGGTCTTCTCCGGCATCACCAGCCCCATCCATCACGTAGATGTGGTTGCTGAGACAGGATCGTGGATGGACAGAGCAGAAATCCACTCTGGCCAACTTAACAGAAAGGAGTTTGTTGGAAGAATAATGAAGTACTCACAAAACCAAGAAGAATGGTGGCTAATTGAGCTCAGGAAATCAGTGTTAAACAAAGGAAACCAGAAGGCAGGAAACACAGGCAAGATAAAACCCCTGAGAGAGTTTTGTTAAGACAGTTCCTCTGACACTTCCATCACTTCTGCCTTAGGCCGTCTTAATCACAGCTGCAGGCTCTTTGCTGATGTCACATGCCACAGCCCCCCCACCCCACCCCCCACCCCCATATCAACAAGTTCTGACTGTCCCGACTTCGGCGTGTTGTCTGTGGCATCCCCTTGACCGAGATAAGTACTTCTGCTGCTGGCTGCAGTGAGCATGGGAAGTATAACGACAATAATAAATGTAAGTGAAGTCGCTCAGTCGTGTCCAACTCTTTGTGGCCCCATGGGCTGTAGCCTACCAGGCTCCTCCATCCGTGGGATTCTCTGGGCAAGAATACTGGAGTGGGTTGCCATTTCCTTCTCCAGGGGATCTTCCCAACCCAGGGATCGAGCCTGGGTCTCCCGCATCACAGGCAGATGCTTCACCCTCTGAGCCGCCAGGGAGGCCCAGCGACAATAGTAATAGCTCCCATTCGTATAGTTTCTTGGAACATTGATGCTGTTTTCCGTGCTTTACATGTCTTCACTTTTTTAATCCTCACAACAACTCCGTGAATGGGTACTATTATTCCCATTTTACTTAGGAAATGGAGGCTTGCAGACACTAAATAACTTGCCTGAGGTCCAGGGCACTTTGGACAGAACCAGGGCTTGAAAGCATGCCTCTCTAGAGGTTCTCCAGTAGACCCTTGAACATGCTGTTGTATAGATTTCCACCAAGTTTCACATACTGGGGACTTATCAAAAATAAGAAAAGTTAGAGTAAAGAACGTCCATTTCTGGAAGCACAAAAATGGTATGGACCTAACAGAAGCAGAAGATGTTAAGAAGAGGTGGCAAGAATACACGGAAAAACTATACAAAAAAGATCTTCATGACCAAGATAACCATGATGGTGTGATCACTCACTTAGAACCAGACATCCTGGAATGTGAACTCAAGTGGGCCTTAGGAAGCATCACTAAGAACAAAGCTAGTGGAGGTGATGGAATTCCAGTGGAGCTGTTTCAAATCCTGAAAGATGATGCTGTGAAAGTGCTGCACTCAATATGCCAGCAAATTTGGAAAACAGCAGTGGCCACAGTACTGAAAAGGTCAGTTTTCATTTCAATCCCAAAGAAAGGCAGTGCCAAAAAATGTTCAAACTACCACACAATTGCAGTCATCTCACATGCTAGCAAAGTAATGATCAAAATTCTCCAAGCCAGGCTCTAACAGTACGAGAACCATGAATTTCCAAATATTCAAGCTGGTTTAGAAAAGGCACAGGTACCAGAGATCAAATTGTTAACATCTGTTGGATCATTGTAAAAGCAAGAGAGTTCCATAAAAACGTCTATTTCTGCTTTATTGACTATGCCAAAGCCTTTGACTGTGTGGTCCACAACAAACTCAAAAATTCTTTGAGATGGGAATACCAGACCACTTGACCTGTGTCCAGAGAAATCTGTATGCAGGTCAGGAAGCAACAGTTAGAACTGGACATGGAACAATGGATTGGTTCCAAACAGAAAAAGGAGTACATCAAGGCTGTATATTGTCACCCTGCTTATTTAATGTATATGCAAAGTACATCATGAGAAATGCTGGACTGGAGGAAGCACAAGCTGGAATCAAAATTGCCAGGAGAAATATCAATAACCTCAGATATGCAGATGATACCACCCTTATGGCAGAAAGCAAAGAAGAACTAAAGAGACTCTCTCAATGAAAGTGAAAGAAGAGAGTAAAAAAGTTGGCTTAAAACTCAACATTCAAAAAACTAAGATTATGGCATCTGGTCCCATCACTTCATGGCAAATAGATGGGGAAACAGTGAAAAGAGTGACAAGCTTTATTTCTTTTAGGCTCCAAAATCAATGCAGATACTGACTGCAGCCTTGAAATTAACCTAGACAGCATATTAAAAAGCAGAGACAATACTTTACCAAAAAAGGTGTATCTAGTCAAAGCTATGGTTTTTCCAGTGGTCATGTATGGAAATTAGAGTTGGACTATAAAGAAAGCTGAGCGCCGAAGAATTGATGCTTTTGAACTGTGGTGTTGGAGAAGATTCTTGAGAGTTCCTTGGACTGCAAGGAGATACAACCAGTCCATCCTAAAGGATATCAGTCCTGGGTGTTCATTGGAAGGACTGATGCTAAAGCTGAAACTCTAATAATTTGGCCACCTGATGAGAAGAGCGCACTCACTGGGAAAGACCCTGATGCTGGTAAAGATTGAAGGCGGGAGGAGAAGGGGACGACAGAGGATGAGATGGTTGGGTGGCATCACCGACTCGATGGTCATGAACTTGGCAAACACTGAGACACAGTGAAGGGCAGAGAAGACCGTCGTGCTGCAGTCCATGGGGTCACAGAGTCGGGCATGACCTAGCGGCTGTATACCACCACCACAAGGTGTAAATGATTTATTTTAGAGAAAATCACACTTTCAGAAATGGAGGCTCTTTTACAAAGAAAATTAAGGCTTTGTTTTGTACCCCCCCACCCCACCCCCCACCCCCATATCAACAAGTTCTGACTGTCCCGACTTCGGCGTGTTGTCTGTGGCATCCCCTTGACCGAGATAAGTACTTCTGCTGCTGGCTGCAGTGAGCATGGGAAGTATAACGACAATAATAAATGTAAGTGAAGTCGCTCAGTCGTGTCCAACTCTTTGTGGCCCCATGGGCTGTAGCCTACCAGGCTCCTCCATCCGTGGGATTCTCTGGGCAAGAATACTGGAGTGGGTTGCCATTTCCTTCTCCAGGGGATCTTCCCAACCCAGGGATCGAGCCTGGGTCTCCCGCATCACAGGCAGATGCTTCACCCTCTGAGCCGCCAGGGAGGCCCAGCGACAATAGTAATAGCTCCCATTCGTATAGTTTCTTGGAACATTGATGCTGTTTTCCGTGCTTTACATGTCTTCACTTTTTTAATCCTCACAACAACTCCGTGAATGGGTACTATTATTCCCATTTTACTTAGGAAATGGAGGCTTGCAGACACTAAATAACTTGCCTGAGGTCCAGGGCACTTTGGACAGAACCAGGGCTTGAAAGCATGCCTCTCTAGAGGTTCTCCAGTAGACCCTTGAACATGCTGTTGTATAGATTTCCACCAAGTTTCACATACTGGGGACTTATCAAAAATAAGAAAAGTTAGAGTAAAGAACGTCCATTTCTGGAAGCACAAAAATGGTATGGACCTAACAGAAGCAGAAGATGTTAAGAAGAGGTGGCAAGAATACACGGAAAAACTATACAAAAAAGATCTTCATGACCAAGATAACCATGATGGTGTGATCACTCACTTAGAACCAGACATCCTGGAATGTGAACTCAAGTGGGCCTTAGGAAGCATCACTAAGAACAAAGCTAGTGGAGGTGATGGAATTCCAGTGGAGCTGTTTCAAATCCTGAAAGATGATGCTGTGAAAGTGCTGCACTCAATATGCCAGCAAATTTGGAAAACAGCAGTGGCCACAGTACTGAAAAGGTCAGTTTTCATTTCAATCCCAAAGAAAGGCAGTGCCAAAAAATGTTCAAACTACCACACAATTGCAGTCATCTCACATGCTAGCAAAGTAATGATCAAAATTCTCCAAGCCAGGCTCTAACAGTACGAGAACCATGAATTTCCAAATATTCAAGCTGGTTTAGAAAAGGCACAGGTACCAGAGATCAAATTGTTAACATCTGTTGGATCATTGTAAAAGCAAGAGAGTTCCATAAAAACGTCTATTTCTGCTTTATTGACTATGCCAAAGCCTTTGACTGTGTGGTCCACAACAAACTCAAAAATTCTTTGAGATGGGAATACCAGACCACTTGACCTGTGTCCAGAGAAATCTGTATGCAGGTCAGGAAGCAACAGTTAGAACTGGACATGGAACAATGGATTGGTTCCAAACAGAAAAAGGAGTACATCAAGGCTGTATATTGTCACCCTGCTTATTTAATGTATATGCAAAGTACATCATGAGAAATGCTGGACTGGAGGAAGCACAAGCTGGAATCAAAATTGCCAGGAGAAATATCAATAACCTCAGATATGCAGATGATACCACCCTTATGGCAGAAAGCAAAGAAGAACTAAAGAGACTCTCTCAATGAAAGTGAAAGAAGAGAGTAAAAAAGTTGGCTTAAAACTCAACATTCAAAAAACTAAGATTATGGCATCTGGTCCCATCACTTCATGGCAAATAGATGGGGAAACAGTGAAAAGAGTGACAAGCTTTATTTCTTTTAGGCTCCAAAATCAATGCAGATACTGACTGCAGCCTTGAAATTAACCTAGACAGCATATTAAAAAGCAGAGACAATACTTTACCAAAAAAGGTGTATCTAGTCAAAGCTATGGTTTTTCCAGTGGTCATGTATGGAAATTAGAGTTGGACTATAAAGAAAGCTGAGCGCCGAAGAATTGATGCTTTTGAACTGTGGTGTTGGAGAAGATTCTTGAGAGTTCCTTGGACTGCAAGGAGATACAACCAGTCCATCCTAAAGGATATCAGTCCTGGGTGTTCATTGGAAGGACTGATGCTAAAGCTGAAACTCTAATAATTTGGCCACCTGATGAGAAGAGCGCACTCACTGGGAAAGACCCTGATGCTGGTAAAGATTGAAGGCGGGAGGAGAAGGGGACGACAGAGGATGAGATGGTTGGGTGGCATCACCGACTCGATGGTCATGAACTTGGCAAACACTGAGACACAGTGAAGGGCAGAGAAGACCGTCGTGCTGCAGTCCATGGGGTCACAGAGTCGGGCATGACCTAGCGGCTGTATACCACCACCACAAGGTGTAAATGATTTATTTTAGAGAAAATCACACTTTCAGAAATGGAGGCTCTTTTACAAAGAAAATTAAGGCTTTGTTTTGTATAGTATTTGATGAGCTTACCATGTATCAGGCTATTTGAAGAACTTTATCAGCATTAACTAATACGTTCCTCATAATATCCTTAAGAAGTAGGCACTATCACCATCTCCTTTTTATAAAGGAGGGACCTGATGTGCAGAAGGGTTATGCAGCCTGTAACAGTTTTGTTGTGAATTTAGGAAGTCATATTACTGTGAGATAACAGAATTTATGTCTTAGCATACTTGTCATTACTCCTTCATGATTCTGTCTGATCCTATCAGGAAAGTTAGTGACATATCTCTTCTAAAGATGTCTGCACTATTAACAGAAATAACCCCAAGCGATGTAGATATATTGTGTTGTGCCTTCACAAACTAAGGTAGGTCTCTACGGACAGTTTAATTGCTTCTTCTCCACGTGGAATGAGAGCTGATAACTTCCCTCCTGGGAACCTGATCCCCTGATAACGTCACATACGCATAAATCCGTCTGGTTTCCATTCACTGGCCTGTAACATCCCAAGTGACTCTGACAGCATTTTAGATGGACCAGTCTGTTTGTCAGAGGCCCTTTGGCATTCTTCTATTAATCTTAAGGTAATAATTTGCCCATTTTACTAAGTGGACTTATTTCCCAGGCATATTACTCTGAGCCTGTAACAACGATCAGGGATGAAACCCCAAGCTGAAATGTCCATGGTGAGTATGATAATACTTTCTTGCAGTTGCTCAGCCCTCAATAGAGTGCATGCAAGGATGTTCTCCTATTTGTCCTCACAGCAACATCCCTGTGTGACACATTTGAAAGTATTTTACCATCCTCACTTAAAAATTAACATTTTCTTTGTATCTCCCTGCCTCTGGAGAACTTCAATCTTTGTGACGAGACGTGAAGAGAAAGCTCCAGTAGGACCCTTTCTCTTTGAGTGGGACTAACAATTTGAAGCTCACAAGGGAAGCTGTGCCACTTTCCTTGAAAAGTAGGTAAATTCTAGATCAGTTCTATGGCCTAGTTTATACATGGTCTTACAGGATGTCCTGTGTAAAGTTACAAAGCCTGTGTGTCCCCGTGAATTTCTCTGGAGTTTTAAATGCTGAGTTTTAATGCTCTCATGTCTATGGGGTCGCACAGAGTCTGACATGACTGAAGCGACTTAGTAGCAGCAGCATGTTTCCAAGCTAGAGTCCAGATGTTTCAGCAAGCTTCATTAACTAAGAAATGATTTTTCTCAAGTAATAGAAGATGATATTTTTCTGAGCACAATTCCCATGTTTAGGGCGGCACTCAGAAAATGGTGGGTACTCAGTAAATGTTTACCAGGGCACTGAGTGGACAAATGAAGGCATGAATAATCACTGAATGAACTCATGGAACACACTATGAAGTACGTGGTCCTATGTTACTAGAGCAGTCTCAGGTGTAACTTTGCACAGGATTTTCAGAAGCCCGAGACCAAAGCTTTAGGCCTTTTGAATAAGAAATCTACAGAAAATAAATATGATCTACACTGTTGCTCGGCACATCTACCCACCTATAATGTGTACAGTAGAAATGAAACTTTCATGGAGCCCTAGCTTATTTTTATCTGAAGTGTATCTTTACTTCCTGTGCTTTTCTGTCTTCTATCCATTAGTTTCAGGTGCACAACAGTGATTTGATATTTGTGTATATAGTGAAGCCTTTTCCCTGGTGGCTCAGTGGTTAAAGCGTCTGCCTGCAATGTGGGAGACCCGGGTTCGATCCCTGGATTGGGAAGATCCCCTGGAGAAGGTAGAAATAGTAAAATGATCATCAGAATAAGTCTTGATAACACTGTCACCACACACAGATACAGTTTTTTAAATATGCAGTGTAGTATTATTGACTGTAATGTACATTATATTCCCATGATTTATTTTATAACTGAAAGTTAGTATCATTTGACTATTTCACCCACCCTCCACTCCCCCATCTCTGACAGCCATCAGGATGAACCATCCTGGATTCATCTTGTGATTTAAACTTATTTCACTAAGTAAGACTGACTCCTGGACAACATGATATTTAGGGGCAGAGACCCTCAGCACAGCCAAAAACCTGCATTTAACATGCAACTGACTCTCCATTTCTTAGACTTCACGTAGATCACAGCTGCTTGGATGAGAATCTCATTCTTCACACTGTTCACCTCCAGAAAGACAGTGATGTATCACTTTTTTCCTCAGGTGATAACCTCATAGGAGAGCTGAGACGATCAAATGAAATATTTATTCTTCTCAGACTACTTGGCATATGGAAAGTGCTCAGTGAATAGGAGGGATGTCTTGCTTAGGAATGACAGTGATAAAAGTATAAATAGGGACTTCCCTGGCAGTCCAGGGGTTCAGATTTTGCCTTCCAGTGCAGGGGGTGTGGGTTTGATCCCTGGTTAGGGAGCTAAGACCCCACATGCCTCGGGCCAAAATAACCTAATGTGAAACAGAAGCAATATTGTAACAAATTCAATAAGGATTTCAAAACTGGTCCACGTCAAAAAAAGTCTTCAGAAAAAGTAATCTGCAGAGGAAGCACAACTTTCAATCGTATAAAAATAAGCAATAGACTTTAGCAGTATGTATGTGTTCAGTCACGTCCGACTCTGAGACCCCGTCAGGCTCCTCTGTTCACGGGATTCTCCAGGCAGGAATACTGCAGTGGGTTGCCACGCCCTTCTGCCCAGGGATCAAGCCTGATCTTCTGCCCTACAGGCAGGTTCTTTACCTGCTGAGCCATCAGGGAAGCCCCAGCAAGAGATATTTTGTACACAATTAAGTGGCTGTTTGGAATAGCTGAGTGGGGCCAGGAGCTAATCAATGCAGTGCATGCCTTTACAGATGGCAGGATGGAGGCGAGAAGCTGCCAGTCTCAGGGTTACTGGAAACCTTATATCGAGAGATATAATGGTCATCAAGGTTAAATTCACCCATTCCAGTCCATTTTAGTTCACTGATTCTTGCCATCTCCTGCTTGACCACTTCCAATTTGCTTTGATTCATGGACCTAACATTCCAGGATCCTATGCAATACTATTAGAACTGGACATGGAACAACAGACTGGTTTCAAATCAGGAAAGGAGTACTTCAGGCTGTATATTGTCACCTTGCTTCTTTAACTTATATGCAGAGTACATCATAGGAAATGCTGGGTTGGATGAAGCACAAGCTGGAATCAAGATTGCTGGGAGAAATATCAACAACCTCAGATATCCATATGACACCACCCTTATGGCCAAAAGCAAAGAACTAAAGAGCTTCTTGATGAAAGAGAAAGAGGAGAATGAAAAAATTGGCTTGAAACTCAACATTCAGAAAACTAAGATCATGGCATCTGGTCCCATCGCTTCATGATAAATAGATGGAGAAGCAATGGGAATAGTTACAGACTATTTGGGGGGGCTCCAAAATCACTGCAAAGGGTGACTGCAGCCATGAAATTAAAAGATGCTTGCTCCTTGGAAGAAAAGCTATGACCAACTTTTTAATATGACAGCATATTAAAAAGCAGAGACATTACTTTGCCAACAAAGGTCCATCTACTCAAAGCTATGGTTTTTCCAGTAGTCATGTATGGAGCTGAGAGTTGGACTATAAAGAGTCACTATCGTGAAAATGAGTATACTTCCCAAAGCAATCTACAGACTCAGTGCAATCCCCATCAAGCCACCGGCAGTATTTTTCACAGAACTAGAACAAACAATCTCAAGATTTGTATGGAAATACAAAAAACCTCGAATAGCCAAAGCAATCTTGAGAAAGAAGAATGGAACTGGAGGAATCAACTTGCCTGACTTCAGGCTCTACTACAAAGCCACAGTCATTAAGACAGTATGGTACTGGCACAAAGACAGAAATATAGATCAATGGAACAAAATAGAAAGCCCAGAGATAAATCCACACACCTATGGTCACCTTATCTTCGACAAAGGAGGCAAGAATATACAATGGAGTAAAGACAGTCTCTTTAACAGGTGGTGCTGGGAAAACTGGTCAACCACTTGTAAAAGAATGAAACTAGACCTCTTTCTAACACCATACACAAAAATAAACTCAAAATGGATTAAAGATCTAAATGTAAGACCAGAAACTATAAAACTCCTAGAGGAGAACATAGGCAAAACACTCTCCGACATAACTCACAGCAGGATCCTCTATGATCCACCTCCCAGTATACTGGAAATAAAAGCAAAAATAAACAAATGGGATCTAATTAAAATTAAAAGCTTCTGCACAACAAAGGAAACTATAAGCAAGGTGAAAAGACAGCCTTCTGAATGGGAGAAAACAATAGCAAATGAAACAACTGACAAACAACTAATCTCAAAGATATACAAGCAACTTATGCAGCTCAACTCCAGAAAAATAAACGATCCAATCAAAAAATGGGCCAAAGAACTAAATAGGCACTTCTCCAAAGAAGACATACGGATGGCTAACAAACACATGAAAAGATGTTCAACATCACTCATTATCAGAGAAATGCAAATCAAGACCACAATGAGGTACCATTTCACACCAGTCAGAATGGCTGCGATCCAAAAGTCTACAAGCAATAAATGCTGGAGAGGATGTGGAGAAAAGGGAACCCTCTTACACTGCTGGTGGGAATGCAAACTAGTACAGCCATTATGGAAAACAGTGTGGAGATTCCTTAAAAAATTGCAAATAGAACTGCCTTATGACCCAGCAATCCCACTGCTGGGCATACACACCGAGGAAACCAGAATTGAAAGAGACACATGTACCCCAATGTTCATTGCAGCACTGTTCATAATAGTCAGGACATGGAAGCAACTTAGATGTCCATCAACAGATGAATGGATAAGAAAGCTGTGGTACATATACACAATGGAGTACTACTCAGCCCTTAAAAAGAATAAATTTGACTCAGTTCTAATGAGATGGATGAAACTGGAGCCGATTATACAGAGTGAAGTAAGCCAGAAAGAAAAACACCAATACAGTATACTGACACATATATATGGAATTTAGGAAGATAGTAATGATGACCCTATATGTGAGACAACAAAAGAGACACAGAGGTATAGAACAGACTTTTGGCCTCTGAGGGAGAGGGAGAGGGTGGGATGATTTGGGAGAATGGCATCGAAACATATATACTATCATGTAAGAAATGAAGCACCAGTCTATGTTCAATACAGGATACAGGATGCTTGGGGCTGGTGCACAGGGATGATCCAGAGAGATAATAAGGGGTGGGAGGTGGGAGGGGGCTTCGGCATTGGCAGATCGTGTACACATGTGGCTGATTCATGTCAATGTATGGCAAAACCAATACAGTATTGTAACGTAGAATAAAGTAAAAATAAAATTTAAAAAAAAAGAAAGTTTTCTCAAGAAAAAAAAGAAAGCTGAGGGCTGAAGAATGATGCTTTTGAACTGTGGTGTTGGAGAAGACACTTGAGAGTCCCTTGGCCTGCAAGGAGATCCAACCAGTCCATCCTAAAGGAAATCAGTCCTGAATATTCATTGCAAGTACTGATGCTGAAGATGAAACTCCGATCCTTTGGCCACCTGATGTGAAGAGCTGGCTCACTGGAAAAGATCCTGATGCTGGGAAAGATTGAGGGTAGGAGGAGAAGGGGATGACAGAGGATGAGATGGTTGGATGGCATCACCAAGTCAGTGGACATGGGTTTGAGTAAACTCCAGGAGTTGGTGATGGACGGGGAGGCCTTGTGTGCTGAGGTCCGTGGGGTCGCAAAGAGTCGGGCACGACTGAGTGAATGAGCTGAGCTGAGCTGAGCTGAGCTGAGAGGGGTATGAAGGCATGCTCCTGTCATTCAGGTGACAGGATGTGAGTGAGTCATCCTCCCGGTGTCAACAATACGCCCATTTTGCTTCCCTTGTTCTGACAGGTGAAACATCGTTTCAAAATGTCCTTCATGGAGAACAGCACTGAGGTGAATGAGTTTAGACTCCTGGGACTGACGGATGCCCCGGAGTTGCAAGTCCCCCTGTTTATAATATGCACGTTCATATACCTCATCACTCTCACTGGAAATCTTGGGATGATCACATTGATTCTGCTGGACTTTCGTCTCCACACCCCCATGTATTTTCTCCTCGGTAACCTCTCTCTGGTGGATTGTGCTTACTCCTCAGCTGTGACTCCCAAGGTGATGGCTGGGCTTCTCACGGGAGATAAGGTCATCTCCTATGGGGGATGTGTGGCTCAGATGTTCTTCTTTGTGGCCTTTGCCAGTGTAGACTGCTTGCTCCTAGCTGCCATGGCCTACGATCGGCATGCCGCCGTGTGTAAGCCTCTACATTACACCAGCACTGTGACCCCCAGTGTGTGTGTTCAGATGGCCGCGGCCTGCTATGCCTGGGGCTTTGCTGAGTCCGCCATCCACACTGGATTCACTTTCTGCCTCTCCTTCTGCCATTCCAATGTGGTCCATCACTTCTTCTGTGATATTCCTCCAATCCTGGCTCTTTCCTGCTCTGATATCTATGTAAATGAGATGGTGCTCTTTATTCTAGCAGCTTTTAATGTCTTTTTTGCCCTGATGGTAATTGTGAGCTCCTATCTGTTTATATTCTTTGCCATCCTGAGAATGCACTCAGCGGAGGGACGGAAGAAAGCCTTTTCCACCTGTTCTTCTCACCTCACTGCTGTAACCATCTTCTATGGAACTGTGATCTTCATGTACTTACAGCCAAGTTCTAGTCATTCTATGGACACCGACCAGATGGCATCTGTGTTCTATACAATAATCATCCCCATGTTGAACCCTCTCGTCTATAGTCTAAGGAATAAAGAGGTTAGTAATGCTTTCGGGAGAGCCACTGAGAAGATGAAGCTTCTTTTCAGTACATAGATTTAATTAAAGAGATTATACAATATGTATTGCTAATCAGTTATCTACTGTTTTGTGATAAACTCCCAAGAAACTTAGTGGCTTAAAGTAGTAGTGAAAAGTGAAAGTGTTCACTGTTCAGACGCATCCAACTCTTTGTGACCGCAAGGACTGTATCCTGCCAGGCTCCTCTGTCCATGGGATTCTCCAGGCAAGAATGCTGCAGTGGGTTGCCATTCCCTTCTGCAGGGGATCATCCTGACCCAGAGATCGAATCCAAGTCTCCTGTATTGCAGGCAGATTGTTTACCATTTAAGCCACCAGGGAAGCTTTAAACAACTGTTTATGATTTCTCTTAGTTCTATGGTTGGCAGGGCATTTATTTTTCTCCTTTCACATGGACTCATGAGGTTGCCTATTTTCTGCATGGTCAGCTGGGCTGAAAGCTTAAAGATGTCCTATATACCTGGATGCTGACTCTGCTGCTGCTGCTGCTAAGTCGCTTCAGTCGTGTCTGACTCTTCACGACCCCATGGGCTGCAGCCCACCAGGCTCCTCCATCCATGGGGTTTTCCAGGCAAGAGCGCTGGAGGGGGCGCCAGGGCCTTCTCCGGATGCTGACTCTGCTGCTGTCTATTTCTCCACGCATGGTCTTTGATCCTCCACAGGCTGGAAAAGCTTTCTCTCATAATATTTTCAAGCTGACATTCTCACAGTATGATAGCAAAACTAAAAAGCTTCTTCAAGTCCAGACTCCCAGCTCACGACATTTTTCTTCAACCATGTTATACTAATCGATGCGTGTCAAAAGGATGGTCAAGATCCAAACGTGAAGAGAAAGACCGTCTCTCGAGGAAAACAACTGCAAAGAACTTCTACTCATAATTTATTTATCACAATTAGGTGAAACTTCTGTAACAAAGAAAGACAAAATATAGCGGATTTTAAAGAGAACTATTTATTTCTCAAATAGTGGTAGCTAATGCAGCATGGTAACAGTGAATTATCGAGACAGCGTGTGCGTCTCCATCATCCTGGGACCAAGTTCATCCCACATTGTCTCTTTCTACCATTGCTTAAGTCTTGGAAGTCTGTCTTCATTATAATTATTGTGTCTGGAGGAAAGGAGAAATAGGTAAGCTAGAGGAGAAATGATTTCTTTTCAAGAAAGTGATGTAGACGCTGCACACATTATTACTGAACACATTCCATTGGCAAAAACTGACCATAAGCTGCAGCAGCATGGATGTATTTGAGTAGTTTCGGCTCCGTGGTAGGGATTGCATTAAATCTGTAGACTGCTTGAGGTAGTGTGGCTGTTTTTTATTTTTTTAAATAAATTTATTTATTTTAATTGGAGGCTAATTACTCTACAATACTCTATTGGTTTTGCCATAGACCAACATGAATCCACCATGGGTGTACGTGTGTTCCCCATCCTGAACCCCCCTCCCTCTTCCCTCCCCATACCATCCTGGGTCATCCCAGTTCATCAGTCCCAAGCATCCTGTATCATGCGTTGAACCTGGACTGGTGATTCATTTCAGATATGATATCATACATATTTCAATGCCATTCTCCCAAATCGTCCCACCCTCGTCCTCTCCCACAGAGTCCAAAAGTCTGTTCTATACCTCTGTGTCTCTTTTACTGTCTCACATACAGGGTTATCATTACCGTCTTTCTAAATTCCATATATATGCATTAGTATTCTGTATTGGTGTTTTTTTTTCTGGCTTGCTTCACTCTGTATAATTGGCTCCAGTTTCATCCACCTCATTAGAACTGATTCAAATGTATTCTTTTCAAGGGCTGAGTGATACTTCATTGTGTATATGTACCACAGCTTTCTTATCCATTCGTCTGCTGCTGGACATCTAGGCTGCTTCCATGTCCTGGCTATTGTAAACAGTGCTGCGATGAACACTGGGGTACACCTGTCTCTTTCAATTCTGGTAGTACGGCTGTTTAAACAATATTAAGTCTTCTGATCAATGAACGTAGACTATCTTTCTTTTTTTTTGTATCATCTTTAGTTTTTTTTAACAATGCTTTGTAATTTTCAATGTACATACAAGTCTTTCAATTCTTTGATTAAGTTTATCCTTAAGTATTTTATGCCTTTTGATGCTATTGTAAATCAGTTGAGCCTCAAACACTCCTCAGTATTAGAGGCATGGGCCCTCTGCACAGTTAAAAAATCACATATAAGTTTCAAACAAATTACAACTCCATATCTGCAATTCTACATCTGCAGATTCAACCAGCCATAGACTGTGTACTACTCTTATACGTGTTTAGTGAACAGTAGTCAACATAGGAGTGGACCCATTCAGTTTAAACCCATGTTGCTCAAAGATCAACTGTACAGCTATTAATTTCCTCTCCAAATTGTTCATTGTTGGTGGGTTGCAAAAAGGAAGAGCTGGTTTCTGCAAAAGAGACACATAAGGAAATATTTAGAGTGACAGAGCTAGTCGGTATGGTACTGGGATGATGGATACTTGACTATGCATTTGTCAAAACACTGTGACTGTCTTCCTGATGGCTCAGACAGTAAAAGAAACTACCTGAGATGCAGGAGACCTGGGGTCAATTCCTGCGTCAGAAAGATCCCCTGGAGAAGGGAATGTCTACCTGGCTCCAGTATTCTTGCCTGGAGAATTCCATGGACAGAGGAGCCTGGTGGGCTAACAGTCCATGGTGTTTCAAAGAGTCAGACACTACTGAACAACTAACGCTTCCACTTTCACTTTTCCTTTCATGGAACCATCTATATCTATATAGACATAAATATCTATTTATCTCTCTCTATATATATATATAATATTTATTCCAGGTTTCTCTGCTTAGAGGGCCTGTAATAAGTGATGCCCAGTAGCAATAACTATACCCAACACACCACTCAATACTAAATATCATTATCCAATAAAAAGATGCAGAGAAGAGGAGGAGGAGGGGACGACCGAGGATGAGATGGCTGGATGGCATCACTGACTTGATGGACATGAGTTTGAGTGAACTTCATGAGTTGGTGATGGACAGGGAGGCCTGCCGTGCTACAGTCCATGGGGTTGCAAAGAGTCAGACACGACTGAGCAACTGAACTGAACTGAATAAAAGGAAGTATGGTTCTTTGGAGAACTAGCTGATTATAGGATTGGGACAAGGATAATAAAGACTGAACCTGGAATAGCTTGCAGTTCCAGAAAGTAAAGAGGAACCCAAAAAACAAAAGGTTTGGGGCATATTAGAAGGAAACAGGAATAAAACTAAAAGTGCTCCCAATAGCCAAAGATGGGGCAATTTGAATAATGCAATACATACCATGGTACCAAGTGTAACCCAAAGTGTAAAACAAATATATGTGGCTGCATGCTGATACAAATAACAGGCAAAGAAATAATTCCTCTTTGTAGAAAAATTCCAAGCTATATATTTAGACTTCCATTAGAAGGTAGAATATATTCCCTTCTACCTTAAATGTGGGCTGAACGTAATGACTTCTTTCTGGAGTACAGAGTATGACAGGAAGAAAGTTAGCACTACATTGAAGAACCTGGCAAAAGTATCTTGAGTAGGTAATCGAGGTTAACATCCCCCCAGTGACACGTCTTGTTGGTAAAATGTATTATCTGATAGGATGTGATACAAAGCTCACTTATCCGTTCTCAAAACATATACATTCTATATAACTGTGACCAAAAAATCAGCAAACATATGTTGAAAGACTTTCAACAAAACACTGGTCCAGGACTCCTGAAGGATATTAACAGAAAATAAGGAGACTGAGAAACTGTCACAAATCAGAGGAGAATATAGAGATATAACAAATATATACAATGTTGTGTCCTTGATTAGATTTGTGAGAGCAAAATGACATAATTGAAAATATCAGTAATAATCTGAATAAATTATTGAAGTTTTAGATAATAGTAACATGTCAACATTGGTTTCTTAGTTTTGACAAATATGATAAAATAAGGTCCATCTAGTCAAGGCTATGGTTTTTCCAGTGGTCATGTATGGATGTGAGAGTTGGACTGTGAAGCAAGCTGAGCACCAAAGAATTGATGCTTTTGAACTGTGATATTGGAGAAGACTCTTGAGAGTCCCTTGGACTGCAAGGAGATCCAACCAGTCCATTCTGAAGGAGATCAGTCCTGGGATTGCTTTGGCCACCTCATGCGAAGAGTTGATTCACTGGAAAAGACTCTGATGCTGGGGGGGATTGGGGGCAGGAGGAGAAGGGGACAACAGAGGATGAGATGGCTGGATGGCATCACTGACTCGATGGACATGAGTTTGAGTAAACTCCAGGAGTTGGTGATGGACAGGGCTGCCTGGTGTGCTGCGATTCATGGGGTCGCAAAGAGTCACAACTGACTGAACTGAAATGAATTGAACTGAAGATGTTAAAAATAGAGGAAACTGGGTGAGAATTATGCAAGTCTTGTCTGTTTAGAATCATTCGAGTTAAATGAATAATTATTTATGAAGAAATTTTTGCAAATTGTACCAGGTAGGAAACTTCTCATAGTTTGCCTTTTTGATTTACTAAATAAAATTCATTTCATGTGTTATTTTCCCCTTAATGAAAAATCATTAATGAAGATTTTAGATGGCTTGATAGTAATCATTTAATATTGTTGGTTTCCAAAAAATTAACTTGTCCAAAAGTACAAATAGTCAGTGAGAATATAGATAAAAAAAGCTGCATCTCCTGAAATGCTCTAAAATTATCATCTGAAGAATTCTCTAAAGAGTAGTGATCTATAATTATCAGTGATTCAGATATATTGACTTCTGGACACCAAAGTGAATTATGTAAACAAATGTTTACTGAACTATTAGTATGAATCAGATCATTATTTATGTGTTGTGTATAAAGTCACACCTCTTGTGTAGTGTATGTTTTGGGGAGAAAGGTAAATGAATGCATAAAGAAGGAAATAAGGTCCTTTCCTGGTGGTGCAGTGGCTAAAACTCCATGCTCCCACTGCAGGGGACCTGGGTCCGAACTCTGTTCCGGGAACTATTAACAGCTCCTACATGCCACCGTGAGGACCTCACATGCCTCAGCCAAGACCTGGCATAATCAAACCATTAATTGTAAAAAGCCTTAAGGAAAGAAATAAATAGGATTTAGGCAGTGACCAGAGCAAAGAAAAATAAAGCAAGGAACGTAGGAAGGGAACAGTGTTCAGAGGGCCAGGGGAACTATGATACAGTAACAAAGAAGCAAGCCTGAAGGAAGAGCGGGAGCCTCTGGGCTTTAGAAACAGCGAGCACAAAGACCCTGGGGCAGAAGCACGTTGAGATTGTCCAGGAGCAGCAAGGAACGCTGTGTGAAAGAAGTGGGGTGAGTGCCTAGAAGAGGTAAGGCGCCACGTGGCTCACCTAAAACCAGAGGATTTATGAGTGAGTGGCTTTAGCCATTTTATTGTATTTCCAGGGAGAGAAATGGATAATATGATTATTAGTGCTTTTTTTTTCAAAATGTAAGAGAGAGTAGTCATATACGGGACAACTGGAAAGTTCCATTATTATTGACTGATCACCTTTTCTTGTACTGTGGGCTTCTTGCTTCTTAAGATCATTCTGTGACCTTACTCTTTCTACCAGATGACACACTAAAGACAGAGATATTGACTTCTGTAAAATGTTATACATATGTGGTGCTGAATAAATCATCCAATAAAATCATATATTTTTATTAAAAACCCATGTCACAATTTTCTTCATTCTGGACTCTGCAAACAGTTTCTCAACTAGATAAATAATGTCAGACATGAATATATGTTGATTATTTTAAATTTTTATTTGAAAGCTAGCCATACTCCAACTCCTTAAATTTCTCACTCCTGTGTGTATGTGCACTTACGAGATTCTTACATATGCTTCTGTTAGTGGGTTTCTGCGTGCCGTGTTTTCACATATGCTAGCATTGCCAAGGCACCCCACTCCAGTGCTCTTGCCTGGAAAATCTCATGGGCGGAGGAGCCTGATGGGCTGCAGTCCATGGGGTCCCTAGGAGTCGGACACGACTGACCGACTTCACTTTCACTTTCACGCATTGGAGAAGGAAATGGCAACCCACTCCAGTGTTCTTGCCTGGAGAATCCCAGGGACGCGGGAGCCTGGTGGGCTGCGGTCTATGAGGTCGCACAGAGTCGGACACGACTGAAGTGACTTAGCAGCAGCAGCATTGACACGTGATAAAGATAATATCAACATGCGAATAAACCAAATATAATTAACAAAGTTCACTACAAGCAGGATTTTAATATTCTTAAGGTCCCCTCTGACCATCCGCAATCAACTATCACATATCTGAACATAATTTTTTTTGTTTTTCTAGATGATAGTTTTCGAAAAAGGTGCAGTGTGAGCCTTAAAATGTGAATTACTGCATGATGAAGGTCCGAGGGGAATGAAACTAAGTCATTTGGATCCTACAACTTTAAAAGGTGAAGCTTAGAAAATTTTGCCTTCATAACCAACTTCTTGAAAGCATTTTTGACATCCTTGCTCCTCAAACTATAGACCAAGGGGTTGAGCATGGGGATGACCGTGGTATAGAACACAGCCGCAATTTTGTCTGTGTCCGTGGAGTGGCTGGAGCTGGGCTGGGAGGACGTAAAGATGCCTGGCCCATAGAAGACGGAGACTGGTGAGGCGAGACGCACGGGTGGAGAAAGCCTTCTGATACCCTCAGCGGAGCGCATCTCCAGGATGGTGACCCGGAGAGATGATATGGGGTGGGAGGTGGGAGGGGGATGCAGGACTGGGAGCTCGTATACACCCGTGGCGGATTCATGTCAATGTATGGCAAAACCAATACGGTACTGTAAAGTAAAATAAAGTAAAAAATAATAATTAAAAAAAAAGATGGTGACAAATATGAACAGGTAGGAAATCAAGATAACCAGGAGGGCAAACATAATGCTGAAACTTGCCACCGCGTGGAGAATCAGCTCGCGGGTGCGTTTATCAGGGCGAGAGAGAGCCGCGACCGCGGGAGCATCGCAGAAGCGCCGGTGGAGCACCCCGGGCCGCAGAAGCAGAGCCGGAGACTGCTCCCCGCGGGCACGGAGGCATTCGGGGGCCCCGGAAGCAGGGCCCACAGCCACGCAAGCGCACGCCCCCGCTGTCCTGGCGTGGCCCCGACGTGGGGGCACACGCGGCTGCGGAGCGGCCAGGGCTGCAGCGGAGGCCGAGCGGCGCGTGCGCCGGGGAGACCGGCTCCCGCGGGCGCGGCCGCCGCCCTGGGAGCGGCGGCTGCGGAGGGGCAGAAGTCCCCCAGATTCGTAAGGAGAAAGTTCACGGGAAGCCGGAGGCGGGAGCTCAGGAGGAGCAGCAGGATCAGTCCCGAGCTCCAGCCACGCTGACAAGGTGAATGAGCGTGAGTTTCATGAACGGGCCTGCGGTCCGGGGGCACTGGCGAGTGCCAGCAGGGTGAGCTCAGTCACCTCCGTGTTCTTCCCCGTGGATGCAGGTTTTGAATCAAAGGAGGTCCTATGGCAAAGACAAAGAAAGGAACACAGTGATAAAGAAATGGGAGAATGAAAGGGAAGTTAACTCAGCACTGTGGGTGCATATGTGTGTAGGTACACATGCAAACACTTCATTAACGGGGTAATTTGAACTCCAACACTCTCCACACCCGAAGTACAAGACTAACAAAATTTAAGCCGCAAAGTATCTGTGGAGTTTCACACTGCTGAAGCGGAGGCGTCTTCATAGGTCATTTTCCAACGCTGAAATTTTGTGAGTTCGTGAACTGAGATGTAGAAAATACTATGTCCTGATTAAGATGAACTGTCTTAAATAAATATATCTGTTAATTCAGTTTTTCTCAGCCTAGTAAACACTTAGGTCTAAATTGCTCAAGTGCCCCAAACTGCTCTGGACACTTGACACGTATTTTCTTTTATTTCTCTCAACAACCTTATGAGATTGATTGTTATCCCCATTTAACTCATGAAGCACAGAGGCCGAGTATTGTATTTAAGCTTATAAAATTGTGACTGCTAGAACAATGTTTGTACCCAGCTTCCGGGGTGGCTCAGATGGTACGGAATCTGCCTGCAATGCAGGAGACCTGGGTTCGATACTTCGGTCAGGAAGATCCCCTGGAGAACAGAATGACTACCCACTCCAGTATTCTTGCTGGGAGAATCCCATGGACAGAGGAGCCTGGAGGGCTACAGTCCATCGGGTCGCAAAGAGTAGGACACAACCGACTGACATTCACTTTCAGAGTGATTACACTGCCAGTGTAAGTCCACTGTCTTAACTGAGTTTAAAATCAAGTTGAACTTAATTCACTTTACAATTACTCTATGTCCCCAGTGTTCTAAACCCAGCCCTTGGAGTTTTACAGTGAGGTAACTGAGAGACACTTGCCCAGTGCCGGGGGTGGGATAACTAGGGTGGGAGGGGCTGTACAACCTGCAGAGACAATTTAGTGAGGGGGGGCGGGTGCAGCATCCAGCAAGAAGCCTGGGCTCTGAGATGCGGTGCACACAGCCTGCCACCCACTACCTGGGAGTCACTGAGCCTGACCTAACGCCCTTGAACCGATCTTTTTCATTTACAAAGTGACAATAGTAATGAGACTAAAAAAGTGTTAGTTGCTCAGTCATCTGACTCTTTGCAACCCATGGACTGCAGCCCGCCAGGCTCCTCTGTCCATGGGATTCTCCAGGCAAGAATACTGGAGTGGGCTGCCATGCCCTCCTCCAGGGGATCTTCCCAACCCAGGGATTGAACCTGGGTCTCTTGTATTGCAGGTAGATTCTTTACCAGCTGAGCCACCGGGGAAGTCCCTGCTTAATGAGACTGAACATGGTATTATTATGAGAATTAAAGGAGATAAAACATATTAAAAGCAATGAGTAGAATGCTGGGTATTGAGTACAGTCTGATCACATCAGATGTAATGTTAGTATTAAGATGAGTTGGTCACCTCCCTGCTTGAGATCGTGGTTAGTGAGGTGCACAGCTCAAGCGTGGGTGAGCTCGGTAGTGCTGTGGCCTCCCTCTCACTTTTGGGCCACTGACATTTTCCTATGTCCTCCAGGGTTTCCCAGGCTGTCCCTCCACAGCTGTACAGAGTGGCTCCTCTGGTCATTCCATGTGAGTGATTCTCTTGCTCAGGTTCCTTCTTTAAAATCCATGTTTTAGCTTGGGTTTAAAGGGTCTCTTTTTTGTTTTTATTTCGGCCAGTCCACGTGGCTTGTGGGATCTTAGTTCTCTAACCAGGGATTAACCCAGGCCCTCAGCAGTGACAGGCTGGAGTCCCACTGGACTGCCAGGGAATTCCCAGAACCTCTTTTTAGAAACTCATCCTTTCTCTTATTACTATCTTCTCATAGTTAAACCACAGAGGTCAAGGGTTGAAAATTTCCTATTTTGTTGGCAGTCTTCAGCCTGCCTACAGGTCAGGTTTGGTGGTGAGCCCCATGTTTCAAAGTTTTATATGAATATGTTCTTGTGTAGGAAGAGTGCCTTAAATATTTCTTACCTGAATTTAGTCCTTTAGCAGGCCATCTATTATTCTTCTCTACCATTGTACGTCTAACTGTCAGATATGTATTTAACTTATTTATTCATCTGTTTATATGTATATATACAAACACATATCTCTTTTCATTTAGTCCTCAGTCATTTTGTAAGGTAGGTATTATTATTCCTATTTTACCTTAAGAGAACTGAGGATTTGAGAATCACATGAAGCTCTACGATTACATAGCTACTATAAGGCAAATTAAAGATTCAAAACGCAAACTCGGCTGTGATCAAATCAAAAACCTTATTTGATTGGCCTTTATAAATGTGCTAGTAGTAATGATGAGATGAGGTTATTGGGGAAAGATTACAATGGAATATTGATCTTGTTAATGAAAGGGCGAGCCGTCCAATACATGACCAAAAAGGACATTCGGTCAGCACCGGTAGTTGGCTGATGCCCAAACAGGAACTAAAAAGCAGACTAGACTTCCGGGGCCGGCCTTGGAACCCCGATCCACTCAGGAGACACCAGGAAGAACTGTGGACACCAACCACTGCTGTAGCCTGCGCTTGTTGCCTTATGTGGAAAAAACTTGGCCTGTTCCCTAGCCCTTGCTATAAAACCCTCCCGCACCCCTCCCCACCTTGCAGACTCCCTTTGTCCCCTCGCTTGCTTGCCCCCGGGAGTTCTGCCCGGGAGCGACTGCTCAATAAAGGCCTTTTGTACTAACGGTCCCTAGAGGTGGCTTTTCCTTCCCGCGGCGTTTTCTTACATCTGGCGCCCAACGTGGGGCTCGAGGTGAGGGCCCCCGGCACCCGCCGTTGAGGCCCCCTCGAGCTCCACCGCCGCGGTAGCCCCGGACCCAGGCGGCTGACCAACCCCCCCGGACGGCAGAATACGGGGTAAGTCCCTTCGGCTTTGGAGCTTGCCCTCCCTGGCGACCACCTCCTAGGGCCCTGTAACGGGTGCGCACTTACTGGGCCCTCCTCCGGTTCTCAGCTCATGAGGGAGACGTCCTAAGTGACTGATCAACCGCCGGCTCCAGGAGCCTCCTCAGTCTCCACTCAGGAGGGAGACGTCCTGACCGAGTGTGAAGTTCCTCCGGCCTTTCAGAAAGGCCTTTCCTCGGTCCCCAGCTTGCAAGGGGGACACCCTAAGCGGCTGCGGGGATCCTCCGGCCCCCTGGCCCGCCCAGAGACGTCTGGACGGCAGGGGCAACCTCCGCTGGCGTGGTCAAACTAGGGTGGGAGGGGCTGTACAACCTGCAGAGACAATTTAGTGAGGGGGGGCGGGTGCAGCATCCAGCAAGAAGCCTGGGCTCTGAGATGCGGTGCACACAGCCTGCCACCCACTACCTGGGAGTCACTGAGCCTGACCTAACGCCCTTGAACCGATCTTTTTCATTTACAAAGTGACAATAGTAATGAGACTAAAAAAGTGTTAGTTGCTCAGTCATCTGACTCTTTGCAACCCATGGACTGCAGCCCGCCAGGCTCCTCTGTCCATGGGATTCTCCAGGCAAGAATACTGGAGTGGGCTGCCATGCCCTCCTCCAGGGGATCTTCCCAACCCAGGGATTGAACCTGGGTCTCTTGTATTGCAGGTAGATTCTTTACCAGCTGAGCCACCGGGGAAGTCCCTGCTTAATGAGACTGAACATGGTATTATTATGAGAATTAAAGGAGATAAAACATATTAAAAGCAATGAGTAGAATGCTGGGTATTGAGTACAGTCTGATCACATCAGATGTAATGTTAGTATTAAGATGAGTTGGTCACCTCCCTGCTTGAGATCGTGGTTAGTGAGGTGCACAGCTCAAGCGTGGGTGAGCTCGGTAGTGCTGTGGCCTCCCTCTCACTTTTGGGCCACTGACATTTTCCTATGTCCTCCAGGGTTTCCCAGGCTGTCCCTCCACAGCTGTACAGAGTGGCTCCTCTGGTCATTCCATGTGAGTGATTCTCTTGCTCAGGTTCCTTCTTTAAAATCCATGTTTTAGCTTGGGTTTAAAGGGTCTCTTTTTTGTTTTTATTTCGGCCAGTCCACGTGGCTTGTGGGATCTTAGTTCTCTAACCAGGGATTAACCCAGGCCCTCAGCAGTGACAGGCTGGAGTCCCACTGGACTGCCAGGGAATTCCCAGAACCTCTTTTTAGAAACTCATCCTTTCTCTTATTACTATCTTCTCATAGTTAAACCACAGAGGTCAAGGGTTGAAAATTTCCTATTTTGTTGGCAGTCTTCAGCCTGCCTACAGGTCAGGTTTGGTGGTGAGCCCCATGTTTCAAAGTTTTATATGAATATGTTCTTGTGTAGGAAGAGTGCCTTAAATATTTCTTACCTGAATTTAGTCCTTTAGCAGGCCATCTATTATTCTTCTCTACCATTGTACGTCTAACTGTCAGATATGTATTTAACTTATTTATTCATCTGTTTATATGTATATATACAAACACATATCTCTTTTCATTTAGTCCTCAGTCATTTTGTAAGGTAGGTATTATTATTCCTATTTTACCTTAAGAGAACTGAGGATTTGAGAATCACATGAAGCTCTACGATTACATAGCTACTATAAGGCAAATTAAAGATTCAAAACGCAAACTCGGCTGTGATCAAATCAAAAACCTTATTTGATTGGCCTTTATAAATGTGCTAGTAGTAATGATGAGATGAGGTTATTGGGGAAAGATTACAATGGAATATTGATCTTGTTAATGAAAGGGCGAGCCGTCCAATACATGACCAAAAAGGACATTCGGTCAGCACCGGTAGTTGGCTGATGCCCAAACAGGAACTAAAAAGCAGACTAGACTTCCGGGGCCGGCCTTGGAACCCCGATCCACTCAGGAGACACCAGGAAGAACTGTGGACACCAACCACTGCTGTAGCCTGCGCTTGTTGCCTTATGTGGAAAAAACTTGGCCTGTTCCCTAGCCCTTGCTATAAAACCCTCCCGCACCCCTCCCCACCTTGCAGACTCCCTTTGTCCCCTCGCTTGCTTGCCCCCGGGAGTTCTGCCCGGGAGCGACTGCTCAATAAAGGCCTTTTGTACTAACGGTCCCTAGAGGTGGCTTTTCCTTCCCGCGGCGTTTTCTTACATCTGGCGCCCAACGTGGGGCTCGAGGTGAGGGCCCCCGGCACCCGCCGTTGAGGCCCCCTCGAGCTCCACCGCCGCGGTAGCCCCGGACCCAGGCGGCTGACCAACCCCCCCGGACGGCAGAATACGGGGTAAGTCCCTTCGGCTTTGGAACCTGCCCTCCCTGGCGACCACCTCCTAGGGCCCTGTAACGGGTGCGCACTTACTGGGCCCTCCTCCGGTTCTCAGCTCGCGAGAGAGACGTCCTAAGCGACTGATCAACCGCCGGCTCCAGGAGCCTCCTCGGTCTCCACTCGGGAGGGAGACGTCCTGACCGAGGGTGAAGACCCTCCGGCCTTTCAGAAAGGCCTTTCCTCGGTCCCCAGCTTGCAAGAGGGACGCCCTAAGCGGCTGCGGGGATCCTCCGGCCCCCTGGCCCGCCCAGAGACGTCTGGACGGCAGGGGCAACCTCCGCTGGCGTGGTCGCCATGGGATCGACAGCCTCCAAACCCGACCCCCAATATTCTACTCCTTTGGAGTGCCTATTGGCTAATTTGCGGACTCTAGGACTAAAAGGATACATCCGCCCTAAACAGCTCACTTTTTTATGCTCTCAGGCCTGGCCACAATATTAACGGCTCACAGTGGCCGGCCGCAGGGACATTAGACTTTAACGTCCTCCGTGATTTGGACAATTACTGCCGGAGAACGGGAAAGTGGTCTGAGGCCCCCTATGTTCTGGCCTTTTGGGCATTACGCTCCCGCCCTTCCCTGTACACTCCAGCCAGATTACTTTGGCTCCCCATCCCTCTCAGGCCAAGCCCATCCCTTCCTCCTCCGAGTCTTCTGCTTTCACTATTCCCGCAGAAAAACTGACTGCTCCTCCTCCATACAAATCCCCCGCGGCTTCTACCCCCTCTGCCCCTTCCACTCCTTCTATCTCGTCTACTCCAGCCCCCACGCCAGCTCCGGAGGTTTCACCCCTGGCTCCGACTCCGACAACACCTGGTCCTGTTCTCTATCCTCCCCTCCCTTCGGTGGCCCCGCTGCCCTCTCCGGTCAGCTCCCACACTCGCTCTCACGGCAACCTGCAGGAACCCCCTTCCCCCGTTCCTCCTTCCTCAGCCCCGGCTTCCCTATTTCCCTTGCGGCAAGTGGCCGGAGCTGAGGGCCTAGCCCAGGTCCATGTTCCCTTTTCCCTTCAGGACCTGGCACAGATTGAAGCCAAACTGGGATCCTTCTCTTCCAACCCTACTCAGTACATTAAACAGTTCACGGGCCTAACTCGTGCCTATGCTTTGACCTGGCAGGACATTTATGTAATTTTAGGATCCACCACCACTCCTGAAGAGAGGCAGGCCATTTGGACGGCAGCCAAAGCTCAGAGACACATTGCTAATCCTTCTCCCGAGCGCCCCCTGGGGGCTCAGGCGGTTCCTGACGCCGATCCTGATTGGGACTATCAGGAGGGGGATGATGGCCAGCAGCGAGTACGCTATATGATAGAGTGCCTTCTGGATGAAATGGAGGCGTCCTCCCATAAAGTTGTAAATTTTCTCAAATTGGATGAGGTAACTCAGGGGCCTGAGAAAAATCCAGCCAAGTTCCTCAATCGGCTTACTGAGGCCCTCATTCAATACACCAGGTTGTCCCCTGAGTCTCCTGTCGGGGCAGCCACCTTGGCCAGTCGTTTTATCTCTCAGTCTGCCCCTGATATTCCGAGAAAAGTTGGCCAAGGCCGAGGACGGCCCTCAGACCCCTATCCGAGATCTGGTAAAAATGGCCTTTAAGGTTTACAATGCCCGCGAGGAAGCAGCCAAAGCCAGCCGTAAGGCAAGACTTAAACAGAAGACCGAATTCCAGGCAAGCCTCCTAAACCAGCAGACCCAGGCCTTGGTAGCGGCTCTGCGGCCGGCAGCGGGTTCGGGACCCCAACGGCCCCCTCCGGGGGCCTGCTTCAAGTGCGGCCAAGAAGGGCATTGGGCCAGGGCGTGCCCCAACCCGCGCCCTCCATCCAAGCCATGTCCGTTGTGCAAACAACGAGGACATTGGGCCAGTGATTGTCCCCAGGCCTCTCGGGCCCCGACCTCCAGGGGCCGGGGACCAGAGCGCCCCAGGGAAGCTTCCTGCCCTACTCCGGCTTTGGAACTGCTGAGCTTCGACGAGGACTGACGCCGCCCAGACTTGGGGACCCCGATAACCCAAGCCGAGCCCAGGATAACGCTCCAGGTAGCGGACCTTTGCAAAACCCAGATTTGACACTGTTCGTGGACGGAAGCTCAAAGCGAGACTCTGACGGGATCCAGAAGGCGGCCTATGCTGTAATGACCACCCGAGAAGTCCTGGAGGCCCAGCCCCTGGCTCCAGGGATGACCTCCCAGAAGGCGGAGCTAACAGCCTTAACTAGAGCCTTGCATCTGGCAAAAGGAAAAAGGGCTAACATTTATACTGACTCCAAATACGCTTTCTTAATCACTCATTCCCACGCAACCATTTGGAAAGAGCGGGGTTTCCTGACCACTAAAGGATCTCCCATTTATAATGCTTCCCATATTGCCCGATTATTAGACGCCTTATCCTTGCCCAGGAAAGTAGCTATCATATACTGCAAGGGATATCAAAATGCTCATGATTCGGTTGCCTCAGGTAATAACATGGCCGACCAAATAGCTCGACAGACTGCCTTACAGCAAGCCCCCGACTCTGTGTTGACCCTAAGGTCGACATTCATACCCAAGTACGCTGATGAAAAAACCCAGAAGTTACTGACACAGGAGGGGGCCCAAAGACATTCATCAGGGTGGATACTACATTATGGCAAGCCGGTACTCCCCGAACATCAAGCAAAGGATATCATATCCCAAATCCATAACACTCTACACATTGGACCAAAGGCCCTCCTCTCTTTCCTTAGTCCTATCTTTGCCTCCTGGCATCTTAGGCATGCCATATATGATGTCCATCGTTCTTGTTTAACATGTGCCTCCACCTCTCCTCAGGGAGGACTTAGACCCCCTCAGACCACGCACCAACTTAGAGGGCACTTGCCTGGACAAGATTGGCAGATAGACTTCACTCATATGCCCAGACATCAAAACCACCGCTATCTGCTGGTTTTTGTGGACACATTCTCGGGTTGGGTCGAGGCCTTCCCCACCGCCCGAGAAACCGCGGCGATGGTGGCGGAGGTCTTGACAACCCATCTCATTCCCAGGTTTGGGTTACCTAATTCCCTTCAGTCTGACAATGGGCCTGCATTCATCTCACAGATCTCCCAGCAGGTGGCTGCGACCTTGGGCATCGCCTGGCATCTCCACATCCCTCATCGGCCCCAATCGTCTGGCAAAGTAGAACGGGTAAATGGGATCATCAAGACACACTTGACCAAGCTTGCCTCAGAGTTGCGATTGTCCTGGGTTGACCTCCTCCCTCTGGCGCTTACCCGCATCCGCACTACTCCACACTCCAAGACAGATTTGACTCCCTTTGAGCTGCTCTACGGCAAGCCCTACCTCCCGGAGGGAGAGGCTCCCCCACTCGCGGGGTACCTCCCTCTCTTTTCCCTCCTACGGTCTTTGTTGAGAGAACATGCTGACAGGGTTTTGCCGCAACCGACAGATGACGAAGGGCCAGCCCGACCTCTGGCCCCGGGAGATCAGGTGCTACTAAAAATCCTCCATCCTCGCCCGCTGCAGCCCCGCTGGACGGGACCCCATACGGTGATCCTCACCACCCCCACGGCGGCCAAACTTCTGGGGCATGAGCCCTGGTACCACCTGACCCGACTCAAGCTCGCACCCCCAGGTTTTCCCGACCCCGACCCTGAAGGGAGAAGACCCTACCGTTCTGTCCTTACTGGGCCGACTAAGCTGACTATCACCCGGACCCCTCTTTTCCCAATCCCGGAATGACCAGGCACATTGCCTACTATCATTTACCAAAATTGCTGTTCCTTATTTCTAAAATGCTATTCCCTTGAGGAGCCCAGATTGGGCGGTGCTCTCTCTCCATTGATTCTGTCCAGGACCCCCCAGTCCCTACAGGACCCCGACTGAGGGAGCAGTGCAGATCGGATTCACGGAAACTTACCGGCCAGCCCAGGACGAGGCCACCGCCCAAATGAGAGCTCCAACGCGTTTCTTACCCCTCAGACCGGGTTTGTCATCATGGCAAGCCCCCAGGTTATGGGCATTCTGCCTGACAGGTGCTATACTCAGCCTAAGCCCTGATCCTTCTCAGACTCAGGCTAATGTTTTTATCTCTTGGGCACACTACTATGCTAATTACTATAATACCTCCACATGCTGGGTGTACACTGTCATGCCACTGTCGGTCCAAAATGGTCTGCCATAGTGGGCAATGCCAATAGATGATGGTGCTACGACAGCAGTACCAAGGACCCCCACCAAGCACCCCGAGACA
>SJYG01000376.1:806930-930105 GCA_006410535.1 Litocranius walleri
ACCCAATCAGGCGTCTACACGAAGCCCCAAAACACCAATCACTGCTGCCGCTCGCGCCTTTTTCCTTGTATAGGAAAAACCTGGCCTGTTCAATCAGCCCTCGCTATAAAACCACCCTGCGCCCTTTCCCGCTTGGCAGACTCCCTTTGTTCCCTCGCTTGCTTGCCTCCGGGAGTTCTGCCTGGGAGCGACTGCCCAATAAAGGCCTTGTACCAACGGTCCCTAGAGGTGGCTTTTCCTTCCTGCGGCATTTTCTTACACTTACTATGTGAAAATGTAACTTTATCACTATCTTAAGACTAAGTAGATCTTAAGAAGAACATTAGTGAAAGGATTTTCATTTGTTGGACTGATGTTTGCTGCTAAATCTCCATATTCCCTGCCCTTATAATAAATATAACTAGCATACGGGAGAAATACATATTAACCTTGAAGCCTATAGGAGAAATAAGTATTAACCTCTAGAAATAAGTAAATAAGTATTAACCTTTAAGCATATAGGAGAAATAAGTGTTAACCTTTAAGCATATAGGAGAAATAAGTATTAACCTTTAAGATTAATCATGTTAACCTTGGGTTAAATAAATTCCTTTCTTGATTATAACTCACTACACCCTCACCCAATAGGAATGCAACTTTATTTGGAGGGTGGTGCCTGGTTTAAGAAAAAACACGCTTGGAAAAAATAAGTTTTTTGGTTATCAGAAAGAAAGGGTTGTAAATGTCAGCAGGCAGAAATGGCTTGAAGATGATGTAAAACCCCTAAGACCTTTTTTTGATGTAAAGCACCTGATTTTGATAAGGTCAGGACTCGTGACTCTGTATTCATCCCCATATGTAACAAAAGATATATAAGCAAACCCAAAAATAAAGAAATTGGATCAGTTCCGGAAAGACTGATTCCCTCATGTCATTCCTTTCTGCTCCCCAATTTTCTGGCTGAATTCCCATCTGGAGCGTGGTGCCCACCATGCAGATGGTGCAAATTCCTTGTCCAGAATTTTATTGATACCCCACGTAAACCAAGTTATTCAGCCCCTTTCTCTCTCTCTTACTATTTTATGGCCGAATTCCCATCTGGTGCTTAGGACCCACCAAGCCTACTAACTTTGCCTGGGCTTATAAGATCGGACAGGGGGGCCTCAGTGCCTCCTCTCCTTCAAGAGAACGGGAAGATGCCTGCGGCCTTCGTAGGTGGTGATTGGTACCCCGTGTTAACCAGTTATTTGGCCTCTTTTTCTCTGCTAAATTCCTAGTCCCTCTCTATCTGTAATTAAATAAGTTTTTCTGAGGATGCCGACTCCGTCCCCACCTTCGAATCTTCCCTGGATCCACCAGGGCTGGACTCCGGCAGGCGCTAGTGGTAAAGAACCCACCTGCAATTGCGGGAGACATGGGTTTGAACCTTGCATTGGGGAGATCCCCTGGAGAAGGGCATGGCAACCCACTCCAGTATTCTTGCCTGGAGAATCTCATGGACAGAGGAGCCTGGTGAGCAACAGTCCATAGGGTCAGCTTGGCAAGTAAGAAAATTGTTTTGCTCCATCATGACATCAGATATTTAACTATCATAATTTTTTTGGTCTCAAATTTGGATTGTTTTCTTCCTCATCCATGGAAACAAAATTCACAATTATGATATAATTAATTTGTCACTAACATGTGTTTGCCTCGTAAGAGTTGAATCAACTATAGCTGTTTCAATGCCACAGAATTTTAGATTCCCATTCTTGTATGATTATGTTGATGGTGATTTTAATGAGGATTCAGTTCAGTTCAGTCACTCAATCGTGTCCGACTCTTTGTGATCCCATGAACCGCAGCATTGGCAGGCCTCCCTGTCCATCACCAGCTGCTGGAGTCTACCCAAACCCATGTCCATTGAGTCGGTGATGCCATCCAATCATCTTATCCTCTGTCGTACCTTTTTCCTGCCCTCAATCTTTCCCAGCATCAGTGTCTTTTCAAATGAGTCAGCTCTTCACATCAGGTGGCCAAAGTATTGGAATTTCAGCTTCAGCATCAGTCCTTCCGATGAACATCCAGGACTGATCTCCTTTAGGATGGACTGGTTGGATTTCCTTGAAGTCCAAGGGACTCTCAAGAGTCTTCTCCAACACCACAGTTCAAAAGCATCAATTCTTTGGTGCTCAGCTTTCTTTATAGTCCAACTCTCACATCCAAACACGACTACTGGAAAAACCATAGTCCTGACTAGATGGACCTTTGTGGACAAAGTAATGTTTCTGCTTTTGAATATGCTGTCTAGGTTGGTCATAACTTTCTTTCCAAGGAGTAAGCGTCTTTTAATTTCATGGCTGCAATCACCATCTGCAATGATTCTGGAACCCCCCCAAAATAAAGTCAGCCACTGTTTCCATGGTTTCCCCATCTATTTGCCATGAGTGATGGGACCAGATGCCATGATCTTAGTTTTCTGAATGTTGAGCTCTTAAGCCACTTTTTCACTCTTCTCTTTCACTTTCATCAAGAGGCTTTTTAGCTCCTCTTCACCTTCTGCCATAAGAGTGGTGTTATCTGCATATCTGAGGTTATTGATATTTCTCCTGGCAGTCTTGATTCCATCTTGTGCTTCTTCCAGCCCAGCATTTCTCACGAAGTACTCTGCATATAAGTTAAATAAGCAGGGTGACAAAATACAGCCTTGACGTACTCCTTTTCCTGTTTGGAACCAATCTGTTGTTCCATGTCCAGTTCTAACTGTTGCTTCTTGACCTGCATACAGGTTTCTCAAGGGGCAAGTCAGGTGGTCTGATAGCCCCATCTCTTTCTGAATTTTCCACAGTTTATTGTGATCCACACAGTCAAAGGCTTTGGCATAGTCAATAAAGCAGGTGTTTTATTAAACAATAGGTGTTTTTTCTGGAACTCTCTTGCTTTTTCCATGACCCAGCAGATGTTGACAATTTGATCTCTGGTTCCTCTGCCTTTATTAAAACCAGCTTGAACATCTTTAAGTTCATGATTTACATATTATTTTCCTTAAATAGCCAGCTTTTTTTTTTTAACATGGAAGTTTAAGGGTAAGAGATTTTTATTATCCAGATAAAGAATAAAATATAATATGTAAAGAATTTCTATCTTTCTGTCTCTCTTTCCTTGGTCTCTCTCTCATCCAAGACACCTCCTGCTTTAAATTTGTTTTTGACTCACATGTTTATTGTTGTTTATTGCCTATCAGTTAAAATGTATTTTCTTAAATAAATAATGGGAAGTGGCCACCAGATACCTACTTTTTAAAAATCTTTTCTTATCCTTGAGACCAACAGAGAAATCAACCAACCAACCATCAGACAGATTTCCTTTGTGTTATGTTTACACGTTTCCCATTACTTTTACCATGTCTTCTGCTGCATTGTTTCCTTCCCACCTCCCATGTCTCCAGGGATCTTTTTCTAAAAATTGTTTATTTCTTTCCAGTATCTTCAAAATCTCTAACTTTGTTCTTTTACTTTAGTAAACAATCAATCATATCTAAGCTTTCTCATCTTAAACCTGAAAACAAAAAGACAAAGCTAATGAGCTTTTTGTAACCACTTATCCAATGTCCCATCCTATCTGTATCCTTTATTTTATATCCAACTTCACTTGATATCTGATTATACTCTTTTTCTACATATTTATATACCATCCTCAGATCATCTCTTTGTGTTTTTTTTCCTGGCCATTCCTTTTAACTTGCTGTGGCTAAGGTTGTCAATCATTTTTTTTTCCTAAATCTAAGGGCATTTTTGTTGTTGTTCTTTTTATATAACTTCTTCTCATCATTTAAAACCTTTGCCAGCTTTATAAAAAACTTTTCCAGTGAGGTCTATGATAGCACTCTCTCTCTTTTTCTCCTCTTACTTCTCTTCTATTCAGTTTTACATGAAACAAACTCCTCTTTAAATCTAGTATTTCCAGGTCTCAACACTCAGTCTTTCTTTTATCCCCTTCTCTGCCTGATATCGTGGCTTCATCTATGCCTTCCACTGAGACCACTGTTATGAACTCAGAACCCACATATACAAATAGATTTCTTCACCTGGATGTGCCATAAGTTCCAGGAAGTCCTCCAGCCAAGCCTTCTCTATGTTACCTCTATATTTTCTGAAGCAGTTTATATAAAGTTACAGTATGTTGCTGTTGTTGTTCAGTTGCTAAGTCATGTCTGACTCTCTTGCAACCCCATGAACTGTAGCTTGACAGGCTTCTCTGTCCATAGAATTCTCCAGGCAAGAATACTGGAGTGGATTGTCATTTCCTTCTCCAGGGGATCTTCAGGCCCAGAGATCAAACCTGCATCTCTGCAATTACAGTATAGGGATTGTCTTATGATTTGTTGCCTGTGTATATCCCCAATTAGACTCTAAGTGTTTTGAAAACTGGGATAATAATTAAAAAAAAATCTTTATATTTCCAAAGTCTGATAGCATACCTGTCTTCTCTCTCCACTCTTCAGAATACCCTAGGGTTTGAACTCCTCTCTTCAACTTGTTGTACCTGATATAGCTAGTTTATTTAAGCTGTCCCATTGTGTAATAGCAAACAATCTCACAGGTAATCCTTAATGTCTTTGTAGAAAACAATAAGAGCTCTTGTCACAGAGTACCTGGTAGAGCTCGCTGTGTTATACTGCAACTTCCCAAAAGCTATCTGTTTTATGTAAGGTAATGTATATGTTTCAATGCTAATCTCTCAATTCACCTCACTGTCTCTTACTTTCCTAAGAGAGTGTGGGTGCATTCTCTTTGTCTCTCCCTGTGCAAGTTGTCATTGTTTGTTTCTTTCTTTGGCTTTTGATCCAAACAAATGAAAGAAGTTCATACATGTTATATCAGAGGAAATGAGGAAAGTATAGTGATTGATGAGGTTAGAAAGACTGGTGGGGCAAATCATGAAGGACCTTGTGAGATATGTTTCCTTGATTCCAAGGGGACAATGAAGTTATTGAAAATTTTCAATCACATTCTTATTTTAAAATGACTGTTTTGGGGACATCCCAGGCACTCCAGTGGTTAACACTTCACCTTCTAATGCAAGCTCCAAAAACCCAAAACATAAAACAGAAGCAATATCGTAATAAATTCAATAAAGACTTTAAAAATGGTCCACATCAAAAAATAATAAAAATTAAAAAACCTTTTGTTAAAAAATGGAGACTAGATTGGAAAGTGGGAAAGGAGGGAATAGAGAAAGAATTTCTGTACTTAGAGCAACAAATAGAGTGCTGTGGATTAAGATATTGAGAGTGAGAATGGAGAAAATGGATGAATTTGTGAAATAAAAAGAAGTGGAATCGACAGATCTGGGGAACTATAGTATTGGATTTGGGGAATAATGAATAAAGATAAAGCAAGGAAGTAGATTTGAGTTTTATGATATATACAAGAGGCAATTCAATATAAAACAGTAACCAGAATGTCTTGCTTGAAATAAATACACATTGAATACTAGTAATCATGAATTCTCAAAGAGTAGATAGCTTTAATCCAAAGTGAACTTCTGGGAGCTAGGTTTGTGTTTAAAAGTGGAGGTGGGGCTGATAAAAAAATGTGTATTCTAGAGAAATAAGGGAAATAACAATAGGAGAGAACTGGGTAACAGATCAGATTAAGCAAGTGATTGAAATAGTAAAAAGAAGCAGTGTATGACATCGCTGCTCCATCATATAATAATACTTACATGGGTTTGGTGGAGCATATGTTTTTCAGAAGCCTTTTGTGGTTTGAGCCATGGTTTATGTAGGAGCTATTAAGATGTTTGTCCAGTTCAGACAGTACCTCTGTATCTTCAATCAAAACTGGAGCTAAGCCATTATTTCCTATGGTTTGCCTGCTAGAAGATCAATAAACATTTTCTGAAGCATTCCAAAGTTAAGCTGTTGGGTTCCTTCATCATTTATTTCAATGACAATAAGAAATATAGTCAGTATTTAGTGAGTGTTTTCTGTATGCCAGAAACTACTATAAACTTTATCTCGCCCTGGCAAAAACCATATGCTGCACTTACTATTATTACATCAATTTCAAAGATCAAAAAACTGAGGGTTTACAAGGTTAAGTAACTTGTCCAGGATTCAAACTCAGATATGAAAATCTTAACCATGGAGTAGCACTGATTTCAAGCTCCTCTTTCCCAACTGACTGGGTATTGCACCTGGGCATATGTCACTGTGAATCTGGTGCTTTTATGTCATATGTTGTGTTGCAATGCCCTACTTTTAGAACATAATGGGAGGTGGGATTTTTTAGGGGGTAATAAGAAACAGGAAAGGATGGGATGGATCCATAAAGAGGAGAGTAAGTTGGTTTCTTTAAAGGGCCCTGTCTTAGTCTGTTTGAGCTGCTGTATATAATATCAGTGTTTAGGTTGCTTATAAATAACAGAAACTTATTTCTCACAGTTCTGAAAGTTGAACTGGGGCCCTCTCCCAGCTCACAGGCTTTTCATTGCATCCTCTCATGATGGAAGGAGAGAGCTAGCTATTTGAGGCCTCTTTTATAAGGGTATTATTAATCCCATTCACCAGGGTTTCACCTTATGACTAAATCAATTCTCAAATGCCTTCTCACTAAGAACATCACCTTGGTTATTAGATTTTTAATATATGAATAGTGGAGGCACATTTAGATAACACTTAGACTATAGCAGGCCTGGTGTGGGATTTCTCCAGCTTCCAGTGTGGTTGTAACATGTGTCCTAGAATGAGACCAAAAGGCCCCTCATATTGGAATTCTTTCATGGTCATCCATAGTACATCCAGATACTCACTGACTATCTGTGTTTTGGTAAAATTGGATGTGGTGTAGGGGGTGGAGTTAGGTCAGTGGAAAGGAAATTAGTTGGGGGGGTGGGGAGAGGAGGGAGATCACATTATTATAAAGCTAGGTGTTCAAGGTTGAAAAATAACAGATTTGCTGAGTTGTGTGAGTACAAAGACATTGCTAGCAATGTAGGAACACCATAAATAAGTTAACATTTTGCACACATCCATTCTCTATGAGGATGAGATGGCTGAATGGCATTACCGACTCAAGGACATGAGTTTGAGCAAGTTCTGGAAGCTGGTGATGGGCAGGGAAGCCTGGCATGCCGCGGTCCATGGGGTTGCAAAGAGTCAGACACCACCGAGCAACTGAACTGAACTGATTTTTCTATGAATGACATGCAGTGGGTATGCTGCTGTAGATGTGTTGTAGGGCTTTGGATAGATAACACACTCCCAAACCAGGAGTCTAAGTTTGGAAGGGACCCTTGTGAACCAGTGAGTAGAAAGAGGCAGTGGATAATGAGGGATTCAGTGCAAGGACTGAAGTACAGTCCACTGGCAGGAGGAACCTACACTCTCCAGGAAGGTACCATGCTCTAGATAGTTGATCTCAGGACATTTGGCAGGTAGAAGAGGACTTAATAATGCTTCAGGCAGCCTGGAGCAGGCTTTATACCAGGCATAGGTGTTCATGGCACAGAAAACTGTGGGTTTCAAAATAGCTGAGTTTGTGGACTGATCCAGGCCTCTCTGGTAGTAAGTCATGGAGCATCATCTCTTCACTGACTCGGTGATCAAACAATTCTCAGCCATGACTCCCAACTCCTGGGGATTGGTTGTGAACAAAGAAATTGATGTAGAGGTGTACATGTAACTCGAAGCTTTTAACCATGATATAGATGCCTTTCATGAACTGGTCCCAAATTTTGCTCTCAAATACGGAGATCAAGGAGATCAATCTTAATCAATGTTAATCAATGTTAATAAACTACTCTCAAAATGACAATAATATTAGTGGCAAGGCCTATAACGTGAAAAATTAGAGATTCAAATTAGGTAATTTAATAAATAAGGTAAAGAGGGAATAATTTATATAGGAGAAATTTTCTTTAAGTAACCTGAATTTAGGATTAGTTCAGTTCAGTTCAGTTCAGTCGCTCAGTGGTGTCCGACTCTTTGCGACCCCATGAGTAGCAGCACACCAGACCTCTCTGTCCATCACCAACTGGCAGAGTTCACTCAGACTCATGTCCATCGAGTCCGTGATGCCATCCAGCCATCTCATTCTCTGTCGTCCCCTTCTCCTCCTGCCGCCCATCCCTCCTAGCATCAGAGTCTTTTCCAATGAATCAACTCTTCACATGAGGTGGCTAAAGTACTGGAGTTTCAGCTTTAGCAGCATTCCTTCCAAAGAAATCCCAGGACTGATCTTCAGAATGGACTGTTTGGATCGCCTCGCAGTCCAAGGGACTCTCAAGAGTCTTCTCCAACACCACAGTTCAAAAGCATCAATTCTTCAGCACTCAGTTTTCTTCACAGTCCAACTCTCACAACCATACATGACCACAGGAAAAAACCATAGCCTTGACTAGACCAACATTTGTTGGAAGAGTAATGTCTCTGCTTTTGAATATGCTATCTAGGTTGGTCATAACTTTCCTTCCAAGGAGTAAGCATTTTTAAATTTATTCTGCAGTCACCATCTGCAGTGATTTTGGAGCCCCCCAAAATAAAGTCTGACACTGTTTCCACTGTTTCCCCATCTATTTCCCATGAAGTGATGGGACCAGATGCCATGATCTTCATTTTCTGAATGTTGAGCTTGAAGCCAACTTTTTCACTCTTGTCTTTCACTTTCTTCAAGAGGATTTTTAGTTTCTCTTCCCTTTCTGCCATAAGGGTGGTGTCATCTGCATATCTGAGATTATTGATATTTCTCCTGGCAATCTTGATTCCAGCTTGTGTTTCTTCCAGCCCAGCATTTCTCATGATCTACTCTGCATATAAGTTAAATAAGCAGGATGACGGTATACAGCATTGACATACTCCTTTTCCTATTTGGAACTAGTCTGTTGTTCCATGAGGAACCAGTCTGTTGTTCTAACTGTTGCCTCCTGACCTGCATATAAGTTTCTCAAGAGGCAGGTCAGGTGGTCTGGTATTCCCATCTCTTCCAGAATTTTCCACAGTTTATTGTGATCTACACAGTCAATGGCTTTGCCATAGGCAATGAAGCAGAAATAGATGTTTTTCTGGAACTCTCTTGCTTTTTCCATGATCCAGCATATGTTGGCAATTTGATCTCTTGTTCCTCTGCCTTTCTAAAACTGGCTTGAACATCTGGAATTTCATGGTTCACGTATTACTGAAGCCTGGCTGGAGAATTTTGAGCATTACTTTCTTAGCATGTGAGATGAGTGCAATTGTGAGGTAGTTTGAGCATTCTTTGGCATTGCCTTTCTTTGGGATTGGAATGAAAACTGACCTTTTCCAGTCCTGTGGCCACTGCTGAGTTTTCCAAATTTGCTGGCATATTGAGTGCAGCACTTTCACAGCATCATCTTTCAGGATTTGAAATAGCTCAACTGTAATTTCATCACCTCCACTAGCTTTGTTTGTAGTGATGCTTTCTAAGGCCCACTTACTTCACATTCCAAGATGTCTGGCTCTAGGTAAGTGATCATACCATCGTGATTATCATGGTTGTGAAAATCTTTTTGGTACAGAGGATCTATGTATCCTTGCCACCTCTTCTTAATATCTTCTGCTTCTGTTAGGTCCATACCATTTCTGTCCTTTATCAAGCCCATCTTTGCATGAAATGTTCCCTTGGTATCTCTAATTTTCTTGAAGAGATCTCTAGTCTTTACCATTCTGTTGTTTTCCTCTATTTCTTTGCATTGATCACTGAGGAAAGCTTTCTTATCTCTTCTTGCTATTCTTTGGAACTCTGCATTCTGATGTTTATATCTTTCCTTTTCTCTTTGCTTTTCTCTTCTCATCTTTTAACAGCTATTTGTAAGTCCTCCTCAGACAGTCATTTTGCTTTTTTGCATTTTCCTCCCCATTGGGATGGTCTTGATCCCTGTCTCCTGTACAATGTCATGAACTTTGGTCCATAGTTCATCAGACACTCTATCTATCAGATCTAGTCCCTTAAATCTCCTTCTCACTTCCACTGTATAATCATAAGGAATTTGATTTAGGTCATACCTGAATGGTCTAGTGGTTTCCCTTACTTTCTTCAATTTAAGTCTGAATTTGGCTATAAGGAGCTCATGATCTGAGCCACAGTCGTCTCCCAGTCTTGTTTTTGCTGACCATATAGATCTTCTTCATCTTTGGCTGCAAAGAATATAATCATTCTGATTTCGGTGTAGACCATCTGGTGATGTCCATGTGTAGAGTCTTCTCTTGTGTTGTTGGAAGAGGGTGTTTGCTATTACCAGTGTGTTCTCTTGGCAAAACTCTACTAGCCTTTGCCCTGCTTCATTCCATATTCCAAGGCCAAATTTGCCTGTTACTCCAGGTGTTTCTTGACTTCCTACATTTGCATTCCAGTCCCCTATAGTGAAAAGGACATCTTTTTTAGGCAGAGGCAGGAGGGCCTAGAGGAGCTACTCCACGTTCAAGGTCAGGAGTGGTGGCGGTGAGGTGAAACCCCTCATCCATGGTCAGGAACAGCAGCTGCACTTTGCTAGAGCAGCCGTGAAGAGATACCCCCACGTCCAAGGTAAGAGAAACCTAAGTAAGATGGTAGGTGTGGCAAGAGGGCATCAAAGGGCAGACACATTGAAACCATAATCACAGAAAACTAGTCAATCTAATCACACTAGGACCACATCCTTGTCTAACTCAGTGAAACTAAGCCATGCCCTGTTGAGCCACGCAAGATGGGCGGGTCATGGTGGAGATGTCTGACAGAAAGTAGTCCACTAGAGGAGGGAATGGCAAACCACTTCAGCATTCTTGCCTTGAGAACCCCATGAACAGTATGAAAAGGCAAAATGATAGGATACTGAAAGAGGAACTCCCCAGGTCAGTAGGTGCCCAATATGTTACTGGAGATCAGTAGAGAAATAATTCCAGAAAGAATGAAGGGATGGAGCCAAAGCAAAAACAATACCCAGTTGTGGATGTGACTGGTGATAGAAGCAAGGTCCAATGCTGTAAAGAGCAATATTGCATAGGAACCTGGAATGTCAGGTCCATGAATCAAGGCAAATTGAAAGTGGTCAAATAGGAGATGGCAAGAGTGAACATCGACATTCTAGAAATCAGCAAACCAAAATGGAGTGGAATGGGTGAATTTAACTCAGATGACTGTTATATCTACTACTGCAGGCAGGAATCCCTGAGAAGAAATGGAGTAGCCATCATGGTCAACAAAAGAGTCTGAAATGCAGTACTTGGATGCAATCTCAAAAACGACAGGATGATCTCTGTTCATTTCCAAGGCAAACCATTCAATATCAGAGTAATCCAAGTCTGTGCCCCAACCAGTAACTCTGAAGAAGCTGAAGTTGAATGGTTCTATGAAGCCCTACAGGACCTTTTAGAACTAACACCCTCCCCCCCAAAAAAGAATTTAGGATTGATGGTGTTTAAATATACTCATATCCCTTGTGTTCTTATTGAAAAAGTTAAGAATGTGCTTTGTTGAACATCTTCCTTAATCATTTAACTACTGAGTTACCCAAAGGTCTTTATTTTTTGAAAAAGTAATACAAAGTGAAATGGACAATTTAAATACAGTTACTGATGTTTAATCCTCAAGAATGTTTCTATGAGCTGGATATGTTTTTCAACTTTCTGGACTTTGTACTTTCATTCTTGTTTCTCCAAAATAATGACATCCTGAGATGAATGTCTTACTTATTTTTTTTTTTTTTGCATTCATGTACATATGAGTTGACTACAACATGAGAAATACATATCCATTTATATGATATTCATGTCCATTTTTTACAGTGTTCCATTCATAGCTTTTTCAGCATTAATATTTATGGTTCAAGATTAATGTTTATTTGTACCTTTGCATTCTGATTAACTGGTTGTCTTTGAGTCCAGGTGGCTTTAGAAGGAAATAACTAAGCTATAGATAGTTCAATAATTCAGTGTTATTTTGGGGACCTACTTGTTATATGCTTGTTACTTCTTTTTATATCCTGTGGCTTCTGGTTCCAAGAATAGTGTCCTCTTAACAAAATTATAAAATGAAGAGCAATATTCATTTCCTATTATTTTTTCAAACTGTATTGAGCATTTTACTATCTCAGACCCAATGGGAAATAAAACAATAACAAGTATTGAGTCAGTATGTCAAGGCTGTATATTGTCACCCTGCTTATTTAACTTATACGCAGAGAACGTCATGAGAAACGCTGGGCTGGAGGAAGCACAAGCTGGAATCAAGCTTGCCAGGAGAAATATCAATAACCTCAGATATGCAGATGACACCACCCTTATGGCAGAAAGTGAAGAGGAACTAAAGAGCCTCTTGATGAAAGTGAAAGACAAGAGTGAAAAGTTGGCTTAAAGCTCAACATTCAGAAAACTAAGATCATGGCATCCAGTCCCATATCTTCATGACAAATACATGGAGAAACAGTAGAAACAGTGGCTGACTTAATTTTTGGGCTCCAAAATCAACGTAGATGGTGATTGCAGCCATGAAATTAAAAGATGCTTACTCCTTGGAAGGAAAGTTATGACCAACCTAGTTCAGTTCAGTCATTCAGTCATGTCTGACCCTTTGTGACCCCAGGAAACACAGCATGTCAGGCCTCCCTGTCCATAACCAACTGCTGTGGTCTACCCAAACCATGTCCATTGAGTTGGTGATGGCATCTAACCATCTCATCCTCTGTCGTCCTCTTCTCCTCCTGCCCTCAATCTTTCCCAGCATCAGGGTCTTTTCCAATGAGTCAACTCTTTGCATCAGCTGGCCAAAGTATTGAAGTTTCAGCTTCAACATTAGTCCTTCCAAACACCCTGGACTGATTTCCTTTAGGATGGACTGGTTGGATCTCCTTGCAGTCCAAAGGACTCTCAAGAGTCTTCTCCAACACCACGCTTCAAAAGCATCAGTTCTTCGGCGCTCAGCTTTCCTTATAGTCCAACTCTCAAATCCATGCATGACTACTGGAAAAACCATAGCCTTGACTAGATGGACCTTTGTGGACAAAGTAACGTCTCTGCTTTTAAATATGCTGTCTAGGTTGGTCATAACTTTCCTTCCAAGGAGTAAGCGTCTTTTAATTTCATGGCTGCAGTCACCATCTGCAGTGATTTTGGAGCCCCCCAAAATAGAGTCAGCAACTGTTTCCACTGTTTCCCCATCTATCACATATATATGGTTATAAGTATATAGAAAATGTGTAGAAAATATCTGAAAAGTTTACAGCAGACTGATAACACAAATATTGAGACTATGGCAGAAATGCCAAATGTGAAGGATCTAATTAGAAGATGCTCCCCCACAATCTTGAAAATGGTTGACTTTGAAAGGAGCTTTGGAGGAAAGGAGAGAGACAGGAAAAAGGGTTAAATGGCAAGAGGGGGCACAATAGGGATGTAGGGGTGGCAAGCAGTGACACATGCATAGGAAAATTATTTATTTCATGCAACAGTACAGAAAGGAAGGTTAGAGCTAGATAAGAGAGTTGGTAGATTCCTTTTTGCCTTATCCCCGAGCACGTGGTCCCTGTCTCTTAAGTGAGGACACTGAGGGTGAGTTGTAGATAGTGGACCTTTGCTCCTTAGACCATCTACCTGAGGGTAGTTGGGAGAGCTTTGGATCTAGGGAAGTTTCCATAAGGGGGCTTTATCTTGGCTCATTTTTATTATATACTTGTGAGATGTCTAGCACCCTGAGCATGCATTGTGGAGGTGCATTTCCCTTTCTGATAGTCCTCTTGAATTTCATTATATTCCCTCCATTAAGTCCAGCTAGCCACCGTGGTGAAAGGTTGACCAAGAGATACATCCTTCAGTCCTGAGCTTTTACCTGTAGCAGTAGCAGGATTTTTCATTCATCCAGATGCCACTGTCTCAGATGCCACACTTCGGCTAAGACAGTTGTTCCTTGGACATTATCCTGAGGTACTCTATGATAGTCTGCAGGGTCACAGATGAGACCTCAGGATACCCACTACCTCTGGAAAGGAAAATCCTTGTCAATTATTCCACATCTTTCCTTTGCATGTAAAACTGTGAATATCATCAAAATATTTTTCATAATTTTATTCCTTTGTTTTGCAAACACATTACTATCTTTTTACAAGCTAAGTTATCAATTGATTGGCTTATCTGTTTATTTTTTGTCTTGGTACTTCTACATTTGGATATTTCTTAAAAATGTATGGTATGATGTTGGGAACTTTTCTTATTAGCAAAATAACATTATGTTAAATTTTGAGAATCAGTTCAGTTCAGTTCAGTCTCTCAGTCATGTCCGACTCTTTGCAACCCCATGAATCACAGCACGCCAGGCCTCCCAATTCATTACCATCTCTTGGAGCTCACTCAGACTCACGTCCATTGAGTCCGTGATGCCATCCAGCCATCTCATCCTTGGTCGTCCCCTTCTCCTCCTGCCCCCAATCCCTCCCAGCATCAGAGTCTTTTCCAATGAGTCAACTCTTTGCATGAGGTGGCCAAAGTACTGGAGTTTCAGTTTAGCATCATTCCTTCCAAAGAAATCCCAGGGTTGATCTCCTTCATAATGGACTGGTTGGATCTCTTTGCAGTCCAAGGGACTCTCAAGAGTCTTCTCCAAAACCACACTTCAAAAGCATCAATTCTTCGGCGCTCAGCTTTCTTCACAGTCCAACTCTCACATCCATACATGACTACTGGAAAAACCATAGCCTTGACTAGATGGACCTTAGTCGGCAAAGTAAGGTCTCTGCTTTTGAATATACTATCTAGGTTGGTCATAACTTTTCTTCCAAGGAGAAAGCGTCTTCTAATTTCATGGCTGCAGTCACCATCTGCAGTGATTTTGGAGCCCCCCAAAAATAAAGTCTGACACTGTTTCCCCATCTATTTCCCATGAAGTGATGGGACCGAGTGCCATGATCTTCGTTTTCTGAATGTTGAGCTTTAAGCCAACTTTTTCACTCTTGTCTTTCACTTTCATCAAGAGGCTTTTTAGCTCCTCTTCACTTTCTGCCATAAGGGTGGTGTCATCTGCATATCTGAGGTTATTGATATTTCTCCCAGCAATCTTGATTCCAGCTTGTGTTTCTTCCACTCCAACATTTCTCATGATATACTCTGCATATAAGTTAAATAAGCAGGGTGACAATATACAGCATTGACGTACTCCTTTTCCTATTTGGAACCAGTGTGTTGTTCCATTAAGAATATTTTAGACTATTCTAATTTTTAACATTTTTTTAAAATATATAAACATTTATCTTTAATTTTAAAATGAAATAAAATTATTTTAATAGTTACATTGATTTATTCTATTCACTTTGGTTACTTTCAGCCAAGAATTTTTACAAATTTATATATACTGTCAATTTTCCATAGGAATGTCTTATTTAGGTAATTTCTATTGGTGATTTTTGACAAAAACACCATAAATGTATGTACCTTCCTTTCTCTTCTCTATCTCTCCCTCTCATTCTTTATTTTCCCTCTTGCCCACTGTGATGAACTCATTCTGTGTACTAACTCAACTGATTATAAGACACCAATTTGTTAACACAAATCTAAGTAATAGTTTATGCTGTTATTGTGGTAATGGAGCCAGGTTGCTGATACTTTTGTCACCATCTCAGATTGAGAAGCTCACTGAGGCTGCAGCTCCAGTTTCCCCAATATTTCTTGGGTATACACCAATAGTGCCTCACCTTCTGCCATATGACTTTAGAAACATTTGTATTGAGATGTAATTGACATATAACAGTATATCAGTTACAGGTATACAGTATAAAAATTATATACATATATATATGTATAAAATGAAAAGACCACCACAATAAATCTAGTTAATATCCATCACTACATGTATTTAGAGCTTTCTTCTTGTGATGAGACCTTTCAAGACTTACTATCTTATCAATGTTTAAATATACAACATAGTATTATTAGCTATAGTCACCATGTTATACATTACATATGAGACATTTATTTTATAACTGGAAGTTTGTATCTCTATCAGTCTCATCCACACCATGAAAATTTTTAAAACTTTCCTGTTGAAATAAGTTTGACACTTTTTTTAATCACTGAAAGACATAAGTATTGTGAAAATAATTTTAACACCCATCAATTTACATAGACTTGTTTATCTCAAGATTGCATAAATTATTAAAATTAAATTTCCTCCTCTTGGAGTTTCAGAAGCCTTTGCATTACAGGATACTATCATTTTTTTTTTCAGGTGCAAAATGATCTTGAAATAAAACATAAAATCAAGATTCAAGCTTTGCTTTACCCTTTCTTACAGTTAATTGATTCTTATTCACCATCTCACTCAGAAAATGAACATGGTATAGTTCTGACACGAGACATACCATAAAACTTGTGAGTGTGTATTTAACCAAGGCTGAAGCATTTCCCCAGGCAATGAGAAGAAACCAACATATGCTTCTGGAATCAAGACATTTGTTCAAGTTTGTTAACTCTCTTACCCAAGAAGTATAGGGAGGGCCATATTTATACTAACCCAATTTTTGGAAGATCTAGTTATTCATCAACAGTACTTATGTATATCAGATTATCACCCTTGTTGGCCAATGATTCCCAGTTATAGAATTTGCCATCAACCTATATTCTTACCTATGAATATGATGTCCTGAGAGATGATGGGCTTATGTATGTTTCAAGACTTCAAAATGTTGGAGTTCAAGTTGCTCATGACCATATTGAGGATGTAATCCTTGGAGCTTTATCATTTATGACATCACTGTATTTAAATCTAGGTCTCAGAATAAGGGCTAATGTATGTTAGTTGGCTGGATAAGAATTTATAAATACATTTATATAAAATATGTGTGGTCATCACTTAATGAGTTGTAATTTTTGATATTTTGTAATTGTAGTGCCAAGAATAATATCATTTGTGTTGTCTAAATCTAGATTTGAATGTTACAACATTACCTGTATGTCCTTGAATAGGTTATCAATTTTTCTGATTCGCAGAACTTGCATACAAAAAAAGTATATAATCACATCTATTTTCCCTTTGTGTGTGTGTGTGTATGTGTGTATGTCACTCAGTAGTGTGTCAGTATTAGTCACTCAGTATTGTTCAACTTTTTGCAAGCTAGTGGACTGTTTTACATCCCTGGACAGCCCACCAAGCTCCTCTGTCCATGTAATTCTGCAAGCAAGAATATTGGAGTGGGTTGCCATTCACTTCTCCAATTTTCCCTTTACTTATATCTTATTGTAAGTATGTTGGTTCTAAAGGGACAAGTGTTTATTAAATCTGAGAAATAAGATGGTTACTAGCAAGTTAGAGAAGATAGTTTCCAGACAGGCACAAAAATTGCAGTAACAAGTGGGAAGAGGAAAAAAAAAATTGCAAGGTAATTGTATCAGTTTCCTGTGGCTATTGTACTAAATTATTGTAAGTTTGGTGGCTTAAAACAATAGAAATTTACTCTCTCAAGGTTCTAGACAGTTAAAGTCCAAAATTAGTATCATTGGACCAAAATCCAGGTTCTGACAAGAGCCATGCTACCTTTGAGGCTCTAGTCAGGCCTCCTTGACTCTTTCCTCTATGGCTGCCAGTGTTCCTTGCTGTAGACAAGTCACTTTAATCTCGAAGGTCAGCATCTTCAAACTTCTCTCTTCTCAATCTTTATATGGCCTTCTCCTCAGCCTTCCTCTCAGAAAAATACATTTTTGCATTTTGGGTCCACCCCAATAACTCAGGATAATCTTCCTAGCTGACGAGCCTTAATTACATTCACAAATACTCTGTTTTGGTCCCCACCCCCATACCTGGTAACATTCATGGGGTTAGGATTTGCGTATTTTTTAGGAGGCCTTTTCCCCCTACATTTTCAGCCAATTTGTAGTTTTTAAATGGCAGCAGTCAACATTATAATTTATTATAACTCAATCAAATCTAAATATGCACTCACCAATATAGCCCATCTGAAAGTGAAGTGAAAAAGGTTTTTCAAAAAAAACAAAAAACCCATCAAATGTATCATCTCAAAATACCCAAATAATAAATCATATCTGCAAGCATTTTGTTGAGTGGAATCATAAAGCAATATTTTTTGTTGTAAAAACAAATCTATAGTACAATGGTATGAAATATGAATCTTGGGTATTATGCTTAATCAGTTGAATCAACAAGTTGCAAATGTAGTAAGAAATTGTGTGTGTGTTGTTGGGGAGTAGCAAGAAAATCTAAACCCAGCTGACCCAAGAGGAACTGAGATATCTAACTTCTTCAGTTGAGAATAGACATTGTGGCAAATCTACATATTTCAGATGGCAAATTAAAAATGACAATCCACAAACCACACACATTTTTCAAATGTAGAAATAATGGCACCCCACTCCAGTACTCCTGCCTGGAGAGTCCCATGGACAGAGGAGCCTGGTGGGCTTACAGTCTATGGGGTCGCTACTAGTCAGACACAACTGAGTGACTTCACTTTCACTTTTCACTTTCATACACTGAAGAAGGAAATGGCAACCCACTCCAATGTTCTTGCCTGGAGAATCTCAGGGACAGGGGAGACTGGTGGGCCGCCGTCTATGGGGTCACACAGAGCTGGACACGACTGAAGTGACTTAGCCGCAGTAGCAGCAGAAATAAATTAACTATGAGCAAAGAACTGTTTTTCTTCAGCTCAATTTAAGCACTTAAAAGATGAAAAATAACCCCATGACTGTCCCAAATGAAAACAAAAGTCATTGGAATCAGTTATTTTTCTGCATTGTCATTTATACACTCTTCATAGAAATTTGACAATGTAACAACCTGCATTTTCACAGTTTTGATTTAATTTCCTTTAAACTCTTTTAATATATATTTTAAAAGTTGCTGTAAAAGTATTTCTTTTTTAATAATAATGAATCTCCTTCCAGTTGTCATCATGTAGAATATTGGCTACTAGTTCTTATCAGGAAAAGAAAAAACCCTCTTGGAAATATCTTCATTATGAAAGCATATTCTGCAACAATAACTGATGTGTAAGCAAACCATAAAAACTGCAGCTTGCCAGAAAAAATACTTTGTTGCTTGTTCCACAGTCTGAATATATTTTACAGTAATTCTTGACAAAAGATTCTTTCAATCTTATGAGCGTTAGTGTGAGTCTCACAAACATATAGCTTTACATCCTTGGACAGGAAGGGTGGCCCACAGCTAGAGAAAAGCTCATGGAGTTTAGGTTTTGATTCCTGAAAAACCTTATACTCCACTGAGCAGGAAATCACTTTTTTTATTCCTTTCCTTCCTTTTTTTTTTTCCCTACTTAAAACTGTGGGTAGATGTATGCTAAGGTAGCCCAGTCAATCCTGATTTATTTACTTTGTGAATTTGGTCTCAGAACATTTCTGGAAGAGGCCTTTGAAAAGAGCCTGGCTAGACTTCCACTGCAATCTCTTAACAGTGGGCATCTGGCTTCCTCTTGTTTGGAAACATCTAAGCAAAAGTAAACTTTTGTAATTACTTTATTGGAAGTATAAGGGAAGACTTGACTGGATTCCATACCACAATATCTAAAATTTCCAAGCTTTTTATTCTTTTATCTAGCTATATTTTCCCAAGCCTCTGTCCTAGTCTCCGGTAGTTCCTTGCTTTGAGGCAGCACAAATCCAGTCATCACATGCTAGTCTCCCTGTATAGGTGTGTCTATTCAAATTTTCTCCTTTTCATAAGAATACAAATCATATTGGATTGGGGCCCACCCGAATAAACTCATTTTAACTTGACAATGCCCCCACGGTGGGCTCAGGACTCCGGAGGCCCAGGTGGATGGGCCTGGTCTTAGCCCCGCCTCCACAGCAATGCGCTGCCTGCGCAGGACCTTCGTGGGTCTCTTTGAACGGTGTGGCACCGTTCAGCATGCATGCCACGACTCCCACGTGATGAGCTCATCATGGTTCCTCTGGCCCTCGCCACTGCTGGGGAACCTGGTGAGGCGTCATTTTTTCAGCCTACTATGGTAATTATAAGGCCAGGGCATTTTGCTACATTACAGTCTATTTACGAATGCGTGCGTGTGTGCTAAGGCGCTTTAAATGTGTCCGAATCTGTGTGACCCCCGACTGCAGCCTGCCAGGCTCCTCTATCCATAGGGTTTCTCCAGGCATTGTGGATTGCCATTTCCTCCTTCAGGGAATCTTCCCGGACCCAGGTATTGACCCCCACCCCTACCCCTACACCCCAACCCTCACTGCTAGTGCCAGCTGGGAAGCTCATTTATGAATGAGAACATTCAAATCAACTGCTGTCAGTGTGATATATCTTCAGCTTTTATGTGAACTCAATGAGGAAATCCCATGGACAGACGAGCCTGATGGGCTACAGTTCATGGGGTCACAAAAGAGTCGGACATAACTTAGAAACTAAATAACAACAAAAATGAGGAAATTTGCTTTCGATTGTATGACAGTTCTTTTTGCTTTGTTTGCCTCTTGAGGAATCATCCTGTTCACCAATCTTCCTGCAGCTAGTAGTTCATAAAGCAGTCTTCCAACTCAAGTCCTGAGCTATTGCCTCACTTCAAAAACGTATTGGCGGATGTATGTTGTCCTTCCTGATATCACAAGGTATGGCACACGGGCCAGGGTCAAATGTATATGATTTTATATTCCACCACCTTTGGGCTGTTTATCATTCCACCCTTTTCCATTAATGTGAATAAGTACGTGCTCAGTCGTGTCCGACTCTTTGTGACTCCCATGGATTGTATCCCTCCAGAATCCTCTGTCCATAGAATTCTCCAGGCAAGAATACTGGAGTGGGTTGCCGTTTCCATCTCCAGGGGCTCTTCCTGACCCAGGGATAGAATTGGTGTCTCCTGCATTGGCAAGCTACTACTAAGCCACTTGGGAAGGATTAATGTGAATTCTTGGACATTATTTCTTTCATAAAATATGTGTGCAAAATATTTCCACAGAGGCTAAGAGGAATGTTTAACAAAAGTGCTGGTGTCATAGTAATTCTGTGAATTTATATATATTTGGATGTGTGTGTGTATAACATTTTGGTTCCTTAAAAAGCTAAAAATAGAGCTACTGTATGATCCTGCAATCCCACTCTTGGGCATATATCTGGAGAAAGCCATGGTTCAATAGGATACATGCACCAATATCATTACAGTACTATTTACAATAGCCAGGACATGGAAGTAACCTAGGTGGCCATTGAGAAAGGAATGGGTAAAGAAGTGGTACATGTTTATAATGAAATATTACTTAGCCTTTAAAAAGGACGAAATAATACCACTTGAAGCAACAGGGATGGATTTTGGAGATTATCATGCTAAGTGAAGTTAGTTAGAAAAAGACAAATGTCATATGATATTGCTTATATGAGGAATGTTTAAAAAAATTATACAAATGAACTTATTTGTATCCAAACATTTAAAATATATAACCAACTAAACAGAAACACTTAAATTAGATACCCTACTATTAAAAAAAAAACTAGTAGTTTTTGATGACCAGTATGACAAATAATGGGACTTCTCTGGTGGCTCAAATGGTGTCACTGCCATTCAGGAGACCTAGATTTGATCCCCGGGTTGGGAAGAGTCCCTGGAGAAGGGAATGGCTACCGACACCAGTATTTTTGCCTAGAGATTTCCATGGGCAGAGGAGCCTGGCAGGCTACAGTCCATGAAGTCATGGAGAGTCAGACAAGACTGAATGACTAACACATACACCCCCTTACACACACGCAACAAATAACTACCACCTTGGCACATAGGATGAAAAAATTACAACTTTCTAACAATTTTAGTAATGAAAAAGAACATGGGAAATATTAATTATAAGTGACTACTATATGCCTAAAAGGGCAAAATACAACATAGAAGGCGTGGGCAAAATAGGTACAAAAGTAAATGGACCCTCCCTCAGTTTGTAAAGATAAAGAAATATAGAAGTTAATAATACAGAATTAGAGGAGATACGACTAGATGCATTCAAAGTAGCATGGATTTTATCTAGTTAGTTAATTTCAATAATTTTGAAATTATTCCAAGTGATATAAAGACAATAAAAATCTCCTAGTTCTTTTTAAGAAACAAGAGAATGATACATCAAAAGAATGATATCATTTGACCAAGTAGATTTTCTTTCAGACATGCCATAATGACTCATACTAGCTTATATATCAACACAACTTATTCTATAAAAAAATTAAAAGAGGAACCAAATAAGAAAATCAGATTTTAAGAAGGCATCATAAAAGTTAATAACTGGTCCCTAATTTATATAAATCTAAGGAAAATAATAAATGAAAATTTGTTAATAAAATAAAGGCTTAATTACCAACTGTAGCAGAAATGATTATCACAATTAATGAATCACTGAAACACTTTCAATTGAAATTGTAAATAGGAAGTGATACCTATTATCACTATTAAGTTTAAAACTTTGATAAAATAACTCCTGAGTTCATTCTAAAATTTTCAATTCAAAGCCTGGACTTTGGGATATTTACCAGTGTTTTCCTTTATATCTCTATCTCCTTTTCTTCACACTGAGATTCCTAGTTCTTGTGTACACTGGAAATGACATAGTTATAGTATAATTGTTCATCTGCTTTATCCCACATTCCTTAGAAATCATTTCCAGAATAATATACTGTCACCAAAGTATAGTTATTGAAAATATTTAAATCTTTTTTGATGTATTCTCCTTTTTGGCTCCCCATTTTTTAAAGTAAACTTTTTATAATGAAATAATTTTAGATTTTCAGAAAACTTGCAAAGATAGTAGAGAGAAATCCTATATACCTCTCCCTCGTTTTCTCTTGTTGTTGATTTTATAGAACCATGATACATTTTTTACAACTAATAAACCAACGTTAGTATATTACTATTAACTAAACCAGATTTTATTCGGCTTTCACTGTTTTTTTTCCAGTAATGTCCTTTTTCCATTCCAAGATCTAATACAAAATACCATATTGTGTTTAATTGCCATTGTTCCTTGGTCTCCTCTGGTCTTTCATAGTGTTCAAAACCTCAGGAACGTCTTATAATCTGGAACCTGCCCCTTAACTGGAGGGCAGGGAGAGATCTTTGAGCCTGGCAAAAAAATAGGCTCACCACTCCAGACTGGTAGGTAGCAGGTTTAATAAGGAAACTTAATTTTTAAGCCTTGTTTTTGGCTTCAAGGCAAGTAGATTTCTGCATCTGCCAGCCAGAATCTTAAAAGGCTTTAAGACTATATCCTTGTGGAAGCTTCTGGGAACGCAGAAGGCAACTGGAAAGACTATTCCAAGGACAGTGACAGGGAGAGAAGCCTCCTGGTCAATAGTCAGGACCCAGCTTGCAGGTGAAACCAGTTGTTACATCTTGATAACCTCCTCCAACAGATATCTTTTTAGTCTTTGTTTTTCATGACCTTGACAGTTTTGAGGAGTCCTAGTTAAGTATTTTATAGAATGTCCTTCAATTTGAATTTACCTTTTGTTTTCTCATAATCAGTCTGGATGAAGGGCTTGGGGAAGAAATGCTACAGGTGAGATATCCTTCACATGTCATCATATCAGGGGATATAGTACTATCAACATAACTCATAACTGATGATGTTAATCTTATTCGTTTGGCCAAAGTAGTTTTTGTCAAATGTCTCCATGGTAAAGTTATATGTTTTCCTCCATTTTCCCATACTCTATTCTTAATAAGCAAATCATTAAGTTCAGCCACACTCAAGAAGTAGGAAGAATTAAACTCTGCCTCCTGCAGGGTAAGATCTACATCATTTATTTGGGATTCTTCTGTGGGGAAAATTCATATCTTCTTTCACATTTGTTTGTTAAATCATTTACTTGTGACAGTAGGGGCTCATAAGTATTTGTTTTGTATTTGGGGTTATAGCATAGTACTATGTTATTTTTTTGGACACTCAAATTGTTCTAGCTTTGGTCATTGGCAGTTCCTCCTTCAGGTTGACTCATGAATGAATGCCTTTAATATATCTCCCACTTCTGATTTTTGAGCACTTCCTTATTTCTGGCACTTTAAGAAGTTCCAAGCTTATATTTATCCTACTCCAGTCCAAAAATAAGCCATTTATTTAAGGAGTCTTGGTTTATTTTATTAGATAATATATTTAGAAACAAACATCTGGGTATGTTAATTGGTACTTTTTAAAAACAATCAGTTGTACTTTAGCTACATTTTCAGAGCATGTAGACATTGTAGGCTATGCTTTCTCATCCCTTAATTTGTTTATAGTTGCACATAATATATACTTAATGCTCACACCAGTGTTCATTTTTATGTCACTCCAGTAATTTGCCTGTTTGATCCTTTCCCAGTGTTGTCTGATGACTTCACATTAACACGCTAAAGGAAGAACTCATAGAGATATTTCTTGAATTCTTTTATATTGATGGTAGTTTCTTGTTAGCCATTAATATTTCATATTAATTTCTACTGGATAAAAAATCATTTATATATATACACACAATTTTTCTTTTTTTTCCCCTTCAGTTCAGTTCAGTTCAGTCGCTCAGTTGTGTCCAACTCTTTGCGACCCCATGAATCACAGCACGCCAGGCCTCCCTGTCCATCACTAACTCCCCGAGTTCACTTAGACTCACGTCCATTGAGTCAGTGATGCCATCCAGCCATCTCATCCTTGGTTGTTCCCTTCTCCTCCTGCCCCCAATCCCTCCCAGCATCAGAGTCTTTTCCAATCAGTCAGTTCTTCACATGAGGTGGCCAAAGTACTGGAGTTTCAGCTTTAGCATCATTCCCTCCAAAGAAATCCCAGAGCTGATCTCCTTCAGAATGGACTGATTGGGTCTCCTTGCAATCCAAGGGACTCTCAAGAGTCTTCTCCAACACCACAGTTCCAAAGCACCAATTCTTCAGCGCTCAGCTTTCTTCACAGTCCAACTCTCACACCCATACATGACCACAGGAAAAACCGTAGCCTTGACTAGATTGACCTTTGTTGGCAAAGTAATGTCTCTGCTTTTAATATTAATTTATACTGGATAGAAAATCATTTATATATATATACACACAATTTTTCTTTTTCTTCCCCTTATAAGTTAGTTATTTGGTCCTTTTTGCTCATTGTACAAGAGATTTTAATTTTTTTTCTTTTAAGTCTAAAATTTTTGCTAAACTATATCTGAATATTTGTTATTCTGGTTTGATATTTCCCAGGTATGTCATTTACCTTATCGATATATACTTATATATATATATGTGTGTGTGTGTGTGTGTGTGTATATATTTAATTTTAAGGGGATCTTGAATTATAGCTTTTAGTTATTGTTCCATTCTCCTGCTTTGGTTTTTCTTTATATCATCATATCTATTATTGGATGTTCTTTCCCGGTATTCACTATTTATTGGCTTTCAAATATAATTTTAATCTAGTTCATTATCTCTTTTTAGCATTCACATTTTATATTGGTAATACTACAAAATTCACTAGATTTGGTGTTTAATCCAATGTGTTTTGACAAATGCATACCATCCTGTAAATTTCTCTACAGTGATGCACAGAACAGATTTATAACCCCCAAATATTCTGGAACCCAAGAGAATTACTGTGAGAACCTAGAATTGTCCAAACTCTCACTCTGTGATAAATGTTAAGTAATTCCATATACCGGGAGGACAACAGGAAATAAAAAGATATAATAAAAGTAGGGGTAAAGAAAAAAACGGTAGGGGTAGCAATCCCATCGATTCATTAAGTGATCTGTATGAAAAATGAAGATTAAGTATGTGCTATGGACTAATAAAGCAGTCCTACCAATAACCTCTGCTCAGCCAAACATGATAAAAGGTCTTTGAGAAGAACATCAATAGAAGTGTCTATATACTTTTATGGGCTTCCCTGTTGGCTCAGTAGTAAAGAATCTGCCTGCAATGCAGGAGATGCAAGTTTGATCCCTGGGTCAGGAAGATCCCCTGGAGAAGCATGCTGCTGCTGCTGCTGCTAAGTCGCTTCAGTCGTGTCCAACTCTGTGCGACCCCATAGACGGCAGCCCACTAGTCTCCTCTGTCTCTGGGATTCTCCAGGCAAGAATACTGGAGTGGGTTGCCATTTCCTTCTCCAATGCATGAAAGTGAAAAGCAAAAGTGAAGTCACTCAGTTGTGCCCAACTCTTAGCGACCCCATGGACTGCAGCCTACCAGGCTGCTCCGTCAATGGGATTTTCCAGGCAAGAGTACTGGAGTGGGGTGCCATTGCCTTCTCCATGGAGAAACATAGAGGAACCCATTCTAGTATTCTTGCCTGGAGAATCTCAGGGACAAAGAAACCTGGGGGGCTGCAGCTCACAGGGTCGCAATGAGTCGGACACTACTGAAGTAGCTTAGCACACACACATGCAATATGCTCTTACAGATTTAGTCAGTGCTTTCTTTTTTACCCCAAATTCAGAAAAAATTGAAACACAATATGTCTTCATTTGAACAGGACTTCAGTATATGTTTATTGTCTCTCCTTATGATATCTGAGCCTTCTCAAACATTGCCACCACTGTGTTAGGGGCAATTTTGATCTGAGGAGCATTAAGAGGAATGTAATTCATTGTTTCAGTAATATGAGGATAATTTCTCTCTGAGGACAAAACCAAAATGCAGTTAATTGGCTGAGGATTGTTAATCGGCTGAGGATAGTTAATCAAACTACCTAAAATTCAGGAAGCAGCCTATATTTCCCAGGAATAACTTGATCCAGACTATTGAGATACATTCTATGAATGTATGAACAAAACAGTGTCTCTGTTTGATGAACAGTAAGAAAGAAGCACATTCACTGCAGACTGGATAAAGGTAGATGTAGATACCAATACAGAAACCCTGTTAGCTACTATACGTTAAAATAGTTCTGCATTTGGCTGGGATGCTGAACAAAAAACAGGTATGCGCAGATGATTTTGGAGATATCCACTATTCAGACACTTGCAGATGAAGTCAAAACTGCCACCCAGGGGTGACTTTGGAATTCAAGATTCAAAATCAACTTGATGCAGTAGCAAAGTATTGCTGTTTTTGAATGACAACTGTTAATCTATTATTGAGCTCAGGTGCAAACAGCTTCCATTACAGAAGTCCAATGTGCTGTGTGTTGTGCTAAGATGCTTTCAGTAGTGTCTGACTCTTTGCAACCCCATGGGCTGTAGCCCACCAGGCTTCTCAGTCCATGGGATTCTCCAGTCAAGAATACTGGAATGGGGTGCCATTTCCTTCTCCAGGGAATCTTCCTCACCCAGGGTTCAAACCCACCTCTCTTATCTCTCCTGCATTGACAGATGAGTTCTTTACCCAGAAGTCCAATAGACAATTGTAGGAGCTAAGATACCGTTTGTGTCATACGTAATGTCAGAGAAATATCCTAATATAGGACATCACAGCAGAGCTCTTGGATAATATGGAAATTATGTATTTAGGATATGTCTGGAGAAGTATATGGATGGTATTAAATCATCTCAGGACTTGTTTCCTCTTTGTCATATTTGCTCATTTTTCATCATTTTTCTTGCTTTTTGGATTAATTCAGTATTTATAATTTAATCATTTTCTTCATTATTGGGTTTTAAAATACATGTCTTAGTTTTATTATTTCATAGTAACAATGTGCATCTTTATGTTATCGTGTATAAGTTCAAATAATATACTTACTACATGTAAATGTCAAAAATTTACAACAGCATACTCCCTTTTCTTTCATCCCATTTTTTGGCTACTGTATATTTGGCTACCATATATTTCATTCTATATGTGTTATCAACCCAACGTTGTATTAATATTTTTGTTTTAAATAGTTTTTTCAAGCATTTTTAAAATGAAGAAGATACATCTTTTCTATTGACCTTAATGATTATTTTTGGAAATTTTCATTGCTATCTATGGTCTTTTGTATGTAATTTTTTTTTCTTTTAATGTCTGGTTCATTTGAAGAACTTCCTTTTTCATCATTGTTTTTCAGTAATGTCATTGTGACATGAGTTGCTGTGGTTTATATTTTTATTAATCTGAGGGGATTTGCTGAGCTTATTGGGTCCTTGAGTTTATAGCTTTCTTCAGATTTGGACAATTTTTGACTTTTTAAAATTCAAATAAATTATCTTCCCCCTCCAATAATTTATCTGCTACCTCTTTCTAGAACTCCAATTACACATATTAAGTTGCTTTATAGTTTCCCAGAGGTCACTGAGATTTCATTTGTCCATTCCTCTGCCCCTTGTGTACTTCATTTTGAATACTTTCTATTGCTATTCAAGTTCACTTATTTTTATATAAGTTTGAAATCTGATTTGATAAATATTCTAACTTTGTCCCTCTTTAAATTGTCTTGGCTATTCTATGTTCTTTGTAGTTAAAAAGAAATTAGAATCTATTTGCCAACCTTCCCCCAAATTTTCTGAGATTTTAAAAATCAGATTTCATTGAGTCTATGCATTAATTTTAGGAGAATTAATAAGTAAAAACTAGTGCATTTTCCAATCCATAAACATATATCTCTCAATTGATTTAAATATTTTCTAATTTCTTTTGACAATGTTTTGTAGTTTCCAGTGTTATGGACTAGAGGTAGAAATTGCTAGGCAGTCAGTGTAAAACTCTGAGACCACCATCTTGTTCTCAATAAATATCTCAATTTATTAGCCTAAAGCTATATTCTGTGTTTCAAGCTCCTGGAATGTTTCCTTGGTCTGATAAATAATCAGTACTTAGATCCAGGATGTGTGTGCTTAGTCACTCAGTCATGTCCAACTCTTTGTAGCCCCATGGACTATAGTCTAAGATCATGGCATCTGGTCCCATTACTTCATGGCAAGTAGATGAGAAACAGCGGAAACAGTGGCAGACTTTATTTTGGGGGGCTCCAAAATCACTGCAGATGTGACTGCAGCCATGAAATTAAAAGATGCTTGCTCCTTGGGTGAAAATCAGTGACCAAACTAGACAGCATATTAAAAAGCAGAGACAGGTGGTCCTAAATGGTGAAGGAATAGGAAAGGGAGACCACTTTATCCCACAAAAATTCATCAAAAAATTATTTGAATGCTGAGCAACTTCCACCAAACAACTTCTGAGTGCTGGTGGAGAACACCAGGCACCCAGAAAGGCAGCCAAAATATAAAAGACAAAAAGAGAGACAAAAGAGTTAGGGATGGAGACTCATCCTGGGGAGGGAGTCGTGAAGGAGGAGAAGTTTCCAAACACCAGGAAACCCTCTCACCAGCAGGTTTATGGGGAGTTTTGGAATCTCAGAGGGCAACAAAACCAGGAGGGGGAAAAAAAAAAAAGAAACTCCACAGAATATGTGCCTTAACCACAACTCCCTGGAGAGAAATAGCCCAGACACTTGCGACCATTACTAGTGAGTGGGGGAGGCACAGGTTGCATGCTTAGGGTAAGGACTGGGCCTGAATGCCCTGAGGACAATCTGAAGGAGCTAATGTGAAATAGCAACCCAAACTGTGGGATAGCCAGAGACAGAGAGAGGGGGGAAAAATGAGAGAGAGAGAGAGAACTTTCTCCTGAAAAGCTCTATCCTAAGACATAGCTTGGCTGGCTCACAGAACAAAGTATTGAGTGAACACCAAAGGAGAGCTAGCTGGCTATGGACCGGCCCCTCCCCCTACCAGAGGCTGAGAGGCAGGAGGGCGACACCCAGAGATGGAAGACAAGAGGCAGTCTCGGCCCCAGAGACAGCATCATCCACCAAACTGTGAGCAGGCTCCAGTTGCTAACCAAATCTTCCTGGGATCCTGGACAGTTGACATCTGCCAGGAGGGTTGCAGCCAGAGATCAGCTCCCCAGAGGAGATACATGGCACACCTGAGACAGCACTCTTGTGGTGCACCCAGGAAACTGAGTGGCTGGGACCAGGGAGGTGATTAAGACTCACTGCCCACCTGGGACAGTGAGTTCACCAAGCACCCATGCCAGGGTCCAGCCCCGGTGGATCCAGGGTGAGTCGAAGGTGGGAACGGAGTCAGCGTCCTTGGAAAAAATACATATTTAGTTATAGATATATAGAGAGATTAGAAATGGATAGTGTAGTAGAAAAATTAATGGAGAAAAAGAGACTGAATAACTTGGTTCACATGGAATAGCATCCATGGTCCAGATGGGAATTCAGCCAGAAAAATGGGGAGCAAGAAAGAATGACATGGGGGAGTCAGTCTTTCCAGGAACTGATCCCATTTCTTTATTTTTCCGGTTTTCTTATATACCTTTTGTTACATATAGGGATGAATACAGAGTCACGTGGGGGTCAGCAGTCCTGACCTTTATCAAAATCAGGTGCTTTACATTAAAAAAAAAAAAGTCTTAGGGGATTTACATCATCTTTAAGCCATTTCTGCCTGCTGACATTTACAACCCTTTCTTTCTGATAACCAAAAAACTTATTTTTTCCAAGGGTGTTTTTTCTTAAACCAGGCATCACCCTCCAAATAAAGTTGCATTCCTGTAGGGTGAGGGTGTAGTGAGTTACAATCAAGAAAGGAATTTATTTAACCCAAGGTTAACATGATTAATCTTAAAGGTTAATACTTGCTTCTCCTATATGCTAGTTATATTCAATATAAGGGCAGAGAATATGGAGATTTAGCAGCAAACATCAGCCCAACAAATGAAAATCCTTTCACCAATGTTCCTTTTAAGATCTACTTAGTTTTAAGATAGTGATAAAGTTACATTTTTACATAGCAAGGACACAGTGATTTATAACCAAGTAGGGGCTTCCCTGGTGGCTCAGAGTTTAAAGCGTCTGCCTCCAATGCGGGAGACCCGGGTTCAATCCCTGGGTCAGGAAGATCCTCTGGAGAAGGAAATGGCAATCCACTCCAGTATTTTTGCCTGGAGAATCCCATGGACAGAGAAACCTAGTAAGTTACAGTCCACGGGGTCACAAAGAGTCAGACACAACTGAGTGACTTCACCTCACCTCACAGTGATCTATAGCAAAAGAGAAAATTCATTAATTCAAAAAGTCTAGTATTGCTAACATCAAAAACTACTATATTTCCTTTTCTATATTCCAAATACATTGATTAATATATTCCCAGGTGTCTAAGGATATGGAGGCCTGGTGGCAATCATTGACTCAATAATGAGATAAGCCCTATGCTAATTAAGACTCTCAAAATACTCCAAAACTCTCTGTGCTATTTATGGTTGAGAGGTTGTCACACAGCTAGTCTGTCCACAGAGAGGTTTGACCTGAGACGCCCTTGTCCCACCTAGGGCAGGAAATTAGCAGTAATTATTGACAAAACAAATGAAAAACCCTTTACCAATATAATTCCTAACCAACCCACTACACTAATAATTTCTAACTTCTCAAAAGAATTTGTAAACAATCACATGTGGCTGGAGGAACCTATACAGGCAGGCTAAATAACCTTCAGAGGAGTCCTGTAAGTTGAAACACTCTAGTCATGCCCAGGAATTTTTATTGCCTTGGAGCTGCACGTTTACTCCTTCTCTGAGAGAAATGGCTATAGGGGAGAGCCCCCTGTAAAGTACTCTGGTTTTGGGGTAGATGCTTGGGAACAGGGGTTTCCTGAGGCTTGATCACACCTTTGCGTATGCCAAGCTTCCTTCGTCATAACCTTTGCCATGCGCGGAGTTCCTCACGCTGGCTCCCAGCATACCCGGTTGCCTGAGCTCCTCAGACCTGGGAAGGGCACAAAATGCAGGCCCAACCATGTCTGTGCCTTTGTGGAGTACCCAAGACACTGAACATCTTAGACGTGGAAAGTGCATGCAACCCAGGACCCATTTTGGACAGTTTCCCTTCAGAGCAACCTGGAGCCTGAGCAGTGTAGACTGGGAACGCACACACGCCGTGAGCTGGGGCAAACCCAATGTGGTCCATGTACTGTGAGCACTCCCTACACACACCAGTGATATTTGTTTACAGTGTTCCTCTGCCCCCTTGTGTCAGGGTGGAAATTAGACACTGAAGAGACTTGCAAGCAGAAGAAGACAAAATAAACAAAGAAGAGGGAACCACGCTGAAAGTGACAGGTACAACAGATTAAAATCCTGCAGTTACCATTAACTAAGCCTTGGAAGGAGCCTATAGACCTTGAGAAAAAGTATAAGCTGGAACAAGGAACTATCTGAAACTGAACTGACCCCACAGTGCCCTCAACAGGTCCAGAGAAATTCCTAGATACATTTTTACTATTATCATTTTTTTAAATTTTAAGTTCTTTATTACTCCTTAAATTTTCATTTTTATAACCTACTATTTCCTTGCAAAAAAGACACTTTTTAAAGCAAATTTCACATATATATTTTTTATAATTTTTGTGATTGATTTTGTTTTGTATTTTTAATATTGTATTTTTTACAGTCTAACCTCTACTGTAGATTTTTAATCTTTGCTTTTTTGTATTTGTTATCAATTTTTACCCTTAAGAATCTAATCTTCAGTACCCATTTTTACATAGAGGTGTGATTACTGGCTTGATTGCTCTCTCCCCTTTTGACTCTCCCTTTTCTCTCCTAGGTTACCTCTATCTCCTCCCTCCCCCTTTTCTTCTCTGCTTCACTCTGTGAATCTTTCTGAGTGTTCTGGGCTGTGGAGAACAGTTAGGGAAGTAATTATTGGCTAGATTGGTCTCTCCCCTTTTGACTGACCTTCTTCTCCTCCTGGTCACCTCTATCTCCCTCCTCCCTCTTTTCTTCTCCATATAACTCTGTGAACCTCTCAGTGTTCCTCACTGTGGAGAATCTTTTCACCATTAACCTAGATGTTTTATCATTGGTGCTGTATGTGTGGAGATGTCTTGAGGCTACTGTAAGAATAATACTGAAAGCCAGAGGCAGAAGGATTAAATCCAAAACTTGAGAACACCAGAGAACTCCTGACTCCAGGGAACATTAATTGACAAGAACTCATTCAAAAACCTCCATACCTACTCCAAAACCAAGCTCCATCCAAGAGTCAACAAGTTCCAGAGCAAGACATACCATGCTAATTCTCTAGCAATGCAGGAACATAGCCCTGAGCATCAAAGTACAGGCTATCCAAAGTGAAACCAAACCTGCAGACACCTCAAAACTCACCACTGAACACTTCATTGCACTCCAGAGAGAAGAGATCCAGACCCACTCACCAGAACACTGACATAAGCTTTCATAACCAAGAAACCTTGGCAAGCCACTAGCCCAACTCCATCGACATGGAGCAATCTCCACAATAAAGAGCAACCACAAACTTCTAGCACACAGAAAGGCCACTCCAAACAGAGCAATTGAAACAAAATGAAAAGGCAAAGAAATATTCAGCAGGTAAAGAACATGATAAATGCCCACCAAACCAAACAAAAGAGGAGACAGGGAGTCTACCTGAAAAAGAATTCAGAATAATGTTAGTAAAGATGATCCAAAATCTTGAAAACAAAATGGAGTTACAGATAAGTAGACTAGAGACAAGGACTGAGAAGATGAAAAAAATGTTTAAAAAGGACCTAGAAGAAATAAAAAAGAGTCAATCGATAATGAATAATGCAATAACTGAGATCAAAAGCACTGGAAGGAATCAACAATAGAATAACAGAGGCAGAAGATAGGATAAGTGAAGTGGAAGATAGAATGGTGGAAATAAATAAAGCAGAGAGGAAAAAAGAAAAAAAAATTAAAAGAAATGTGGACAACTTCAGAGACCTCTGGGACAATGTTAAATGCCCCAACATTTGAATCATAGGAGTCCCAGAAGAAGAAGACAAAAAGGCCATGAGAAAATTCTTGAGGAAATAATAGTTGAAAACTTCCTTAAAATGGGGAAGGAAATAATTATCCAAGTCCAAGAAACCCAGAAGGTCCCAAACAGGAAAGGCAAAACACCCTAAGACACATATTAATCAAGCTAGTGAAGCTCAAGCACAAACAACAAATATTAAAAGCAGCAAGAGGAAAGCAACAAATAACACACAAGGGGATTCCCATAAGGATAACAGCTGATCTTTCAATAGAAACTCTTCAGGCCAGAAGGGAATGGCAAGATATACTTAACATAATGAAAGAGAAAAACCTACAACCCCTATTACTATACCCAGCAAGGATCTCATTTGAATATGAAGGAGAAATCAAAGCCTTTCAGAAAAGCAAAAGCTGAGAGAATTCAGCACCACCAAACCAGCTCTCCAACAAGTGCTAAAGACTCTTCTCTAGACAGGAAACACAGAAAGGGTTTATAAACTCAAACCCAACACAACAAAGTAAATGGCAACAGAATCATACTTATCAATAATTACCTTAAATGTAAATGGGTTGAATGCCCCAACCAAAAGACAAAGACTGGCTGAATGAATGCAAAAACAAGACTGTTATATATGCTGTCTATAAGAGACCCACCTCAAAACAAGGGACACATACAGACTGAAAGTGAAGGGCTGGAAAAAAATATTTCACACAAATGGAGACCAAAAGAAAGCAAGAGCAGCAATACTCATCAGATAAAATAGACTTTGAAATAAAGGTCGTGAAAAGAGACAAAGAAGGATACTATGATGATCAAAGGATCAATCCAAGAAGAAGATATAATAATTATGAATATATATGTACCCAACATAGGAGCACCACAATATGTAAGGCAAATGCTGACAAGTATGATAGGGAAAATTAACAGTAACACAATAATAGTGGGATTATTATAATACCCAACTCACACCTATGGATAGATCAACTAAACAGAAAATTAACAAGGAAACACAAACTTTAAATGATGCAATGGACCAGTTAGACATAATTAATATCTATAGGATATTTTATCCCCAAACAATGAATTTCACCTTTCTCTCACACGGAACATTCTTCAGGATAGATCAATCCTGGGTCATAAATCTAACATTCATAAATTTTAAAAAATAGAAATCATTTCAAACATATTTTCTGATCAAAATGCAGTAAGGTTAGATGTCAACTACAGGAAAAACACTATTAAAAATACAAACATATGGAGGCTGAACAACATGCTTCTGAATAACCAACAAATCACAGAAGAAATTTAAAAATAAACAAAAATATGTATGGAAGCAAATGAAAATGAAAACATGACAACTCCAAACCTATGAGATTCAGTAAAAGCAGTGCTAAGGGGAAGGTTCATAGCAATACAAGCTTACCTCAAGAAACAAGAGAAAAATCAAATAAACAACATAACTTTACACCAAAAGCAACTAGAAAAAGAAGAAATGAAGAACCTCAGGGTTAGTAGAAGGAAAGAAATCATAAAAATTATGGGAGAAATAAATGAAAAATAAACAAAGGAGACCATAGTAAAAATCAACAAAAGCAAAAGCTGGTTCTTTGAGAAGATAAATAAAATAGACAAACCATTAGCCAGATTCATTAAGAAAAAAAGGGAGAAGGACCAAATCAACAAAATTAGAAATGAAAATGGGAAAATCAAAACAGACAACACAGAAATATAAAGAATCATGAGACTATTATCAGCAACTATATGCCAATAAAATGGACAATTTGGAAGAAATGGAAAAATTCTTAGAAAAGTATAACTTTCCAAAACTGAACCAGGAAGAAGTAGAAAATCTTAACTGACCCATCATAAGCACAGAAATTGAAACTGTAGTTAAAAATCTTCCAACAACAACAACAAAAAAGCCCAGGACCAGATGCTTTCACAGGTGAATTCTACCAAAAATTTAGAGAAGAGCTAACACCTATCATACTCAAACTCTTCCAGAAAATTGCAGAGGAAGGTAAACTCTCAAACTCATTCTATTAAGCCACCATCACCCTAATACCAAAACCAGACAAAGATTTCGCAAAAAAAAGAAAACTACAGATCAGATTTTATTGGGGGGGAGGGGCTCCAAAATCACTGAAGATGGTGATTGCAGCCATGAAATTAAAAGACACTCCTTGGAAGGAAAGTTATGACCAACCTAGATAGCATATTAAAAAGCAGAGACATTACTTCGCTGACAAAGATCTGTCTAGTCAAGGCTATGGTTTTTCCAGTGGTCATGTGTGGATGTGAGAGTTGGACTGTGAAGAAAGCTGAGCTCCGAAGGATGGATGCTTTTGAACTGTGGTGTCGGAGAAGACTATTGAGTCCCTTGGACTGCAAGGAGATCCAAGCAATCCATCCTAAAGGAAATCAGTCCTGGGTGTTCATTGGAAGGACTGATGCTAAAGCTGAAACTCCAATACTTTGTCCACCTCATGCGAAGAGTTGACTCATTGGTAAAGACTCTGATGCTGGGAGGGATTGGGGGCAAGAGAAGGGGACGACAGAAGATGAGATGGCTGGATGACATCACCAACTCAAAGAACATGAGTTTGAGTGAACTCTGGGAGTTGGTGATGGACAGGGAGGCCTGGCATGCTGCAATTTATGGGGTTGCAAAGAGCTGGATACGACTGAGCAACTGAACTAAACTAAACCAACCAATATCACTGATGAACATAGATGAAAAATCCTCAACAAAATTCTAGCAAACGGAATCCAACAACATATTAAAAAGATTATATAGCATGACCAAGTGGGCTTTATCCCAGGGATGCAAGCATTCTTCAACATTTACAAATCAATCAATGTGATACACCACATTAATAAACTGAAGGATAAAAACCATATGATTATCTCAATAGATGCAGAGAAAGACTTTGACAAAATTCACCACTCATTTATGATAAAAAAAAAAAAACCTACAGAAAGCAGGCATAGAAGGAATATACCTCAACATAATAAAAGCCATATACAATAAACACAGCAAACATTATCCTCAGTGTTAAAAATTGAATAAATTTCCTCTAAAGTCAGGAACAAGATAAGGGTGCCCACTGTCACCACTACTATTCAACATAGCTTTGAAAGTTTTGGCCACAGCAATCAAAGCAGAAAAAGAAAAAAAAGGAATCCAAATTGGAAAAGAAGAAGTAAAACTCTAACTGTTTGCAGATGACACAATTCTCTACATAAAAAACCCTAAAGATTCCAACAGAAAATTACTAGATTTAATTAATGAATACAGTAAATTTTCAGGACATAAAATTAACACAGAGAAATCTCTTGCATTCCTATACACCACTAATAATGAGAAAACAGAAAGAGAAATTAAGGAAACAATTCAATTCACCATTGATACAAAAATAATAAAATACTTAGGAATAAATCTATCCAAAGAAACAAAAGACCTATTATAGAAAACTATAAAACACTGATGAAAGAATTCAAAGATGACACAAATAGTTGGAGAAATATGTCATGTTCATGAATCAGAAGAATCATTATAGTAAAAATGAATATACTACCAAAGCAATCTATAGATTCAATGCAAACCCTATCAAAGTACCAATGGTATTTTTCATAGAGCTAGAAAAATAATTTCACAATTTGTATGGAAATACAAAAATTCTCAAATAGCCAAAGCAATCTTGAGAAAGAAGAATAGGACTGGAGGAATCAACCTGCCTGACTTCAGGCTCTACTACAAAGCCACAGTCATCAAGACAGTATGGTACTGGCACAAAGACAGAAATATAGATCAATGGAACAAAATAGAAAGCCCAGAGATAAATCCATGCACCTATGGACACCTTATCTTTGACAAAGAAGGCCAAAATATACAGTGGAGAAAAGACACTCTATTTAACAAGTGGTGCTGGGAAAATTAGTCAACCACTTGTAAGAGAATGAAACTAGAACAGTTTTTAATAGCATACACAAAAATAACCTCAAAATGGATTAAAGATCTAAATGTAAGACCAGAAACTATAAAACTCCTAGAGGAAAACGTAGACAAAACACTCTCTGACATAAATCACAGCAGAATCCTTTATGATCCACCTCCTAGAGTATTGGAAATAAAAGCAAAAATAAACAAATGGGGTCTAATTAAACTTAAAAGCTTTTGCACAACAAAGGAAACTATAAGGTAAAGAGACTAAGAATTAATCTCAAAAATATACAAGCAGCTCATGCAGCTCAATTCCAGAAAAATAAATGACCCAATCAAAAAATGGGCCAAAGAATTAAACAGACATTTCTCCAAAGAAGGCATACAGATGGGTAACAAAAAAAATGAAAAGATGATCAACATCACTCATTATTAGAAAGATGCAAATCAAAACCATAAATGAAGTCCTATCTCAACTGGTCAGAATGGCTGCTATCAAAATGTCTACAAACAATAAATACTGGAGAGGGTGCAGAGAAAAAAGAATCCTCTTATACTGTTGGTTGGAATGCAAACTAGTACAGCCACTATGGAAAACAGTGTGGAGATTCCTTTAAAAACTGGAAATAGAACAGCCATATGACCCAGCAATCCCACTGTTGGGCATTCACACTGAGGAAACAAGAATTGAAAGAGACACATGTACCCCGATGTTCATCGCAGCACTGTTTACAATAGCTAGGACATGAAAGCAACGTAGATGTCCACTGGCAGACAAATGGATAAGAAAGCTGTGATACATATACACAATGGAATATTATGCAGTTATTTAAAAGAACACATTTGAATCTGTTCTAATGAGATGGATGAAACTGGAGCCTATTATATAGAGTGAAGTAAGTCAAAAAGAAAAACACCAATACAGTATACTAATGCATATATATGGAAGTTAGAAAGATGGTAACAATAACCCTATATGCGAGACAGCAAAAGAGACACAGATGTAAAGAATAGACGTTTGGACTCCTTGGGAGAAAGTGAGAGAATGAATTCAGGGATGAACTGAGAGAATAACATTGAAACATATATATTACCATATTTGAAATAGATCGCAGTCCAGGTTCGATGCACGAGACAGGGTGTTCAGGGCTGATGCACTGGGATGACCCTGAGGGATGGAATGGGGAGGGAGGTGGGAAGGGGTTCAGGAAGGGCAACACATGTATACCCATGGCTGATTCATGTCAATGTATGGCAAAACACTACAATATTGTAAAGTAATTAGCCTCCAACCAGAATCTAAAGAGACACATGTACCCCAATGTTCATTGCAGCACTGTTTATAATAGCCAGGACATGGAAACAACCTAGATGTCCATCAGCAGATGAATGGATAAGAAAGCTGTGGTACATATACACAATAGAGTATTACTCAGCCCTTAAAAAGAATAAATTTGATTCAGTTATAATGAGATGGATGAAACTGGAGCCGATTATACAGAGTGAAATAAGCCAGAAAGAAAAACACCTATACAGTATACTGACACATATATATGGAATTTAGAAAGATAGTAATGATGACCCTGTATGTGAGACAACAAAAGAGACACAGAGGTATAGAACGGAATTTTGGACTCTGAGGGAGAGGGAGAGGGTGGGATGATTCGGGAGAATGGCATTGAAACATGCATACTATCATGTAAGAAACGAAGCGCCAGTCTATGTTCAATACAGGATACAGGATGCTTGCGGCTGGTGCACGGGAGGATCCAGGGAGATGATATGGGGTGGGAGGTGGGAGGGGGCTTTGGCATTGGGAGATCGTGTACACCTGTGGCTGATTCATGTCAATGTATGGCAAAACAAATACAGTATTGTAAGGTAGAATAAAAAAAAAAAGAAAGAAAGTAAGAAAAAATTTTTTAAAAGCAGAGACATTACTTTGCCAACAAAATCCAATAGTGAAGGGTATGGTTTTTCCAGTAGTCATGTATGGATGTGAGAGTCAGACTATAAAGAAAACTGAGTGCTGAAGAATTTATACTTTTGAACTGTGGTGCTGGATAAGACTCTTGAGAGTCCCTTGGACTGCATGGAGATCCAACCAGTCTGCCTTAAAGGAGATCAGTTTTGAGTGTTCGTTGGAAGGACTGACGTTGAAGCTGAAACTCCAGTACTTTGGCCACCTGATGCAAGGAACTGACTCATTTGAAAAGACCCTGATGTTGGGAAAGATTGAAGGCTGGAGCAGAAGGGGAAGACAAAGGATGGGGTAGTTGGATAGCATCACCGACTCAATGGAGATTAGTTTGGGTAAACTCCAAGAGTTGGTGATGGACAGGGAGGCCTGGCATGCTGCAGTCCCTGGGGTTTCAAAGAGTGGAACACAGCAGAGCAACTTAAAGGAACAGAGTCAAATGGACTGTAACCTACATAGAGGACAGACTCCTCTGTCCATGGAATTTCCAGGCTAGAATACTGGAGTGGGTTGCCATCTTCTCCTCCAGGGGGATCTTCCTATCCAAGGGATAGAACTATTTTCTCTTACATCTCCTGCATTGGTGAGCAGGCTCTTTATCTGTGCTTCAGATACAGAAAAGGCAGTAATTAACTTTTGTTCCATATGCCTGAGGGAAAAATAACTGGTGGTCGTTAATCTTAAACTAATACATCTGGTCCATTGTAAAATGGCCAGGGGGCATGAAAATGGCAGACTTAATCTAAGGATCAAGAGAAACCATACAGGGGTTAAGTTAAATGTCTTGATCTTTCAACTGATTGGTTAAAAATGACATATTTTAAGGAAAAGAGCCAACCAAAAATGTACAGATTAATACTGGTAAAGGTATAAAACTTATGCAATCTGCTTTTTCTGGGGTGTCTTTACACCGTCTTAGTGTCTGTTGCTGAGAGTTTTGTACTTTACCCTGGAAGGGACCCCGTGGTGTCAGTCTTCTTGGAGGTCACCCTTAAACCTACCATAGAGTTTGTAGACCCCAGGGCTGGTTTCAGTTCAGTTCATTACAATTGTGTCCAACACTTTGTGACCCCATGGACTGCGGCACACCAGGCCTCCCTGTCCATCACCAACTCCCAAAGTTTACTCAAACTCATATCCATTGAAAAAAAAAGAAAGAAAGTAAGAAAAAATTTTTTAAAAGCAGAGACATTACTTTGCCAACAAAATCCAATAGTGAAGGGTATGGTTTTTCCAGTAGTCATGTATGGATGTGAGAGTCAGACTATAAAGAAAACTGAGTGCTGAAGAATTTATACTTTTGAACTGTGGTGCTGGATAAGACTCTTGAGAGTCCCTTGGACTGCATGGAGATCCAACCAGTCTGCCTTAAAGGAGATCAGTTTTGAGTGTTCGTTGGAAGGACTGACGTTGAAGCTGAAACTCCAGTACTTTGGCCACCTGATGCAAGGAACTGACTCATTTGAAAAGACCCTGATGTTGGGAAAGATTGAAGGCTGGAGCAGAAGGGGAAGACAAAGGATGGGGTAGTTGGATAGCATCACCGACTCAATGGAGATTAGTTTGGGTAAACTCCAAGAGTTGGTGATGGACAGGGAGGCCTGGCATGCTGCAGTCCCTGGGGTTTCAAAGAGTGGAACACAGCAGAGCAACTTAAAGGAACAGAGTCAAATGGACTGTAACCTACATAGAGGACAGACTCCTCTGTCCATGGAATTTCCAGGCTAGAATACTGGAGTGGGTTGCCATCTTCTCCTCCAGGGGGATCTTCCTATCCAAGGGATAGAACTATTTTCTCTTACATCTCCTGCATTGGTGAGCAGGCTCTTTATCTGTGCTTCAGATACAGAAAAGGCAGTAATTAACTTTTGTTCCATATGCCTGAGGGAAAAATAACTGGTGGTCGTTAATCTTAAACTAATACATCTGGTCCATTGTAAAATGGCCAGGGGGCATGAAAATGGCAGACTTAATCTAAGGATCAAGAGAAACCATACAGGGGTTAAGTTAAATGTCTTGATCTTTCAACTGATTGGTTAAAAATGACATATTTTAAGGAAAAGAGCCAACCAAAAATGTACAGATTAATACTGGTAAAGGTATAAAACTTATGCAATCTGCTTTTTCTGGGGTGTCTTTACACCGTCTTAGTGTCTGTTGCTGAGAGTTTTGTACTTTACCCTGGAAGGGACCCCGTGGTGTCAGTCTTCTTGGAGGTCACCCTTAAACCTACCATAGAGTTTGTAGACCCCAGGGCTGGTTTCAGTTCAGTTCATTACAATTGTGTCCAACACTTTGTGACCCCATGGACTGCGGCACACCAGGCCTCCCTGTCCATCACCAACTCCCAAAGTTTACTCAAACTCATATCCATTGAGTAGGTGATGCCATCCAACCATCTTATATCCTGTCATCCCCTTCTCCTCCCATCTTCAATCTTTCTCAGCATCAGAGTCTTTTCAGATAAGTCAGTTCTTTGCATCAGGTGTCCAGAGTATTGTAGTTTCAGCTTCAACATCAGTCCTTTCAATGAATATTCAGGACGGATTTCCTTTAGGATGGACTGGTTGGATTTCCTTGCAGTCCAAGGGACTCTCAAGAGTCTTCCCTAACACCACAGTTTAAAACCATCAATTCTTTAGTGCTCAGCTTTCTTTATAGTCCAACTTTCACATCCATACATGACTTCTTGAAAAATCATAGCTTTCACTAGATGGACCTTTGTTGGCAAAGTAATGTCTGTGCTTTTTAATATGCTGTCTAGGTTGGTAATAACTTTTCTTCCAAGGAGCAAGGGTCATGTAATTTCATGGCTGCAGTAACCATCTGCAGTGAATTTGGAGCCCCCCAAAATAAAGTCTTTCACTGTTTCCACTGTTTCCCTATCTATTAGCCATGAAGTGATTGGACTGGATGCCATGATCTTAGTTTTTTGAATGTTGAACTTTAAGCCAACTTTTTCACTCTCCTCTTTCACTTTCATCAAGAGGCTCTTCAATTCTTCCTCACTTTCTACCATAAGGGTGGTGTCATCTGCATATCTGAAGTTATTGATATTTCTCCTGGCAATCTTGATTCCAGCTTGTGCTTCTTTCAGCCCAGCGTTTCTCATGATGTACTCTGCATAGAAGTTAAATAAGCAGGGTGACAATATACAGCCTTGACATATTCCTTTCCCTTTTGGAATCAGTCTGTTGTTCCATGTCCAGTTCTAACTGTTGTTTCCTGACTGCATACAGATTTCTCAAGAGGCAGGTCAGGTGGTCTGGTATTCCCATCTCTTTAAGAATTTCCCACAGTTTGTTGTGATCCACACTGTCAAGGTCTTTGGCGTTGTCAATAAAGCAGAAGTCGATATTTTTCTGGAACTCTCTAGCTTTTTTGATGATCCAAAGGATTTGGCAAGTTGATTTCTGGTTCCTCTACCCCTTCTAAATCCATCTTGAACATCTGGAAGTTCATGTTCTGTTGAAGCCTGGCTTGGAGGACTTTGAGCATTACTTTACTAGCCTACAAGATGAATGTCATTGGAGCAGTGGCTGAGGGGCACTGAAGCAGCTGTGAGGAGATACCCATGTCCAAGGTCAAAAAAGAAGCCCCAGTAAGATGGTAGGAGGGGCAAAATAGTGTTTAGAATCAAACCCTATACCCGCCAGAGTGGCTCAGAGGGCTCAAACAAACCTTGAGTGCACCAGATCCTAGAGACCCCACAGAAACTGAGACAGAACTGTGTTTCAGTGTCTCCTGTGGAGGTATGGGTTAGCAATGAACTGCCGTGAGGGTAGGGGCTCTGGGCACAGCAGACTTGGGTATGGCATAAGGCCTCTTAAAGGAAGCCGCTATTAACCCCACAATAGAGCTGCCAGAACTTACACAAGAATGGGGAAACAGACTCTTGGTGGGCACAAACAGAACACTGTGTGCACCAGGACCCAGGATAAAGGAGCAGTGACCCCACAAGAGACTGACCCAGACTTGGCTATGAGTGTCCAGGAGTCTCCAGGGGAGGTGTGGGTCGGTGGTGGCCTGCTGCAGGGTTGGGGGACTGAGTGTATCAGTGCATACATGGGATCTTTTGAAGGAAGTCATCATTATTTTCATTACCTCCACCATGATTTGGCTCCAGGTAATTAACAGGGAGTGAACACAGATCCATTCTTCAATTGGATTAAAGACTTAATGAGAATGGCCCTGCTCATCTAAACAAGACCCAGTTTCACCCTCAGTCAGTCTCTCTCATCAAGAAGCTTCCACAAGCCTCTTATCCTTCTGCATGAGAGGGCAGACAGACTGAAAACCACAATGACAATAAACTAACCAATCTGATCACTTGGACCACAGCCTTCTCTAATTCAGGGAAACTATGAGCCATGCTGTGTAGGGCCACTCAAGCTGGACAGGTCATGGAAGATAGTTCTGACAAAACAGGGTCCACTGGAGAAGGGAATGGCAAACCACTTCAGTACTCTTTCCTTGAGAACCCCATGAATAGTATGAAAAGACAAAAAGGTAGGACACTGAAAGATGAACTCCCCAGGTCAGTAGGTGCCCAATATGCTACTGGAGTTCAGTGGAAAAATAACTCCAGGAAGACTGAAGAGAAGGAGCCAAAGAAAAAACAACACCCAGTTCTGGATATGACTGGTGATGAAAGTAAAGTCCGAAGCTGTAAAGAGCAAAACTGCATAGGAACTTGGAATGTTAGGTCTATGAATCAAGGCAAATTGGAAGTGGCCAAACAGGAAATGGCAAGAGTAAACGTTGACATTTTAGGAACCAGTGAATTAAAATGGACCAGAATGGGTGAATTTAACTCAGATGACCATTATATCTACTACAGTGGGCAAGAATCCCTTAGAAGAAATGGAGTAGCCATGATAGTCAACAAAAGAATCCAATATGCAGTACTTGGATGCAATCTCAAAAACTACAGAAAGATCTCTGTTCATTTCCAAGGTAAACCATTCAATATCACAATAATCCAGTAATGCTAAAGAAGCTGAAGTTGAACGGTTCTATGAAGACCTACAAGATCTTCTAAATCTAACACCCCAAAAAAGATGTCCTTTTCATTATAGGGGACTGGAATGCAAAAGTAGGAAGTCAAGAAATACCTAGAATAATGGCAAATTTGGCCTTGGGGTACAGAATAAATCAGGCAAAGGCTAATAGAATTTTGCCAAGAGACCGCACTGGTCATAGCAAACACCTTCTTCCAATAACACAAGAGAAGACTCTACAGGTGGACATCACCAGATGGTCAGTATAGAAATCAGATTGATTATATTCTTTGCAGCCAAAGATGGAGATGCTCTGTACGGTCAGCAAAAACAAGACCAGGAGCTGACTGCTGCTCAGATCATGAACTCATTTTCAAATTCAGACTTAAATTGAAGAAAGTAGGGAAAACCACTAGACCATTCATGTTTGATCTAAATCAAATTCCTTACGACTATACAGTGGAAGTGACAAACAGATTCAAGGGATTAGATCTGATAGACAGAGTGCCTGAAGAAATATGGTTGGAGGTTTATGATATTGTGCAGGAAGCAGTGATCAAGACCGCCCACAAGAAAAAGAAATGAAAAAAGGCAAAGTGGTGGTCTGAGAATATCTTACAAACAGCCATGAAAAGAAAAGTGAAAGGGAAAGGAGAAAAGGAAAGATTTACCCATTTGCATGCAGAGTTCCAAAAAAAAAAAAAAAAGGCAAGGAAAGATAAGAAAGTCTTCCTCAGTGATCAGTGCAAAGAAATAGAGGAAAACAATAGAATGGGGAAATCTAGAGATCTCTTAAAGAAAATTAGAGATACCAAGGGAACATTTCATGCAAAGATGGGCTCAATAAAGGACAGAAATGCTATGGACCTTACCGAAGCAGAAGATAAGAAGAAATGGCAAGAATACACAGAAGAACTATATAAAAAAGATCTCGTGACCCAGATAATCACGATGGTATGATCACTCACCTAGAGCCAGACATCTTAGACTGCATAGTCAAGTGGGCCTTAGGAAGCATCTCTACAAACAAAGTTAGTGGAGGTGATGGAATTCCAGTTGAACTACTTCGAATCTTAAAAGATGATGCTGTGAAAGTGCTGCACTCAATATGCCAGCAAATTTGGAGAACTCAGGACTGGGAAAGGTCAGTTTTCATTCCAATCCCAAAGAAAGGCAATGCCAAAGAATGCTCAAACTACTGCACAAGTTTACTCATCTCACACACTAGTAAAGCTCAACATATCACTTTACATGTTTTGAAACCTTTTATATGCAATTAAAACTTTTTGGAAGAAGTGTGAGAAAATAATCAGGCATTCAACCAAAAGAGCATTAAACTGTTTTTAATTGAGGAAAGAATCAAAATGTTGTCACCTTTATAGAAAATTTTATTTGTTTGTTAAAAAAAAAAAGAGTACTGAATGCCTGGGGTAGCAAATAATCATGAAAGAAACTGTTAAGATAACTCATTGTTAGAATGACTGACATCCCTGGTTTTCCAGATGCTGAGAATTTTCTCAGGATACAAGACTTTTAGTGGTAAATCCTGAGACAGTTTAGATGAGAGGGACACATAACACAGGAGAGAAAGGGAGACAAAGAAGTACAATAAAATACGAAAGCTTTAATAGAAATATGTCGGTGGGCATTGGGTGTATAGAACAAGGTCTAGTTTATTTAACGCTGTTATTTAGGGGTCGTCCATAAAATTAGCAACCAGATTGCCTCCTTTGTATTCTATAATGCTTTTCTGCTTTCCTTTGGGGCTTTACAGTGAGAAGTACAGGGATACAGTGTTAATAGTTGTCTTGTTCTTGAATGTCTGCCGCGATAAACTGTATGTTTTACATCAGGCTTATCCTAACTCTTTCTGTGAGAAAAATAATTAATTTTGTTCGTAGCCTCTTTGATCCTCAATATCTAGTAAAAGCTAGTTGAAAATTAGACTGTTAGGAATCAGAAAAACAAGTTAGTGATTAATTTAATCATTTGCTCCTAAGCCAGAAAATATTGTATTTTTTTCCAAACACTTAGGAAAGGCCCTAAGTTATTCGTGGAATCATTTAAATGTTAGCAACTAGTAGACTCATAGAAAATAAACTTCTATATTTTAGCTAGTATTTAAATTTCAAAGATATTTTCCAGGACATATTGGAACTTTATACACAGTTACAAGAGTGGCAGATGTAGACATTACTCTGACCCAGTGAGAGCTAAAATATTGCAAAAAAGTCCAGGTTCTCAAATGGGTTGATTTTTGGTATTTTCCTAGGGTTGTCACATATGTTATTCTGATATAGCAAATTTCCTGTCATTATTGGGCTCCTGTTCAAGAGATTCAAAGTGTGTGCCACTTTATTTCATTGGATCCTTCATTTCATCATTGTTACTAATTTGTAAGAGTTCCTTATGTAGTTTGGATACTAACCCTCTTATAGATACATTGTAACAATTTTTTTTCCATTTGATAAGCTTATCTTTTATTCTGTTGTTTATTTCCTTTGCTATGTAGAAGATTTTTATTTTAATATAGGCTCTCTTGTGTATTTTTGTTTTTGCTGCTTGGCTTTTGATGTCAAATCTTAAAAGAATCATTGAAAAAAAACAATATCATGGAGCTTTTCTCCTATGTGTGTGTGTGTGTTTTTTTTTTTTTTTTATTCCTCAGTGATCAGTGCAAAGAAATAGAGGAAAACAATAGAATGGGGAAATCTAGAGATCTCTTAAAGAAAATTAGAGATACCAAGGGAACATTTCATGCAAAGATGGGCTCAATAAAGGACAGAAATGCTATGGACCTTACCGAAGCAGAAGATAAGAAGAAATGGCAAGAATACACAGAAGAACTATATAAAAAAGATCTCGTGACCCAGATAATCACGATGGTATGATCACTCACCTAGAGCCAGACATCTTAGACTGCATAGTCAAGTGGGCCTTAGGAAGCATCTCTACAAACAAAGTTAGTGGAGGTGATGGAATTCCAGTTGAACTACTTCGAATCTTAAAAGATGATGCTGTGAAAGTGCTGCACTCAATATGCCAGCAAATTTGGAGAACTCAGGACTGGGAAAGGTCAGTTTTCATTCCAATCCCAAAGAAAGGCAATGCCAAAGAATGCTCAAACTACTGCACAAGTTTACTCATCTCACACACTAGTAAAGCTCAACATATCACTTTACATGTTTTGAAACCTTTTATATGCAATTAAAACTTTTTGGAAGAAGTGTGAGAAAATAATCAGGCATTCAACCAAAAGAGCATTAAACTGTTTTTAATTGAGGAAAGAATCAAAATGTTGTCACCTTTATAGAAAATTTTATTTGTTTGTTAAAAAAAAAAAGAGTACTGAATGCCTGGGGTAGCAAATAATCATGAAAGAAACTGTTAAGATAACTCATTGTTAGAATGACTGACATCCCTGGTTTTCCAGATGCTGAGAATTTTCTCAGGATACAAGACTTTTAGTGGTAAATCCTGAGACAGTTTAGATGAGAGGGACACATAACACAGGAGAGAAAGGGAGACAAAGAAGTACAATAAAATACGAAAGCTTTAATAGAAATATGTCGGTGGGCATTGGGTGTATAGAACAAGGTCTAGTTTATTTAACGCTGTTATTTAGGGGTCGTCCATAAAATTAGCAACCAGATTGCCTCCTTTGTATTCTATAATGCTTTTCTGCTTTCCTTTGGGGCTTTACAGTGAGAAGTACAGGGATACAGTGTTAATAGTTGTCTTGTTCTTGAATGTCTGCCGCGATAAACTGTATGTTTTACATCAGGCTTATCCTAACTCTTTCTGTGAGAAAAATAATTAATTTTGTTCGTAGCCTCTTTGATCCTCAATATCTAGTAAAAGCTAGTTGAAAATTAGACTGTTAGGAATCAGAAAAACAAGTTAGTGATTAATTTAATCATTTGCTCCTAAGCCAGAAAATATTGTATTTTTTTCCAAACACTTAGGAAAGGCCCTAAGTTATTCGTGGAATCATTTAAATGTTAGCAACTAGTAGACTCATAGAAAATAAACTTCTATATTTTAGCTAGTATTTAAATTTCAAAGATATTTTCCAGGACATATTGGAACTTTATACACAGTTACAAGAGTGGCAGATGTAGACATTACTCTGACCCAGTGAGAGCTAAAATATTGCAAAAAAGTCCAGGTTCTCAAATGGGTTGATTTTTGGTATTTTCCTAGGGTTGTCACATATGTTATTCTGATATAGCAAATTTCCTGTCATTATTGGGCTCCTGTTCAAGAGATTCAAAGTGTGTGCCACTTTATTTCATTGGATCCTTCATTTCATCATTGTTACTAATTTGTAAGAGTTCCTTATGTAGTTTGGATACTAACCCTCTTATAGATACATTGTAACAATTTTTTTTCCATTTGATAAGCTTATCTTTTATTCTGTTGTTTATTTCCTTTGCTATGTAGAAGATTTTTATTTTAATATAGGCTCTCTTGTGTATTTTTGTTTTTGCTGCTTGGCTTTTGATGTCAAATCTTAAAAGAATCATTGAAAAAAAACAATATCATGGAGCTTTTCTCCTATGTGTGTGTGTGTGTTTTTTTTTTTTTTTTTAGGAGTTTTACAGTTCCAGGTCTTATGGTTAAGTTTTTAATCTATTTTGGGTTGATATTTGTGTGTGTTGTAAGATACTTATTTCCATACATATGTTTAATTTCACCCTTTCACATGAGGAAATTGAATTTTTACCAGCACCATTTGTTGAAGAGACTACTCTTTTCTTTCTTTCTTTCTTAATGCCAAACTTTACTCTTTTTAAAAAATTTATTTATTTTAATTGGAGGCTAATTACTTTACAATATTGTATAGGTTTTTGCCATACATTGACATGAATCAACCATAGATGTACATGTGTCTGCCATCCTGAAGCCCCTTCCACTTCCCTCCCCATCCCATCCCCCAGGGTTGTCCCAGTGCACTGGCTTTGTGTGCCGTATTTCATGCATTGAACCTAGACTAGTGATCTATTTCACGTATGGTAATATACAGGTTTCAATGGTATCCTCTTAAATCATCCCACTGTTGCCTTCTTCCAGAGTCCAAAAGTCTTTTTTTCATAGCTGTGTCTCTTTTGCTGTCTTGCATGTTGGGCTGTCATTACCATCTTTCTACATTCCATATATATGTGTTAATATACTGTACTGTTGTTTCTCTTTCTGACTTATGTCACTCTGTATAATAGGCTCCAGTTTCATCCATCTCATTAGAACAGATTCAAATGTGTTCTTTTTAATGGCTGTGTAATATTCCATAATGTGTATGCACCACAGTTTTTTATCCATTTGTCTGCCAGTGAACATTTAGGTTGCTTCCATGTCCTGGCTGTTGTAACCAGTGCTGCAATGAACATTGGGGGTACACGTTATCTCTTTCAGTTCTAGTTTCCTCAGTGTGTATGCCCAGCAGTGGGATTGCTGGGTCATAAGGCAGTTCTATATCTAGTTTTTAAAGGAATCTCCACACTGTTCTCCACAGTGCTGTACTAGTTTGCATTCCCACCAACAGTGTAAGAGGGTTCCCTTTTCTCCACACCCTCTCCAGCATTTATTGCTTGTAGACTTTTGGATCACAGCCATTCTGACTGGCATGAAATGGTACCTCATTGTGGTTTTGATTTGCATTTCTCTGATAATGAGTGATGCTGAGCATCTTTTCATGTGTTTGTTAGCCATCTGTATGTCTTCTTTGGAGAAATGTCTATTTAGTTCTTTGGCCCATTTTTTGATTGGGTCAATCATTTTTCTGGAATTGAGCTGCAGGAGTTGCTTGTATATTTTTGAGATTAGTTGTTTGTCAGTTGCCTCATTTGCTATTATTTTCTCCCATTCTGAAGGCTGTCTTTTCACCTTGCTTATAGTTTCCTTTGTTGTGCAGAAGCTTTTAATTTTAATTAGATCCCATTTGTTATTTTTGCTTTTATTTCCAGTATTCTGGGAGGTGGGTCATAGAGGATCCTGCTGTGATTTATGTCAGAGAGTGTTTTGCCTATGTTCTCCTCTAGGAGTTTTATACTTTTTGGTCTTACATTTAGATCTTTAATCCATTTTGAGTTTATTTTTGTGTATGGTGTTAGAAAGCGTTCTAGTTTCATTCTTTTAAAAGCGGTTGACCAGTTTTCCCAGCACCACTTGCTAAAGAGATTGTCTTTTTTCCACTGTATGTTCTTGCCTCCTTTGTCAAAGGTAAGGTGTTCATGGGTGCATGGATTTCTCTCTGGGCTTTCAATGTTGTTCCATTGATCTATATTTCTGTCTTTGTGCCAGTACCATACTGTCTTAATGACTGTGGCTTTGTAGTAGAGCCTGAAGTCAGGCAGGTTGATTCCTCCAGTTCCATCCTTCTTTCTCAAGATTGCTTTGGCTATTCGAGGTTTTTTTGCATTTCCTTATAAATTGTGAAATTATTTGTTCTAGCTCTGTGAAAAATAACATTGGTAGCTTGACGGGGATTGCACTGAATCTATAGATGGCTTTGGGTCACTCGACATGAGCAACTTCACTTTGATTTCTTTCATCAGTGTTTTATAGTTTTCTATATATAGGTCTTTTGTTTCTTTAGGTAGATATATTCCTAAGTATTTTATGCTTTTCGTTGCAATGGTGAATGGAATTGTTTCCTTAACTTCTTTTTCTACTTTCTCATTATTAATGTATAGGAATGCAAGGGATTTCTGAGTGTTGATTTTATATCCTGCAACTTTACTATATTCATTGATTAGCTCTAGTAGTTTTCTGGTCGAGTCTTTAGGATTTTCTATGTAGAGGATCATGTCATCTGCAAACAGTGAGAGTTTACCTCTTCTTTTCCAATTTGGATTCCTTTTATTTCTTTTTTTGCTCTGATTGCTGTGGCCAAAACTTCCAAAACTATGTTGAATAGTAATGGTGAGAGTGGGCACCCTTGTCTTGTTCCTCACTCTAGGGGAAATGCTTTCAATTTTTCACCATTGAGGATAATGTTAGCTGTGGGTTTGTCATATATAGCTTTTATTATGTTGAGGTATGTTCCTTCTATTCCTGCTTTCTGGAGAGTTTTTATCATAAATGGATGTTGAATTTTGTCAAAGGCTTTTTCTGCATCTATTGAGATAATCATATGATTTTTATTTCTCAGTTTGTTAATGTGATGAATTACATTGATTGACTTGAATTGCTGTGGCCAAAACTTCCAAAACTATGTTGAATAGTAATGGTGAGAGTGGGCACCCTTGTCTTGTTCCTCACTCTAGGGGAAATGCTTTCAATTTTTCACCATTGAGGATAATGTTTGCTGTGGGTTTGTCATATATAGCTTTTATTATGTTGAGTTATGTTCCTTCTATTCCTGCTTTCTGGAGAGCTTTTATCATAAATGGATGTTGAATTTTGTCAAAGGCTTTCTCTGCATCTATTGAGATAATCATATGGCTTTTATTTCTCAATTTCTTAATGTGGTGTATTACATTGATTGGTTTGCGGATATTGAAGAATCCTTGCATCCCTGGGATAAAGCTGACTTGGTCATGGTATATGATCTTTTTAATGTGTGGTTGGATTCTGATTGCTAGAATTTTGTTAAGGATTTTTGCATCTATGTTCATCAGTGATATTGGTCTGTAGTTTTCTCTTTTTGTGGCATCTTTGTCAGGTTTTGGTATTAGGGTGATGGTGGCCTCACAGAATAAGTTCGGGAGTTTACCTTCCTCTGCAATTTTCTGGAAGAGTTTGAGTAGGATAGATGTTAGTTCTTCTCTAAATTTTTGATGGAATTCAGCTGTGAAGCCGTCTGCACTTGGGCTTTTGTTTGCTGGAAGTTTTCTGATTACAGTTTCAATTTCTGTGCTTTTGATGAGTCTGGTAAGATTTTCTATTTCTTCCTGGTTCAGTTTTGGAAAGTTGTACTTTTCTAAGAATTTATCCATTTCTTCCAAGTTGTCCATTTTATTGGTATATAATTGCTGACAGTAATCTCTTATGATTCTTTGTATTTCTGTGTTGTCCGTTGTGATCTCTCCATTTCAATTTCTAATTTTATTGATTTGATTTTTCTCCCTTTTTTTAATTGATGAGTCTGGCTAATGGTAGTCAATTTTATTTATCCTCTCAAAGAACCAGCTTTTGGCTTTGTTGATTTTTGCTATGGTCTCTTTTGTTTCTTTTGCATTTATTTCTGCCCTAAGTTTTAAGATTTCTAAGATTTTTTTTTTAAGATTTTAAAGATTTCTTTCCTTCTACTAACCCTGGGGTTCTTCATTTCTTTGTTTTCTAGTTGCTTTAGGTATAGAGTTAGGTTATTTATTTGACTTTTTTCTTGTTTCTTGAGGTATGCATGTATTGCTATGAACTTTCACCTTAGCACTGCTTTTACAGTGTTTTGGGTTGTTGCATTTTCATTTTCATTCATTTCTATCCATATTTTGATTTCTTTTTTTATTTCTTCTGTGATTTTTTTGGTTATTCAGCAACGTGTTTTTCAGCCTCCATATGTTGGAATTTTTAATAGTTTTTCTCCTGTAATTGAGATCTAATCTTATTGCAGTGTGGTCAGAAAAGATGCTTGGAATGATTTCAATTTTTTTGAATTTACTAAGGCTAGCTTTATGGCCCAGGATGTGATCTCTCCTGGAGAAGGTTCCGTGTATGCTTGAGAAAAAGGTGAAGTTTATTGTTTTAGTGTGAAATGTCTTATAGATATCAATTGGGTCTAACTGGTTTATTGTATCATTTAAAGTTTGTGTTTCCTCGTTAATTTTCTGTTTAGTTGATCTATCCATAGGTGTGAGTGGGGTATTAAAGTCTCCCACTATTATTGTGATATTGTTAATTTCCCCTTTCATACTTGTTAGCATTTGTCTTACATATTGTGGTGCTCTTATGTTGCGTGCATATATATTTATAATTGTTATATCTTCTTGAATTGACCCTTTGATCATTATGTAGTGTTCTCCTTTGTCTCTTTTCACAGCCTTAGTTTTAAAGTATTTTGTCTGATATGAGTATTGCTACTCCTGCTTTCTTTTGGTTTCTATTTGTGTGGAATATCTTTTTGCAGCCCTTCACTTTCAGTCTGTATGTGTCCCTTGTTTTGAGGTGTGTCTCTTGTAGACAACATATATAGGGATCCTGTTTTTGTATCCATTCAGCCAGTCTTTGTCTTTTGGTTGGGGCATTCAACCCATTTACATTTAAGGTAGTTATTGATAAGTATGATCCCGTTGCCATTTACTTTATTGTTTTGGATTTGAGTTTATACACCCTTTTCGTGTTTCCTGTCTAGAGAAGGTCCTTTAGCATTTGTTGGAGACTTGCTTTGGTGGTGCTGAATTCTCTCAGCTTTAGCTTGTCTGTAAAGGTTTTTATTTCTCCTTCATATTTGAATGAGATCCTTGCTGGGTACAGTAATCTGGGCTGTAGGTTATTTTCTTTCATCACTTTAAGTATCTCCTGCCTTTCCCTCCTGGCCTGAAGAGTTTCTATTGAAAAATCAGCTGTTATCTTTATGGGAATCCCCTTGTGTGTTATTTGTATTTTTTTCCCCTTGTTGCTTTTAATATTTGTTCTTTGAGTTTGATCTTTGTTATCTTGATTAATATGTGTCTTAGGGTGTTTTGCTTTGGGTTTATCTTATTTGGGACTCTCTGGGTTTCTTGGACTTGGGTATTATTTCCTTCCCCATTTTAAGGAAGTTTTCAACTATTATCTCCTCAAGTATTTTCTCATGGTCTTTCTTTTCATCTTCTTCTTCTGGGACATTTATGATTCGAATGCTAGGGCATTTAACATTGTCTCGGAAATGGCAACCCACTCCAGCGTTCTTTCCTGGAGAACCCCAAGGACGGGCTGCCATCTATGGGGTCACACAGAGTCAGACACAGCTGAAGCAACTTAGCAGCAGCAGCAGCAGCAGCAGCAGCAGAGGTCTCTGAGATTGTCCTCATTTCTTTTAATTCGTTTTTCTTTTTTCCTCTCTGATTAATTTATTTCTACCTTTCTATCTTCTACCTCACTAATTCTATCTTCTGCCTCTGTTAGTCTACTATTTGTTCCCTCCAGAGTGTTTTTGATCTCATTTATTGCATGATTCATTATATATTGACTATTTTTTATTTCTTCTAGGTCCTTGTTAAACCTTTCTTGCATCTTCTCAGTCCTTGTCTTTAGGCTATTTATCTGTGATTCCATTTTGTTTTTGAGATTTTGGATCATTTTCACTATCATTATTCAGAATTCTTTATCAAGTAGATTCCTTATCTCTTCCTCTTTGGTTTGGTTTGGTGGGCATTTATCTTGTTCCTTTACCTGCTGGGTATTCCTCTGTCTCTTCATCTTGTTTATATTGCTGTGTTTTGGGGGTGGCCTTTCTGTATTCTGGCAGTTTGTGGAGTTCTCTTTATTGTGGAGTTCCCTTGCTGTGGATGGGGTTGTTCGGGTGGCTTGTCAAGGTTTCCTGGTTAGGGATGCTTGTGTTGGTGTTCTGGTGGGTGGAGCTGATTTATTCTCTCTGGAGTGCAGTGAAGTGTCCAGTAATGAGTTATGAGATGTCAGTGGGTTTGGAGTGACCTTGGGCAGCCTGTATATTGAAGCTCAGGCCTGTGTTCTTGTGTTGCTGGGGAATTTATGTGGTATGTCTTGCTCTGAAACTTGCTGGCCCTTGGGTGGTGCTTGGTTTCAGTGTAGGTATGGAGGCATTTGATGAGCTCCTGTCAATTAATGTTCCCTGTAGTCAGGAGTTCTCTGGTGTTCTCAGGATTTGGACTTAAGCCTCCTGCTTCTGGTTTTCAGTCTTATTTTTACAGTAGCCTCAAGACTTCTTCATCTATACAGTGCCATTGATAAAACATCTAGGTTAAAGATGAAAAGTTTCTCCACAGTGAGGTGTACCCAGAGAGGTTCACAGAGTTACATGGAGAAGAAAAGAGGGAGGAGGGCGATAGAGGTGACCTGAATGAGATGAGGTGGAATCAAAAGAGGAGAGAACAACTAGCCAGTAATCACTTCCTTATGTGCACTCCACATTCTGGACCGCTCAGAAGTGTTCACGGAGTTATACAGAGAACAGAAGAGGAAGGAAGGAGACAGAGGTGTCAGGAGGATAAAGGGGGGAATAAAAAGGAGAGAGACAGATCCAGCCAGTAACCAGTTCCCTAAGTGTTCTCCACCGTCTGGAACACACAGAGAGATTCACAGAGTTGGGTAGAGAAGAGAAGGGGGAAGGAGGAGATAGAAGCAACCTGGTGGAGAAAAATGAGAGTCCAAAGGGGGAGAGAGCAGTCAAGCCATTAATCTCGCTCCCAAGTAAAAACTGATACTAAAGATTGGGTAGGTACAAAATTGATAACAAATACCAAAAAGCAAAGATTAAAATCTAGAGTAGAGGTTGGATTTTCAAAAATACAATATTAAAGAAAAAAGTCACAAAGATTATAAAATATATATTATGGTTTGCATTAAAAAATAAGGTCTCTCTTTTTTTGCAAATTAATAGTGGGTTATACAAATTAAAATTAAAGGAGTAATAGAGGACTTAAATTTCTTAAAAAAATTAAAAAAATAAAGAATGATAGTAAAAATAGTAAAAATATATCTAGGACTTTCTTTGGTGTTTTTGTCGGCTGTGTGAGGTCAGTTCATTTTTGGATAGTTCCTTGATCTGGCTTATATTTCTCAAGATCTATAGGCCCCTTCCTATGTATTCAGTACTAACTACAGGGTTTTAATCTATTGCACCTGTCACTTCCCAGGAGGTTCCCTCTGTTTTAGCTTCTTCTGTTTGCTGGTCTCTTCAGTGTCTAATTTCCTCTGTGACACAAGGGGGCGGTGGTGGACACTTTTTTAGGCTCACTTGTTCAGTCGGGAGGGAGGGACGCTGCAAATGAATAACACTGGTGTCTGTTTGCAGTCTTGGCCACACTGGGTTTGCACCCACTCACGGTGTGTGTGCTTTCCCTGTATACCCTGCTTAGGCTCTAGGTTGCTCTGCCAGGAACTGTCTGAGGCCGGCCCTGGGTTGTATGCACTTCCCAGGTCTGAGCGCTAAGGTTCAGGACTTGAGTAGTCCTCAGAGGCATAGATTCAGTTGGGCCTGTGTTTTTTGCCCTTCCCAGGTCCGAGCAGCTCAGTGACCAGGTGTTTGGCGAGCACAGTTGATGCGACTTATCACCTCCCCCGTCCTGCTACTCAGTTTTCTGTGTGTACAACTGGTGCACCTTCTCAGGCAGATGTTGACCGTCCAGAATCCCAAGGAGTCTTAGTTAGCAAAGAAGCCTGCTTGCAGTTTGGTAGATAATGCCTCTCTGGGGCCGTGATTGCCCTCTTCCGTCTCTGGCTGCCTGTCACCGGGGGAGGATGGTCTGCAGCCAGCTAGCTCTGCTCAGTCCTTTGTTCTGTGAGTGTGCCTGATGGTTACTTAGGTTAGGGCTTTTCACGTGGTAGCTATCCCACAGTCTGGTGTGCTAGCCCAAGTTGGTTCCCTCAGATTGCCCTCGGGGCATTCGGGCCTGATCCTTACTCTAAGCAATGCAGCCTGCTCTTCCCTGCCGAGCCCCCGCTTGCTAGTGGCAGATGCAGGCATCTGCATTGCTTCTCCACTGGGGGAGTTACCATTGGGCATGTAACCTGAGGGTTTTAATTATTTATTCATTTTTCCTCCTGATTATGTTGCCCTCTGTGGTTCCAAGGCTCACCACAGACTAGGCAGTGAGAGTGTTTCCTGGTGTTTGGAAACTTCTCTCTTTTTTAAGACTCCCTTCCCCAGATGGAGCTCTGTCCCTACCTCTTTTGTCTCTCTTTTTGTCTATTTTTTCCTACCTCCTTTCAAAGACAATGGGCTATTTTTCTGGGTGCCTGATGTCCTCTGCTGGTATTCAGAAGTTGGTTTGTGTAATTTACTCGGTGTTCAAATGTTCTTTTGATGAATTTGTGGGGGAGAAAGTGATCTCCCTGTCCTATTCCTCTGCCATCTTAGGACCATCTGTCTTTTTGAATTAGAATTTTTTTCTTTTCCAGATGTATTCCCAGGAGTGGGATTGCTGGATCATATGGTATCTCTATTTTTAGTTTTTTAAGGAGCCTCCATGGAGCTTCCCTGATGGCTCAGTGTTAAAGAATCTGCCTGCCAATGCCTGGGTAAGGAAGATAATCTGGAGAAGGTAATGGCAACCCACTCCAGTATTTTTGCCTGAGAAATCCCATGGGCAGAGAAGCCTGGAAGGCTACAGTTCATGGGGTTGCAGGAGAGTCAGCTACTACTTAGCAATTAAAACAACAATAACAACAACAAAGGAACGTCCACACTGTTTTCCATAGTGGTTGCACCAATTTACATTCCCATCCAAACAGTGTAGAAGCATTTCTTTTTCTCCACACACCTTGTAGCATTTATTATCTGTAGACTTTTTGGTTATGTATGCTAAGCTTTCTAAGTTCATTACCTAATTTAACCCAAACAATACCATGAAAGAGAAGTATTAGCACAGCTGTACTTTTGATGAAGTAATTATGTCAAGAATCTTTATTATGGTCATATAGCTAGTAATTATGTAACTCATCAGTAAAATGCTCAAAATAAAATTATAATGCAAGACGTTTGTTTCAGACACCAAACACATTCATTAGTGGGATAACATGTAATGGAGGTTTTATTTGGTTCTCTAGGTCTTGGGTCCTGATTTTCCTTAGAATTCAAGTTCCCTATTTTCCTAACACAGTTGGGCAGATCACAAGGTGACATTTGTAAGCAGCTCATCTTTCTGGAAATGATTCTTTCTGGTTTCTGATGTTAATATTCTTTCATCATATTGCTTCTGAATTTATCTGCCAGATTTACATTAAAAAACTTATTTCCAAATTTGAATATTATATTAAAAATAGAACTTACAGATGAAGAATTAAATTTTCATATATCTCTTTTCACTGAACAGGATTAAATAGGATTAAACTTATAGCTAACTATGAATTTCTGTTAACTGTGAAATATTACAGATGTTTTATTCTGATTTTTTAAATTAAATTTTGTTCACAATATACTCAAAACAAGTCAAAAAGAGGTTTTTATTTTGCTTAAAATATATATTAATTATAATATAATACTTAAAGTATCATATTAATATTAGTTTCACTTGCACAAAACTGTGATTTAATACTTGTATACAGTGGTGATCATTGATGATCATTGTGAAATGAACACCACAGTAGTTTCAGTTTTGGTCTGTCACCTTGCAAAGTTAATGCAATATTATTGACAGTATTTTCCATGCTGTACATTGCATTCCATAACTTATTTATTTTATAACTGCAAGGGAAATAAAAGTAAAAATCCACAAATGGGACTGCATCAAACTCAAAATCTGTATATTGAAGGAAATCATTGAATATAAGAGGGTAGAAATAAAATATTTGATAAGGGATTAGTATACAAAGTATATTGAGAACCCACACAACTCAATTAAATAAACACCAACAATCCAATTTTAAAATGGGAGAAGAATCTTAATAGACCCTTTTAAGCATTTTATATTTAAGAAATTTTAAATTTGTTTCTTCCAAAACTATGGTTTTTTATTTTTTTACAATAGGATCTTCTAGAAAAACACTTAGAAACAAATTAAGGGATACTCATGCTACTTTATGTGATTAGGAAACAAAAGGTTGCCCAAGCTTAAGGATGTCTTTTTTCTTTTTGTCCAAATTTCCTTTGATAAATTTAGGGAAGACTTTCAAAACTTTATTTATGCAATAACATGTACTTAAAAACATTTTACTCTTTAGAATGAAAGTTATGACCAACCTAGACAGCATATTAAAAAGCAGAGACATTACTTTGCCAACAAAGGTCTGTCTAGTCAAGGCTATGGTTTTTCCAGTGGTCATGTATGGATGTGAGAGTTGCCCTATAAAGAAAGCTGAGTGCTGAAGAATTGATGATTTTAAACTGTGGTGTTGGAGAAGACTCTTGAGAGTCCCTTGGACTGCAAGGAGATCCAACCTGTCCATCCTAAAGGAGATCAGTCCTGGGTATTCATTGGAAGGACTGATGTTGAAGCTGAGACTCCAATACTTTGGCCACCTGATGTGAAGAGCTGACTCATTTGAAAAGACCCTGATGCTGGAAAAGATTGAAGGCAGGAGGAGAAGGGGACAACAGAGGATGAGATGGCTGGATGGCATCACTGACTTGATGGACATGAGTTTGAGTGAACTCTGGGAGTTGGTGATGGACAGGGAAGCCTGGCATGCTGCAATTCATGGGGTCGCAAAGAGTCGGACATGATTGAGTGACTGAACTGAACTGAACCAGGTATAGAAGATAAACTTATTCCTCCTTGATGGTCACTTTCCTTATTAGCAAAAATAATACATAACTCAGAATAGCTGTAAAAATTGAATGAGGAAACTGTTGTAAAGCCCATAGCACAGAATCTGGCATGCTGATATGCATTCTTCAAGTGTTACTTTGATTTGTCTGGGTCTTAAAAAGTCATTTAATTCTGACTACTACTCTTCCCAAGTGAATACACACATACAGAAAAGTTTTTAAAAGAGAAGTTTATTACAAGACAAGAAAACCAGCTAGTTTTCTGAGGGGGAAATGCCAAAGTCCGAGTTTTTAAGTACTAGAAAGGAAGGGAATAATATTTCATGGAGGTAATGGTGAAGTGAAAGTGTTAGTCGCTCAGTTGTGTCCAGATCTTTGTGATCCCATGGACAGTAATCCACCAGGCTCTTCTGTCCATAGGATTCTCCAGGCAAGATTACTGGAGTGGATTGACATTCCCTTCTCCAGGGGATCATTCCAACCCAGGAATCGAACCTGGGTCTCTGGCATTGCAGGCAGATTCTTTAGCATTTGAGCCATAATGGTAATTAATTATAGTTACTTATAGCTTACAGGGTAGGACAAATGAGTCCACAGATCTTGGTTAAACATGTCTCATTATTCTTTGATCTGGAAAAAACTGCAGTTATGTTCAATAAGAATCTGATTTAGCAAGATTATTAAGGTCCTGGTTCTTTCAGAGGATTAGCAGTACATTTGTGAAATGCAGCATTTAGCAAGTAATACTGCAAGTTGAAATTTTTCATTTTGCATTACCCTTCCCAAGCAGGAATCCTTTTAACAATACAGAAGGATGTGCAATTTTTAGACAGTCAATACACACACACATACACACACAAATACACACATGTGCACACACTCATATGCTTACACATAAATTTCAACTAATAAAGATAATGCAATTAATTAGCAGCAAATAAAATACAATCAGCTACAGTTGTATATTAACTGAAATAGAACCTGATGTATGAAAGAATAAATAATTACATATCAGACTGAGAAATTTCCTAAAAAACTGAATTTACTATATCTCCTTCAGTGCTCTTTATTTTAAAAGAATTTCAGCTGAAAGTGTTACTTCCTCTATCTTACCAGCCTATCACCCTTTGTCAAACATGTGGCTTAATGCACATAAACCATTACAATTTGCACATTGTTGTCCAGTTCTTATATTTATTTTGCTTTATAAAATATTCTGAAAACCTTTGAAGGGATTTCTTTAACCCAACTGCCCTCTTCAAAGGAGAGTGTTGACTTGAACAATCCCCCCTATAGGTACGAGCTCTTTGGAACCAGAAAACAAGTATTTTTATCTTTGTATTATCAGCACCTATCAGAAGACAGCTGTATTGATGTTGGCTGCTACAATAAGATTTGGATGGGCTTGTTTAAAATTACCAGCACAGAAATGGAAACGAAAACTGATCACGAGCAAGTCAAAGAATCAATGAGCAGTGTGTTAATTAATTATGTTTGAGGCCACACTTAGATTTTCCCCCTAGGATTTCTATATGAACTGTAGAAATACAAAATCATCACAGGAAGCTATCTATGAAGAAAAAAAATTGAATTATTTAATTTGCTAATTCTCATGAGCGTTTTGTTTTGCTTTATTTGAACTGTTTTAAAAATTAATTTATTTTAATTGGAAGTTAATTACTTTACAATATTGTGGTGGTTTTTCCCATACATTTACATGAATCAGTCATGGGGGCACATGTGTTCCACCATCCAAAACTCTCCTCCCAGCTGCCTCTCTGCCCCATCCCTCTGGGTTGTTGCAGAACACCAGCTTTGAGCACCAGCCCTGCTTCATGCATTGAACTTGCACTGGTCATCTATTTTACATACAGTAATATACATATTTCAATGTTAGTCTCTCATATTGTCTCACCCTCGCCTTCTCCCACAGAGTCCAAAAGTCTGTACTTTACATCTGTGTCTCTTTTGCTGTCTTGCATGTTGGGTCATTGTTACCATCTTTTTAAATTCCATATATATGTGTTAATATAGTGTACTGATGTTTCTCTTTCTGGCTTCCTTCACTCTGTGTAATAGGCTCCAGTTTCATCCACCTCATTAGAACTGACTCAAATGTGTTCTTTTTTGTACCTGAGTAATATTCCATCGTGTATATGCACCACAACTTCCTTATCCATTCATCTGCCAATGGACATCTAGGTTGCTTCCATGTCCTAGCTGTTTTAAACAGTGCTGTGATGCACACTGGGGTATACGTGCCTCTTTCAGTTCTGGTTTCCTCAGTGTGTGTATGCCCTGCAGTGGGATTGCTGGGTCGCATGGCAGTTCTGGAGAAGACTCTCGAGAGTCACTTGGACTTCAAGGAGACCCAGCCAGTCCATCCAAAAGAAGACCAGTCCTGGGTATTCAATGGAAAGACTGATGCTGAGGTTGAAACTCCAATACTTTGGCCACCTCACGTGAAGAGTTGACTCTTGGAAAAGACCCTGATGCTGGGGAGGATTGGGGGCAGGAGGAGAAGGGAGCAACAGAGAATGAGATGGCTGGATGGCATCACCGACTCAATACACATGAGTTTGAGTGAACTCTGGGAGTTGGTGATGGACAGGGAGGTCTGTCCATTGCGTGCTGCATTCATGGGGTGGCAAAGAGTCAGACATGACTGAGTGACTGAACTGAATTGATGGCAGTTCTATTTCCAGTTTTTTTAAGGAATCTCCATACTAGTCTCCACAGTGGTTGTACTAGTTTGCATTCCTACCAACAGTGTAAGAGGGTTCCCTTTTCTCCACACCCTCTCCAGCATTTACTATTTGTAGACTTTTTGATGGCAGCCATTCTAACCAGTGTGAGATGTTACCTCACTGTGGTTTTGATTTTCATTTCTCTGATAATGAGTGATGTTGAGTAATTTTTTTAATGTGTTTATTAGCCATCTGTATGTCTTCTTTGGAGAAATGTCTGTTTAGTTCTTTGGCCCATTTTTTGATTGGGTCATTTATTTTTCTGGAATTGAGCTACATGAGCTGCTTGCATATTTTTGAGATTAATTATTTGTCAGTTTCTTCATTTGCAATTATTTTCTCCCATTCTGAAGGCTGCCTCTTTACCTTGCTTATAGTTTCCTTCGTTGTGCAAAAACTTTTAAGTTTAATTAGGTCCCATTTGTTTATTTTTGTTTTTATTTCCGTTACTCTGGGATGTGGGTCATCATGGTCTTGCTGTGATTTATGTCAGATAGTTTCTGCCTATGTTTTCCTCTAGAAGTTTTACAGTTTCTGGCCTTACATTTAGATCTTTAATCCATTTTGAGTTTATTTTTGTGTATGGTGTTAGAAAGTGTTCTAGTTTCATTCTTTTACAAGTGGTTGACCAGTTTTCCCAGCACCACTTCTTAACTATGATCTTTTGTCAAGATAGGCAGTAGACAGACTTGATATGTTATCAAGTAATTGTAGTGTTGGTTATACTTTAGGCTTGATAACCCCTATATCAATATCCTCTCAGTTTTCCCAAAGTAAATCTGTGTCCCAGATGAAATTGAGTATGGAAAGAGAAGCTAGTGTTAGTACCTTCCCAGTGCCAAGTTAGAAAAGACAAATATAGGTAGGTAAATAGGGATGCAAGTTCTGAAAGTTCAAGAAATTGTTCACATAAAATTAAATAGTGACACTACATGGACATAACTAGCTCCTATGGATTTCCACTTCTTATTAGTTTCCAGAAAGTCAAGGATAAAGACCTCAAAGCCTACAGATTTAAGTTAAAATAATAGCTTTGGAAATGATAGCTAAAATGATAAATGATGTGACCTTGGGAAAGAAAGTATCTCATAGTATTAGTTCTTACATACCAGTGTTGATATGAGAACACAGTGGTATATTTAAAATGATATTAAGTCATATAGTACTTTAAGCTTAGCATGAAATTTACTCGCTTCTCAAGAAAATTCTTAATGGAGTTTGAGGACCTGAACCCTTGGATCACATAGCAGTCGAAACTACCTGTATTTTGTGATGTTACTATTTTAAAAGATAGTTTCCAGGTCTTATGGATCGTAATTACTTCTCTCTGGGAGTGACACACATGACTTTCTTTTCAGTCCATTTGGCCACCACTTCTTTCATAATTTCACTTCACTATAAGAGGAAAGATGTAAAAGTCACAAGGGCACATGGATATTCAGTGAAAAGTAAACATCTCTGACATTGCTACTGGCTTTTTAAATTTTTGTTATTTTATTTACTTATTTGACTGCATCCAATCCTACCTGCAGCAAGTGGAATCTTCATTGCATCACGTGAACTCCTTCATTGCAGCTCACAGACTACTTATAGCACATGGGTTTAGTTGCCTCATGGCTTATGGGATCTTACTTCCTTAGCTAGGGATGGAACCTGTGTCACCTGCATTGTGAGGCAGATTGTTAACCACTAGACCACCCAAGGAAGTCCTGCTACTTGTTTTTGTATGACCTACTTATTTGCTTATCTGCAATCTGAGATGAATTAAACACTGGGACAAGTGAGGTATTAATGTGTACTCCTGGAGGCAAGCCAGGACAAAGTGAAACCAGAGCAGTCCACCACAAGTACACATTAATACGAAGTGCCAGGAGCCAGCGTGAGGAACTCCACCCCTGGCAAAGTTCATGAGGAAGGAGGCTTCGGCATACACAAAGGCGGGATTGAGCGTCAGGAAATCCCCTGTTCCCGAGCATGTACCACCAAAACCAGAGTCTGTTGTATGCTCTCACCTACACCTCTGACTTTACGGGGGGCTCTCCCCCATCACCATTTCTCTCGGAGAAGGAGTTAACTTTCAGCTCCAGTTAATAAAAATTCCTGGGCGTGACAAGAGTGTTTCAACTTACAAACTCCTCTGAGGGTTCTCTGGCCTGCCTGAGTGGGTTCGTCCAGCCACATGTGATTGTTTACAGCCTCCCAACAGTGAGAGGCACGAGATGTTTTAAAACTTTCTAAATACAGACTCTTTTGAGAAGTTAGAAAATCATTAGTATAGTATAGTGGGTTGATCAGAAATTATATTGGTCAAAGGGTTTTTCATTTGTTGACCCAATATTTGCTGCTAAATCTCCATATTCCCTGCCCTTATAATGAATATAACTAGCATATAGGAGAAAAAAGTATTAACCTTTAAGATTAATCATGTTAACCTTAGGCTAAGAAAATCCCTTTCTTGATTGTAACCCACTACACCCTCACCTTATAGGAATGCAACTTTATTTGGAGGGTGGGGCCTGGTTTAAGAAAAAATCACCCCTGGAAAAAATAAGTTTTCTGGTTGACTGACCATTATCAGAAGGGGCCATAAAATGTCAGCAAATCTCATGGCCAGAAGATGATGTAAAACCTCTAAGACCTTTGTATAATTTTATATGAAGCACCTGATTTTGACAAGGGTCACATCTGCTGACCCCCACGTGACTCTGTATTCATCCCTATGTATAACAAAAAGTATATAAGCAAACCTGAAAAAAAAAAAGGGATCAGTTTCTGGAAAGACTGATTCCCCCATGTCGTTCTTTCCCCTTCTGCCTGAATTCCCATCTGGTACATGGGTACTCACCAAGCCTGCTAACTTTGTCTGGGCTTCTAAGATCAGACTGGGGAGGTGCAGGAGGCGCTCTGCAGAAAGAGAGAGGCAGTGGAACTTCCCTCAGCAAAGCCGAGGGGTCCTGAGGAGAGGTGAGCCTGCTGTCCGCCAACCCAGCCCCCTGGTGAGCGAGAGACAATCAGACGTGACAGGGGTTCTGTCTGATCAGTTCCGCTTTACTGCCGCCGCAAACTCCCAGCTTATATAGGCAAGCCGGGGGTTTTAGGAGGGACTTTCCATAGTTGCACCAATCACGTTAAAGGTCAAATCGTCATGTGCCTTCATTATAACAGGAGTCTATGGAGATCACGTGCTGTTTACATGCACGGAAATCAAGAGAGCCAATCAAAAAATTTTGACAAACAACATAGACCATGCCCCCATCTCTTCCGCCAGTCGCCATCTTAGTTTCTGACCACAAAGCTAGCCCCTTTCTTTTTAAGTTTTCCCATTTAGGACCCCACAGGGAGGCCTCAGTGCCTCCTCTCCTTCGGGAGACCGGAAAGACCCCTGTGGCCTATGTAGGTGGTGATTGGTATTTCACATAAACCAAGTTATTCAGCCTCTTTCTCCACTAATTTTCCTACTACACTATCTGTTTCTAATCTCTCTATATATCTGTAATTAAATAAGTTTTTTTCCTAGGATGCCTACTCCATCCCCCCTTTGAATTACCCTGGATCCACCGGGGCTGGACCCTGGCAACGAAGGTGAAAAAGGAGACTGAAAAGCTGGCTTAAAACTCAACTTTCAAAAAACTAAGAACATTGCATCCGGTCCTATCACTTCATGGCAAATAGATGGGGAAACAATGGAAACAGTGACAGACTTTATTTTCTTGGGCTCCAAAGTCACTGCAGATGGTGACTGCAGCCATGAAATCAAAAGACACTTGCTCCTTGGAAGAAAAGCTATGACAAACCTAGACAGAATAAAGAGCAGAGTCTTTACTTTGCCGACAAAGGTCCATCTAGTCAAAGCTATGGTTTTTCCAGTAGTCAAGTATGGATGTGAAAGTTGGACTATAAATAAAGCTGTAGGCTAAATAATTGATGCTTTTGAACTGTGGTGTTGGAGAAAACTCTTGAGTCCCTTGGACTGCAAGGAGATCAAACCAGTCAATCATAAAGGAAATCAATCCTGAGTATTCACTGAAAGAACTGATGCTGAAGCTGAAGCTTCAATATTTTGGCCACCTGATGCAAAGAGCTGACTCATTAGAAAAGACCCTGATGCTGGGAAAGATTGAAGGCAGAAGGAGAAGGGGATTACAGAGGATGATATGGTTGGATGGCAGCACCGACTCAATGGACATAAGTTTGAGCAAGCTCTGGGAGATGGGGTCACAAAGAGATGGACACAACTGAGTGACTGGACAACAACAATGACATTAAGGTTTGTTTTAGTACATGTCCTGGGATACAGAGTAAATTCTCAAAAACTGTTAGCTATCGCCATGATTTTATAATCAAGGAGAAAAACAAAGCCAGAACACAGATCTTTGTAAGAAGAACTTTCTCTGTGTTCTAATTTTGCTTGCTCAGTCATGTCTGACTCTGCAACCCCATGGACTGTAGCCTGCCAGGCTCTTCTATCCATGGAATTTTCCAAGCCAGAATATTGGAGTGGGTAGCTGTTCCCTTCTCCACAGGATCTTCCCAACCCAGGGATTGAACCCAGTTCTCTCACGTTGCAGACTGATTCTTTATTGTCTGAACCACCAGCAAAGCTCCTGCTGCTGCTACGGCTGCTACTGCTGCTAAGTCGCTTCAGTAATTTTGTTAAAATATCTCAAATCCAGGGGATTCCATGATGAATGAATACATTTAAACAGAAAACTACAAAACTTGTATAAAGATTTAAAGTGCTGAAAATATTTTTCCTGTTTCCTTTCCTTTTTTAAAGAATCTGAATTGTACCCTATACTGAAGTTGTTTGAATATAAGTTTTTATGTTGCATCGGAAAAAATTGTATAACTTTAACCTATTTAGCATTTTTCACTAATAATTTTATTTGTCTCAAGACATTAAAAGTAATATAAGATACAAGTGACCATATCTATCATACTTCGTAAAAGCTCTCAATAGTTTAAACATATTTTTTCTCCCCTACTCTGAGATTTGTTATTTGAAGCACACACTGGGTTTCTTGTATTTCCTGTGGCCTTTTCTCTAATGGTTAAAGTACTCTGCAACCAGTAATTGAGCAACGAATGTTTACTGATTGCCTAGCAACATTATAAGGCTGTTGTACTTGACAGAACCTGCAGATAATATGAGTATGGGTTTCACAGAGTTCTTTGTACTTTTTCTGAATTATTTCCCAGCAGCTTGCAGAATGACAATCGGACCAATGGAATTTGTGTCTAAGACGTTAGATAACACTTTTTGATAAATCCAAAAACTGTTATGATATTTCAACATTCAAATATTTCAGAAGTGTATTTGCTTTGCTGCCAAGTAGAATGTGCAGTTGGAAAGCATGGGAAGAAAGACGATTTTGCTTCTGATTGTGGGGGTCCTTGCGGCATATTATGTTTACACACCTCTCCCAGATAATATTGAGGAGCCGTGGAAATTAATGTGGTTAACAACATGTTTGAAAACTATGACACATTTGGTAAGTATAAACTTTTATTGACTCTGGATGTTTAGAAGTTTAATCAGGAGAAAATAATTATCTTTATTATTTTTTAAATAATTTCTGCTGTTTTGGAAATTTTACTCAAATTTTGCTTGCTGGTTTTAAAATCTTTTAAATATTTTATCTATTGCTTAATGCAGAGCCCGAACAGACTGAATATGGAGGGAGCAGTCAAGGAGTTTCAATTTTAAATACTAGAAGACAAAATAGACTGGCTAAGAAAGACAAAAAGTCTTATCGTGAGTTTCACGGCATGAGTGCTGCCAGAATAAAGCATCTTGAACTTCAGAAACGGTGGAATTGAGCAACACTGTGATTAGTTACAGAATTCGATACGGTAACCTTGTATTCAGATGTGCAAATCCTTTCTTACTGAAATACCTGTGAACAAGTCAGCTGGTAAAAACCCGGGGGAAACAAGGAACATGGTTTCCAGTTGAAGGGTTTAGTTGCTGAGTGAGAGGATCCTGCACGGCTGGCTCACTACCTCCTGTTCATGGGTGGTCCTCAAAGACTTGTGGTTCTTTTCTAATGAATCTAATTACTTGGAACAAAGCCATATAGTCCGCTCCTTTAACTTTCTAGTGAATTGCCTCCCTGTAGCAAAAACAAAACAAAAACAGTTCATAGACACTCTGGGTATTAAACCCTTGGCTCAACATCTCTTGCATATATTTTTTTTGGATTCAGCACTTTTCTGGAGCTTAATGTAGCTCTGAATAAGTGCGATTCTTGTCTTACTTTTATTTTCTTATTAGTGATTTGACCATTTTTAGTAATTTTATAGTACATGTTATTGAGTTTGGGTCAGTTTTGATGGAATATAGCTTCAAGTCATTTTTTTGTAAAGTTATTTTTGGTTGATTTTGATTGATCATTTTTATTTCTTTTATTATTTGGATTAATCGTGTGTGTGTGTGTGTGTGTGTGTACATTTATGTACACATGTAGTCTGTGTTTCTCTTTGGAAAAAATGTCATTTTCTCTATAACAACCTTCTGCAATTTTCTTTTGTTTTTCTCTTTTCTATCATATATAACAGTTTGCTTGAATTTTTTATAACTCAGTGTTTATTTCTGAAATTATTTTGTCTTTTTTTCTTATTCATTTTCTGATTTCTACCACTATCATTTTTCAGTCACCTCTTCCTTTCAATTAGAGATCACCTCCAAATATCTTCCTATATCTTCCTTAAAAATTTGTATTTCTGCTTTGTGATCTTTATTCTTATATTATTTGTTCTGAAGCATGGTGTAATTTATTTCATCTACCTTGTACCAATTATTTTTAAACTTGTTTTCTTCATATGTTGGAGGCTATTATTTTTCTTATAGTACATAGTACCTTGCATGAGTTTTTGTTTTTTCATGAATGTTATTCACATACTTTTTGTATTATTTCTATTTGGATGAGATAGCTTTTCTTTGACAAACTTAAAAGAATGTACTGGAGAATCATGGAAGGGTCAAGACTTTTTTTTTTAAAGTATTTTTGCTTAAGAGCTCCTGTGAGGTGAGGTGAGGTGAAGTCACTCAGTCGTGTCCGACTCTTTGGACTCTTTGTCCGTGGACTGTAACCTACTAGGCTTCTCTGTCCATGGGATTCTCCAGGCAAGAATACTGGAGTGGATTGCCATTTCCTTCTCCAGGGGATCTTCCCGACCCAGGGATTGAACCCGGCTCTCCCACATTGGAGGCAGATGCTTTAACCTTTGAGCCACCAGGGAAGCCCTAAGAGCTCCTAACACTATGTATATATAAATTTATAAATAAAATATATAAATTTGGGAAGCTGCAGGACTCTTTGCAACCCCATGGACTACATGTATCCTGCCAGGCTCTTCTGTCCATGAGATTTCCCAGGCAATAGTATTGGAGTGGATTGCCATTTCCTTCTTCAGGGGATCTTCCTGACCCAGGAATCGAACCCAGGTCTCCCGCACTGCAGGCAGACGCTTTACCTTCTGAGCCACCAGGGAACATGTATATAAAATGTTTATTTAAAATATATCAGTTTCCTCTGATTGCCATTCTTAGCTGTAAGAGTAGATATTTTGCTTTTTAATCATGGATTAGATGGTCTTTTTCCCCATCCATAAGAAAAGTAGAGGGCTTCCCTGTTGGCTCAGACAGTACGACCTGTAATGCAGGAGACCTGGGTTCTGTCACTGTTTATGTTCATAGTATTTAAATAACACACCTAGTCTTAGATATAATTGAAAATTGGAATGTTCTTTGAGATGTATTTCTTGTTTCTGATTATTTTTTTGAGATTCTGAATTTAACTCATATCAATTTATTGTTTTTAAATTTAAAATATATTTTTAAATGAAATTACTATTTGATCAACTTTAAATTATTTTCAGCCCATAGGTGACCCAGATGTCAAGATAAAACTCAAGACCCAGTCTTTAATTTATCCTGCCCTTCAGTGTCTTGATCTGGATTTACCATCATATCGGGAAAACTCAAATCTTGGTCTGACCAATCATTCGTGGTCAGATTGTGGAATGTGCCAGGGACCAGCCCCGGTGGATCCAGGGTGATTTGAAGGTGGAGACGGAGTAGGCGGCCTAGGAAAAACTTATTTAATTACAGATAGAGAGGGACTAAGATTTTAGCAGAGGAAAAGAGGCCAAATAACTTGGTTAACACAGGGTACCAATCACCACCTACGAAGGCCACAGGCGTCTTCCCATTCTCCCAAAGGAGAGGAGGCACTGAGACCCCCCCGGTCCGATCTTACAAGCCCAGGCAGAATTAGTAGGCTTGGTGGGTCCTATGCACCAGATGGGAATTCGGCCAGAAAATAGTAAGAGAGAGAGAGAAAGGGGCTGAATAACTTGGCTTACGTGGGGTACCAATAAAATTCCAGACAAGGAATTTGCACCATCTGTATGGTGGGCACCCACGCTCCAGATGGGAATTCAGCCCGAAAATTGAGGAGCAGAGAAGAACGACATGAGGGAATCAGTCTTTCCGGAACTGATCCGATTTCTTTATTTTTCGGGTTTGTTTATATACCTTGTGTTACACATAGGGATGAATACAGAGTCACGCGGGGGTCAGCAGACCTGACCGTTGTCACAATCAGGTGTTTCATATAAAATTATACAAAGGTCTTATGAGTTTTTACAACATCTTCTGACCATGAGGTCCGCTGACATTTTATGGCCTTTTCTGATACTGGTCAGTTAACCAGAAAGCTTATTTTTCCAAGGCACCACCCTCCAAATAAAGTTGCATTCCTATAGGGTGAGGGTGTAGTGAGTTACAGTCAAGAAAGGAATTTACTTAACCTAAGGTTTAACATGATTAGTCTTAAAGGTTAATACTTATTTCTCTTATATGCTTAAAGGTTAATACTTATTTCTCCTATATGCTAGTTATATTCATTATAAGAGTAGGGAATATGAAGACTTAGCAGCAAACATCAGTCCAACAAATGAAAATCCTTCACCAATGTTCCCTTTACAATCTATTTAGTCTTAAGATAGTGATAAGGTTACATTTTTGCATAGCAAGGACACAGTGATTTATAACAAAGTACAGTAGTCTATAACAAAAGAGAAAATTCATTAACTCAAAAAGTCTAATATTGCTAACATCAAAAACTACTATATTTCCTTTTCTATATTCCAAATACATTGATTAATATATTCTCAGGTGCCTAAGGATATGAAGGCCTGTGGGCAATCAAATGAGAAAAGCCCTATGCTAATACTCCAAACTCTCTGTGCTGTTTATGGTTGAGAGGTTGTCACACAAGCTAGTCTGTCAGCAGAGAGGTTTGACCTGAGCCACCCTTGTCACACCCAAGGCAGGGAATTAGCAGTAATTATTGGCATGACAAATGAAAAAACCCTTCACCAATATAATTCCTAATCAACCCACTAACACTATACTAATAATCTTCTAACTTCTCAAAAGAGTCTGTATTTAGAAAGTTTTAAAGCATCCCATGCCTCTCACAGCTGGGAGGTTGTAAACAATCACATGCAGCTAGACAATCTGATCAGGCAGGCTAGAGAACCTTCAGAGTTTGTAAGCTGAAACACTCTTATCACACCCAGGAATTTTTATTAACTGGGGCTGCAAGTTAACTCCTTCTCTGAGAGAAATGGTTATGGGAGAGAGCTCCCTGTAAAGTACTCTGGTTTTGGGGTAGATGCTCGGGAACAGGGGATCTCCTGAGGCTTGATCACGCCTTTGCATATGCCAAGCTTCTTTTTCCTCATGACCTTTGCCATGGGCGGAGTTCCTCACACTGGCCCCCAACAGGAGTGGATACATTACAATGGACAAATCACTTGAAAAAGCCATGTTCTTCAATCAACATGTACCAGTGGAATCAAGCCATCTGTTCAAATTTGTTAATTGGAGTTCTTTGCTCCCTGAGAAGTTTAGGAAAGGGCATTTTTATAAGAGTTCAACTTATGGTAATTCTAAGCTGGCTAAAAAGTACCCAGGGTTTCTAGATGTGAGGGCAGCTCCCTTGTTGGCTGATGACAACAGACTGTGTAATTTGCCCCTGACCTATGTCATCACCTGTCAATATGATATAATAAGAGATGATGGAATCATGTACGTCACCAGACTCCAGAATGCGGGAGTTCGGGTGACCCATAACCACATTGAGGATGGATTTCATGGAGCACTTGTTTATTGTGGGTTTAAAATTGGATACAGAATAGAAAAACAGTATATGAGTTGGTTAAGTGAAAATTTATAGTAAAATATCTGAACAGTGGTTCATAAAAATATATAAACCTCAGAGTAGGAAACAAATTTAGTGAGAAAAGGTTGTGTTTGCATTGATATTTGATTATCTGTGACCTAAGTTTCTCATAACCATTGTATTTTGTTTGTCTTTTTAGCTCAGCAGATTCTTTTCTGTCCTTTATTCTAAATGTTGTTTACTCATCTCTGTACCTTAACTAATATTTATATTCTATATTTTTTCTTGCTGCTGTTAGTCATTTCTTATAACTCTAATTTATAGCCCTAGTTTTTTTGTCTAATGGTATTACTATTGAGAAGAAAGTTTAAAGGAATACATCTGGTTTGTGAAATGCTAGAGCTTCAGGTGGCATGAATTTGGGGTCTTGAAAGGTTGCCTTATAGGCAATCATATTTTCTTGCCAATTGTTTTTTCAGAGTGTTAGCCTAAATACAATATCATTTGTTTATCACTGCAAAATTCACTTCTTAATGCAAACTTCTTCCTGTGCTCAGACACCAGAATCAGTGCCAATGATCTCATAGGCATTTTAGGAAAAAGCAGTTCTATTCTTTTGACAAATGAAGGGCATTTAAGTGGGAGGCAGTAATTCTACATGTAGCAGCCATGAGTGAAGCCCAGGGCACAGAGGAAATCACAAAACCAAACTGAAAATTTTGATCTCTGAAAGTTCTTGTGTCTATATGGGGTAAGTAGAGTGACAAACAAAATCGCTAAGCTATTGGCCTGTTTTAGTCAATTTGGGCTGCTGTAACAATAACTATAGAGTTGGTGGCTTATAAAACAATAGAAATTTATTGCTTACAGTCTTGGAGGTTCAGAGTGTCAATATGGTCAGATTCTGGTGAAAGCCCTCTTCTGCATTGCAAACTGTGACTTCTATGACAGAAAACAGAGAGGGAGCAGGCTTTTCTATGACTTTTATAAGGGCACTCATTTCATTCATGAGGACTCCACTCTCGTTAACTCATCTAATCCTAATTACTTCTCAAAGTCTTAATTTCACTTCCTAATACCATCACAAATGCTTCCCTGGTGGCTCAGACGGTAAAGCGTCTGCCCGCAATGCAGAAGACTTGGGTTCAATTCCTGAGTCAGGAAGATCCCCTGGAGAAGGAAATGGCAGTCCACTCCAGCACTCTTGCCTGGAAGATCCCATGAATGGAGGAGCCTGATAGGCTACAGTCCATGGGGTCGCGAAGAATTGGACACGACTGAGCGACTTCACTTTCACTTTCATATCATCACAGAGAAGGTAGAGTTTCAACATAAGAAACTTGGGGGACACATTCACTCTATAGCATAGACTATAGCAAATAAACAGTAATGACCATATATTATGAAATGTTTGATAATTTTGGAGAAATACTGATGAAGGCAGCTCGGGGCTAGTATGGCATCTCCTCCCAACCATCAGAAGTCAAGGCTTCTTTCCATTCCTCCTCAGCTATTATCAGGCAGAAAGAGGTGCAGTTTAGGAGAATGGGAGAATCAGAAACTTTCATTTCTGTTTTTATCAAGAAAAATAATAGCATTTCTGCAAGTCCTACCCAACATATGTCTCATTTTATGTTTCATTTTACAGAACTGTATTTCATGTGGACACATATAACTGTCAAGGTTGCTTAAGGAGTAATATTTTTTTTAACCTGGGCACAACGTCCTGAACAAAATTAGTATTTGGTTTTTTTTTACGTAAATCCATGAAAGAGAATTGAGTAAACAACTGGTAGTGAGGTCACAAATTCTGTAGGCATAAATGGTTTAAATTACTTGTGGAAAATACACAGGGGGTAAGTAGAGTGACAAACAAAATCGCTAAGTTATTTGTGGAACTCCAGTACTCTTTCTTAGAAAATCCCATGGACGGAGGAGCCTGCAGTCTATGGGGTCACTAAGAATCGGACATGACTGAGCGACTTCACTTTGACTTTTCACTTTCATGCATTGGAGAAGGAAATGGCAACCCACTCCAGTGTTTTGCCTAGAGAATCCCAGGGACGGGGGAGCCCAGTGGGCTGCTGTCTATGGGGTCGCACAGAGTCAGACACGGCAGAAGCGACTTAGCAGTAAAAGCAGCAGCATTACATGAGACAGAAGTATAAATGAATCATACTTATGGTTCCAAATGGAGCACCATTGGGATACTTGTGTACTGTTAATATTTGTGTATTCAGTTGAAGAGGACTTTTTTACTTGTATCTGTATGCCCCACTCTTTTACCTCCTTCAAATTACCTACCCATAGATCAAAACAATGTATGTTAATTACCAGGTGGGAACATAGTCTTAATTTGGAATAAAAAGATATGTTTAAATATGGGCATAACATATGACACAAAGTACTTTTTTTAAAGCTATGTAAATATAATAATGCAACAAATTGATGTCAGTTGCATGTGTCTCAGATTTCCAGCCTAAAGTTATAGCAGACAGAGGGATCAATAACTAATAAAGCAACAGCAACAAAAGAATTATCTATTCTCAGCTTAAGTTTCTATTGCAAAAGTCCATCTAGATCCCCTCTTTTGGTTTTTACCAAGTACAATAGGATGAATAAGAGAATAGGTGTCCTGATGACTTCTTGGGCTTCGCTGATAGCTCAGTTGGTAAAGAACCTGCCTGTAAATGCAGGAGACCCTGGTTCAATTCCTGGGTTGAAAAGATCGCCGGAGAAGGGATAACTGGCTATCATTAATTGATCTTTACCCCTCTCTACATCAGTCCTCACTCTCAATCACTTTCATTTCTCACCGCTAATCTCTGTAACATATTCCTTGTCCCTGATTCTCTCCTTTCCACAGTCCCTTCTCAATTCCTATAATCTTTCCATTGAGCTCTCTGGAACTCTTGGATCATCATGAACACATATCCATAAGACTTTATTTGTGCCTTCTATTAACTGTCATCTGAGATTTATTACTTAATTGAGGACCAGGTGCCGGGAGCCAGCATGGGAAATCCTGCCCGTGGCAAAGGTCATGAGGAAGAGGCCTGATAGTCAAAGGCAAGGCCTCGAGGAAACCCCCCTGGGCCTTCTCAAGCATATACCCCCAAACCAGAATCTGTCTTATTATTTTAAGACTTTCACCAACATTTCTGACATTAACAGGGGCTAGCCCCGACCACCTTTCTCTGGAAAAAGTTAATTTAGAGCTCCAGTTGACAGTCTCCTGCATATAAAAGGAGTGTTTCAGCTCAAACCCCTTTGATGGCTCTCTAACTTGCCTGACAGGTTTAACTACGAATGTGATTATTTACAGCCCCCCAACCATGAGAGGCACAAAGCTTAAAGCATCTTAAAGATGTAGGGCCCCTTTTTAAAGAGCTAAAAATTATATCGATGTAGGTTTTCATTGTTGAGTTAATGACTGCCACCAGGCCTCCATATCCTTTATCTTTTAAGCACTTGGAGGATATTAATCAATGTAATTGGGATGTAGAAAAAAGAATATAGTACTTTTGATGTTAGCAATACTAGACTTTTGAGTTAATGAATTTTCTCTTTGTTATAAATCACTGTACTCCTCTTTCCTTGTTATAAATTGTTGTGTCCTTGCTATGTAAGAATGTAACCTTAATTAGTGCTTTCTGAGAGTGGCACCAGACTTTAGTAAGAACAACAATTTTAGGGCAAATAAGTTTTATGGTTGATGGACCCTTATCAGAAAAGGGTCATAAAATGCTAATAGGCCTCCTGGTCAGAAGATGATGTAAATCACCTAAGACCTGTGTATACAGCTAAGTATGCAGAGAGAAAGCCTGGTCTAGTTAACGGTCAGGGCTGCTGACCCTGTATGACTTTGTATTTTCCATTTATCTGTATGTATAACAAAAAGTATAAAAGCGGACCTGGAAAATAAAAAATGGACCAGTTCCTGGAAAGACTGGCTTCCCACCTGTCATTGCCTAGAGAATCCCAGGGACGGGGGAGCCCAGTGGGCTGCTGTCTATGGGGTCGCACAGAGTCAGACACGGCAGAAGCGACTTAGCAGTAAAAGCAGCAGCATTACATGAGACAGAAGTATAAATGAATCATACTTATGGTTCCAAATGGAGCACCATTGGGATACTTGTGTACTGTTAATATTTGTGTATTCAGTTGAAGAGGACTTTTTTACTTGTATCTGTATGCCCCACTCTTTTACCTCCTTCAAATTACCTACCCATAGATCAAAACAATGTATGTTAATTACCAGGTGGGAACATAGTCTTAATTTGGAATAAAAAGATATGTTTAAATATGGGCATAACATATGACACAAAGTACTTTTTTTAAAGCTATGTAAATATAATAATGCAACAAATTGATGTCAGTTGCATGTGTCTCAGATTTCCAGCCTAAAGTTATAGCAGACAGAGGGATCAATAACTAATAAAGCAACAGCAACAAAAGAATTATCTATTCTCAGCTTAAGTTTCTATTGCAAAAGTCCATCTAGATCCCCTCTTTTGGTTTTTACCAAGTACAATAGGATGAATAAGAGAATAGGTGTCCTGATGACTTCTTGGGCTTCGCTGATAGCTCAGTTGGTAAAGAACCTGCCTGTAAATGCAGGAGACCCTGGTTCAATTCCTGGGTTGAAAAGATCGCCGGAGAAGGGATAACTGGCTATCATTAATTGATCTTTACCCCTCTCTACATCAGTCCTCACTCTCAATCACTTTCATTTCTCACCGCTAATCTCTGTAACATATTCCTTGTCCCTGATTCTCTCCTTTCCACAGTCCCTTCTCAATTCCTATAATCTTTCCATTGAGCTCTCTGGAACTCTTGGATCATCATGAACACATATCCATAAGACTTTATTTGTGCCTTCTATTAACTGTCATCTGAGATTTATTACTTAATTGAGGACCAGGTGCCGGGAGCCAGCATGGGAAATCCTGCCCGTGGCAAAGGTCATGAGGAAGAGGCCTGATAGTCAAAGGCAAGGCCTCGAGGAAACCCCCCTGGGCCTTCTCAAGCATATACCCCCAAACCAGAATCTGTCTTATTATTTTAAGACTTTCACCAACATTTCTGACATTAACAGGGGCTAGCCCCGACCACCTTTCTCTGGAAAAAGTTAATTTAGAGCTCCAGTTGACAGTCTCCTGCATATAAAAGGAGTGTTTCAGCTCAAACCCCTTTGATGGCTCTCTAACTTGCCTGACAGGTTTAACTACGAATGTGATTATTTACAGCCCCCCAACCATGAGAGGCACAAAGCTTAAAGCATCTTAAAGATGTAGGGCCCCTTTTTAAAGAGCTAAAAATTATATCGATGTAGGTTTTCATTGTTGAGTTAATGACTGCCACCAGGCCTCCATATCCTTTATCTTTTAAGCACTTGGAGGATATTAATCAATGTAATTGGGATGTAGAAAAAAGAATATAGTACTTTTGATGTTAGCAATACTAGACTTTTGAGTTAATGAATTTTCTCTTTGTTATAAATCACTGTACTCCTCTTTCCTTGTTATAAATTGTTGTGTCCTTGCTATGTAAGAATGTAACCTTAATTAGTGCTTTCTGAGAGTGGCACCAGACTTTAGTAAGAACAACAATTTTAGGGCAAATAAGTTTTATGGTTGATGGACCCTTATCAGAAAAGGGTCATAAAATGCTAATAGGCCTCCTGGTCAGAAGATGATGTAAATCACCTAAGACCTGTGTATACAGCTAAGTATGCAGAGAGAAAGCCTGGTCTAGTTAACGGTCAGGGCTGCTGACCCTGTATGACTTTGTATTTTCCATTTATCTGTATGTATAACAAAAAGTATAAAAGCGGACCTGGAAAATAAAAAATGGACCAGTTCCTGGAAAGACTGGCTTCCCACCTGTCTTTTCTTTCTTACTCTATTTTCTGGCTGATTCTCATCTGGAGCATAGAAGCTCATAGTGTCTACTTACTTACCTGGGCTTCTAAGACCCAAACGAGAGGGAGCCCAAGGCAGGGCACCCTCCATTATTCAAGCAGGTGCCTGTGGCCTTATGTAGATGGTGTAAGTCTCTTGTCTGAGGCTTTATTGGCTTTCTATGTAAACCAAGGAATACAGACAGCCTCTTTCTCTCCTCTATTCTCTTAACTGCAAACTCTTTCCTTATCTCTCTGTAAATCTATATATCTCTTTCGCCACACTGTCCCCGCTTCGAATTACCTTGGATCCACCAGGACTGGTCCCCAGCAACCAGGCTTCTATATTCCCTCCCACATTGATCAAACCATAAGTATCTTCATTGTTCATCGACGCTACCAGACTATTCTCTCTCTCTACAGCCTCCCGTATCATGGTAGTACACTCTATCATCAGTTACCTTTCCATTATGTAGTCACCTGCCAACCTCTGCATCACTGACCCTAATGTCTCAAAGATTTCACCTTTAAAGTTACCATCGCTATCTCCACTATTACAATTGGGGATTTCAAAATCTATACAGATGATACAACTAACATTGTGGACTGAAAATTGTTTGACTTTCCTTCCCCCTGATAATGTTGGCTTTTACTCCGCATAAACCATTTGCTCTTATGATCATGCCTTAGACTTTGTTACTAACTGAAACTGCACCCTATAATCTCAGTATCAAATAGGCTATTATCGACTGTAACCTGCTGTCACTCTCACTAATACTCCTGATTACCATGTACTTGAATTATATCAGCATTTTAAATTTCCTCATTCTGCATGTATTTTTCCTTCCTTATTCAGATTTAGTTCTTCAGCCAATCATTATGATCTGTATACCTCCAGCTTCTATCTCTTGCTTTCTCTTACATTTTCTCATCTGTCTTTCCTCTTGATCTCTTAGTGGAGTGTTTCCGCATTTGGGTTGTTCTTTTTTTTTTAACCCATACTCTCTTCTCTGGTGATATCAGCTAGTCTCATGGCTTTCAATAATCTATAAATTGAAATCCCAATTTACATATCTGGTCTGAATCTTCTTAACTCCAGATTAGGTATACATATACATCTATATACATACTTTATAATCCCAGTTTGATTTGAATAAATACTTCAAACTTAAATTTCTGATCTTCTGTCAAATAACTGCTGGTCTTTTGTTTTGTTTTAACTTATTTATTTTAATTGGAGGTTGATTACTTTACAGTATTGTATTGGTTTTGCCATACATCAACATGAATCTGCCACAGGTATAACTGCTGATCTTTATCTTTCTCATTTCTGCAGATAGCAACTCCTTATTTCCAGTTATTCAGGCCAAAACCAAACAAAAGCAAAGTAAAACCAAAACAGATAAACAAAAACTCACTATTATTTATCTCTTTTTTAATATCAGTATTAAATCCTCTTAGCCAAAATATATCCTATATCCAACCCTTTTTTTATTCTTACTTCCATTGCTAACACCCTGATCTAAATCACCATCAATTTTTGCTTGAAATAGTCCAATAGGATTATAATTTCTCTCTCCTTTTTCATTCTGAATCTTTAGAATCAATTTGCAAGATGTCAAACAGAATAATCTTTTTTAAAATAAGAGATCCTGTTACTCCTCTTCTCATGGTCCCCCAAGATGTTTTGTCTTCACTAGAGCAGTAGCCAAGATGTCTGAAGAAAACTTTTAGGTACATATGCCTCAAACTGCTAAATGAAGAGTGTAATTACTCTTTCTAAATTATGAATGGGTTGAGGGGGAAAGTAGAGGAAAGTGCAGGGACAAAAGTGTTCATAAAGCACAAACCCAGAGATTCCTACTTGAGATTTCTCTGCCATTGTAAGTGACATAATAAGTAGCACATATCTCAGGTTATCAGGCTGCCTTCTGTGGCAGAAGCTATTTATCTTATAGCCCAGGTACAGGAAAGCAATTTTCTTTTACAAGGTAGGTTTTGAATCTATAATCTGATTTGAATGCATAGATTTTATTATTCTTCTTCTATGGCAAAGAGATCAGGAGATGACTGCCAATTAAAAGAGTTTCTCACAGGTGCTGAGAGGAGGAGGCGTGTCACACCATGTGGGTACCACACGTGGAAAATTTACATATCTGGTCTGAATCTTCTTAACTCCAGATTAGGTATACATATACATCTATATACATACTTTATAATCCCAGTTTGATTTGAATAAATACTTCAAACTTAAATTTCTGATCTTCTGTCAAATAACTGCTGGTCTTTTGTTTTGTTTTAACTTATTTATTTTAATTGGAGGTTGATTACTTTACAGTATTGTATTGGTTTTGCCATACATCAACATGAATCTGCCACAGGTATAACTGCTGATCTTTATCTTTCTCATTTCTGCAGATAGCAACTCCTTATTTCCAGTTATTCAGGCCAAAACCAAACAAAAGCAAAGTAAAACCAAAACAGATAAACAAAAACTCACTATTATTTATCTCTTTTTTAATATCAGTATTAAATCCTCTTAGCCAAAATATATCCTATATCCAACCCTTTTTTTATTCTTACTTCCATTGCTAACACCCTGATCTAAATCACCATCAATTTTTGCTTGAAATAGTCCAATAGGATTATAATTTCTCTCTCCTTTTTCATTCTGAATCTTTAGAATCAATTTGCAAGATGTCAAACAGAATAATCTTTTTTAAAATAAGAGATCCTGTTACTCCTCTTCTCATGGTCCCCCAAGATGTTTTGTCTTCACTAGAGCAGTAGCCAAGATGTCTGAAGAAAACTTTTAGGTACATATGCCTCAAACTGCTAAATGAAGAGTGTAATTACTCTTTCTAAATTATGAATGGGTTGAGGGGGAAAGTAGAGGAAAGTGCAGGGACAAAAGTGTTCATAAAGCACAAACCCAGAGATTCCTACTTGAGATTTCTCTGCCATTGTAAGTGACATAATAAGTAGCACATATCTCAGGTTATCAGGCTGCCTTCTGTGGCAGAAGCTATTTATCTTATAGCCCAGGTACAGGAAAGCAATTTTCTTTTACAAGGTAGGTTTTGAATCTATAATCTGATTTGAATGCATAGATTTTATTATTCTTCTTCTATGGCAAAGAGATCAGGAGATGACTGCCAATTAAAAGAGTTTCTCACAGGTGCTGAGAGGAGGAGGCGTGTCACACCATGTGGGTACCACACGTGGAAGCACCAGAGTTGATCAGGATGCAGAGATAGCAGAGGGAAATGTGGACCAGAGGCTTATTGTGGTTTCTGTGGGAAAGAATATAGGCAAGTCAGGATGTGCAAGGTTAGGATTGGCTAATTTGAACAATTTCAGGGCACAGTTGGGTATAGGGGCTGTCCCTGGCTGGTACTTGGCCCTGTGGTGATTAGGCGGTTAGGCCCTGGGGTAATTACCATTGAGACTTCGAGGGAATGGATTCTGAACTGACTGGCTTGTATATGAAAAATGTGCTCACAGGCAAGTTGGTGGCTTATCTCTGTGCATTAGCTGACTCTCAGAGGGCTAGTCCCTCCATGATCAGAAAGACCTCAGATGTTGAAACACCAATATTCAGAGAAAAGGAAAAAAAAGAAAAAAGAAAAAAACATGCTTATTACAAGTCCCAAAGGATGCCACTGGATTACAACACTTCACTTCTTCCACAGACTGAATCTGCAATTGACCAAGTAGTGGACACCTCCAAAATCATCCTTGCAATGTCTACAAAAAGTTTTGTTTTCCCCCATTTTTGGTTTGTTTGTTTACTTAGCTGGTTCAAGAGTTGACTTTTTTTAAAAATTTATTTTAGTTGGAGGATAATTACTTTACAATACTGTGATGGTTTTTCCCATACATCAAAATGAATCAGCCATAGGTATACATGTGTCCCACCCATCCTGAACCCCCCTCCCTTCTCCTTCCCCACCCTATTGCTCTGGGTTGTCCCAGAGCACTGGCTTTGGGTGCCCTGCTTCGTTGTACTGAACTGGCACTGGTCATCTAGTTTACATATGGTAATGTACCAGTTTCAATGCTATTCTATCAAATCATCCCACCTTCACCTTCTCCCACTGAGTCCAAAAGTCTGTTCTTTACGTCTTGTCTCCTTTGCTCCCTGCATGTAGGACTGTTGGTACCCTCTTTCTAAATTCTATATATAGGTGTTAATATCCAGTATTTCTCTTTCTCTTTCTGACTTACTTCACTATGTATAATAGGCTCCTGGTTTATCTCCCTCATTAGAACTGACTCAAATGTGTTCCTTTTTATAGCTTGAGTAATATTGAGTTGTGTGTACATAACCACAACTTTCTTATCCATTCATCTGCTGATGAACATCTAGGTTGCTTCTATGTCCCAGCTATTGTAAATAGTGCTGCAATGAACATTGGGGTACATGTGACTCTTTCAGTTCTGGCTTCCATGGGGTATATGCCCAGCAGTGGGATTGCTGAGCTTCTATGTATCCTAATTGAGAAGAAAAGTACACCAGGTAGAAGTTAATGAATGTTCTGTGCTTAGTCACTCAGTTGTATCCTACTATTTGTGACTGCATCGACTGTAGCCCACCAGGCTCCTCTGTCCATGGGGATTCTACAGGGCAATAATACTGGAGTGGGTTGCTGTGCCCTCCTCCAGGGGAATATTCTTGACCCAGGAATTAAGACAATGTCTCCTGCGTCTCCTACATTGCAGGTGGATTCTTTACTGCTAAGCCACTGGGGAAACTCCAACAGCAAAATAAATTGAATCTAAAATGTATTTTCAATATATATTACCATACCAGAAATTTAAAAATAATTCTGACTGATCAGAAAAAGAGCAGTGTTCCTGGGATGATCTAAAGGAGAAAATGTATCAAACCTTTAAAAGTGCAATTCTAGGACACAAAAAGGAAACATTTCCATATTCATTTTATGAGATAGTTACATCAAAGCTAGAAGGATAGTAGAAAAGGAGAACCTATAGATTGAATTTACTTATGCATAGCAATGAAAAATTCTAAAAATACATAAGCAAAGAGAATACATTAGCAGAGTATAAGAACAATAAATCATGACTAAGAATTGTTTATGTTAATATTAGGAATAAAGGAATTATTCAATATCTTTGCTAGTAGTAATGAGAAAAATCATATGCTTGTCTAAATATCTCAAAGAGAAATAAAAGTTCACATTCACTTTTTAACCTTTAAACAGTATTCATGTAATAGTAATATATTTATATGGCTAAACAAGTTACTATAATCCAAAGTTAACTTCATGATAATATCAAAATTAAATCAAACTTATGAATATCATTACCTTTACTATATTTCATTTTCTGAGTAGATCCCATCCATCTTAATTAAATAAGAAAATAAAATTTAAAAATAAAACAACTGGAAAGGACTTAAATTATTATTGTTTCATATGACTTGGGTAATTTAAGGTAACCAAATAAAAAGCTATTAAAATAGATATGCATAAACGTGTTTAGAAAATTAAAATTTAGAAAAGTTTATAAAATTAATGAAAAATTTTATACTTCATATAAACAGGAAGAAAAGTTAGAAAATATTTACCAACATTATCCTTTCTTTTTCAGATTATTCCCTGACCTATAAACCCTCTCTGTTTCATTTCTTTTTCCTCCCAGTTCTCAACCAAAATGAGCACTGTGCATATTTTATTAAAACTCTTCATCTGAGTAAGCTCTATGATCTACTAAAAAAAGTGGAAGCAGTGACAGATTTTATTTTCTTGGGCTCCAAAATCACTGAGAATTGTCTCTGCAGCCATGAAATTAAACGATGCTTGCTCCTTGGGAGGAAAACTATGATAAACCTAAACAGTGTATTAGAAAGAAGAGACATCATTTTGCTGACAAAGGTCCATATAGTCGAAGCTATGGTTTCTCCAGTAGTCATTACCAATGGTAAGAGTTGAACCATAAAGAAGGCTGAGTGCTGAATAGTTGATTCTTTTCAATCATGGGGCTGGAGAAGACTGTTTAGAGTCCCTTGGACTACAAGGAGATCAAACCAGTTAATCCTAAAGGAAATCAACCCTAAATATTCATGATGCTGCAGCTGAAGCTCCAATACTTTGGCCATCTGATGGAAAGAGCCAGCTCACTGGGAAAGACCCTTATGCTGGGAAAGACAGAAGGTGAAAGGAGGAGAGGGCAGCAGATGATGAGATGGTTAGATAGCATCACTAACTCAATGGACGTGAAATTGGGCAACTGCTGGGAAGTAGTAAAGCACAGGGAAACCTGATGTGCTTCAGTACATGGGGTTGCAAAGAATCAAACACAATTTAGCAACTGAACATCAACAACAAACATCTACTGTGACTCTTACAGAAGTTTCAACTTTGGGATATTCTTTCTCTTTTGAGGAAGTAGGTAATTTTACTTCAGTCTCAGGCCCTTCATTTTATTCTCTCTTTTGTGTAATTTTTTCATACCTCTTGTCACATTCCTCATTCTCTATAAAGTTTTGACAAGAGCTTTTGAAATAATTCTGCTGTAATGTAGAGCTTACTTTTCTATTTACAGGTAATTTGGAGTTTAAGATTGTGTAGTATTATTTGTTATATTCAATGAATTGTATGGTTCTGGGGGAGGATATTTCCTGATATTTGACATTTACATGGTCACCGTTATTCTTAACTACTTGGAAGACTAACAGTTGAAAATTAAAACCTAAAAGATGCCTTTAACAACATATCAAACTCAACTGAAGTGAATATTAGAACAATAATAGGTATAAAGAAGTAGAGTACATCAGAGAGAGAGAGAGAAAGATATGGAAGATTTGAGACAGAATTAAATGCATGAGGACTAAAGAGAATAAATACTGGGGACCAATTTGCATTTTTTCCATGATGTGTGAGATATGGTTATGGCATATTTAATTTATTTCCCCATAGCTGTTCATAATCTTTCTTTCTATATCTATTGTCACTGTTGTTTTTATTATCAATTTGTAGCAATGTTACGTATAGTAAAAAAATTGATCTTCCATTGTTGTTTCTTTTGAGATGGTCATATTATATTTTGACAAAATGTAAGTGTATTCTACAAAATTTGATATTTTAAAACTCTTAAGTATTCTTATGAAATTTGCATGTCTGATTCTATATTTGCAATCATAATTTTATGAAGGCAACAGAATGGGAAAGACTAGATATCTCTTCAAGAAAATTAGAGATACCAAGGGAACATTTCATGCAAAGATGGGCTTGATAAAGGACAGAAATGGTATGGACCTAACAGAAGCAGAAGATATTAGAAGTGGCAAGAATACACAGAAGAACTGTACAAAAAAGACCGTCACGACCCGGATAATCATGATGATGTGATCACTCATCTAGAGCCAGACATCCTGGAATGTGAAGTCAACTGGGCCTTAGAAAGCATCACTATGAACAAAGCTAGTAGAGATGATGGAATTCCAGTAGAGCTGTTTCAAATCCTGAAAGATGATGCTGTGAAAGTGCTGCACTCAATATGCCAGCCAATTTGGAAAACTCAGCAGTGGCCACAGGACTGGAAAAGATCAGTTTTCATTCCAATTCCAAGGAAAGGCAATGCCAAAGAATGCTCCAACTACTGCACAATTACACTCATCTCACACGCTAGTAAAGTAATGCTCAAAATTATCCAAGCGAGGCTTCAACAATACATGAACTGTGAACTTCCTGATGTTCAAGTTGGTTTTAGAAAAGGCAGAGGAACCAGAGATCAAATTGCCAACATCGGCTGGATCATGGAAAAAGCAAGAGAGTTCCAGAAAAACATCTATTTCCTCTTTATTGACTATGCCAAAGCCTTTGACTGTGTGGATCACAATAAACTGTGGAAAATTCTGAAAGAGATGGCAATACCAGACCACCTGATCTTCCTCTTGAGAAATCTGTATGCAGGTCAGGAAGCAACAGTTAGAGCTGGACTGGTTCAAATAGGAAAACAAGTGCGTCAAGGCTGTATACTGTCACCCTGCTTATTTAACTTCTATGCAGAGTACATCATGAGAAACGCTGGGCTGGAAGAAATACAAGCTGGAATCAAGATTACCAGGAGAAATATCAATAACCTCAGATATGCAGATGACACCACCCTTATGGCAGAAAGTGAAGAGGAGCTAAAAAGCCTCTTGATGAAAGTGAAAGAGGAGAGTGAAAAAGTTGGCTTACAGCTCAACATTCAGATAATGAAGATCATGGCATCTGGTCCCATCACTTCATGGGAAATAGATGGGGAAACAGTGGAAACAGTGTCAGACTTTATTTTGGGGGGCTCCAAAATCACTGCAGATGGTGATTGCAGCCATGAAATTAAAAGACGCTTACTCCTTGGAAGGAAAGTTATGACCAACCTAGATAGCATATTGAAAAGCAGAGACATTACTTTGCCGACTAAGGTCCGTCTAGTCAAGGCTATGGTTTTTCCAGCGGTCATGTATGGATGTGAGTTGGACTGTGAAGAAACCTGAGCTCCGAATAATTGATGCTTTTGAGCTGTGGTGTTGGAGGAGACTCCTGAGTGTCCCTTGGACTGCAAGGAGATCCAACCAGTCCATTCTGAAGGAGATCAACCCTGGGATTTCTTTGGAAGGGATGATGCTAAAGCTGAAACTCCAGTACTTTGGCCACCTCATGAGAAGAGTTGACTCATTGGAAAAGACCCTGATGCTGGGAGGGATTGGGGCAGGAGGAGAAGGGGCCAACCGAGGATGAGATGGCTGGATGGCATCATGGACTCGATGGACGTGAGTCTGAGTGAACTCCGGGAGATGGTGATGGACAGGGAGGCCTAGGGTGCTGCGATTCATGGAGTCGCAAAGAGTTGGACACGACTGAGTGACTGAACTGAACTGAACTGAACTGATTTTTATATTGATAATTGCATATTAGTAAAATTAATTTAAACTTTTTTTACTTTTTATTAATGGTTATACTAGAAAAAGTTTAGCTACATAAATGACATTTGTGGTTCATATAGTTCTAATAAGAAAGGTATAGATTCTTCTTAACTCATTTTTATTATGGATACAGTTTATTAGAAAGTTTATTTTTACACATTTTCTCTTTGAATTGAGTTATTAATAATGTATGTACATTTAAGTGCAGAGTGTATTTCAAGTAAGTTATCTTTGGCTCAGAAGAAACATTTGGGAGTATATTTTAAATGTTTGCTTACGTATTTAGATATATTCCATATACATCTTACTATCCTATTTATGATTGAATATTTTATTATATGTGTGACTACAACATTATTAGAGAAGATACTAAAAAGAAAGCAAACACTGAAAAGAGTTTTAAATTCTTTGTGAAAGAGGCATTGTAATTCCTTTGCAATTAAAGAAAGTTTTATTCATTGAACAAGCATATACTGTATGGCTACTCTGCACCAGCCTCTGGGTTTGAGATTGGGCATGTGGCCACAAAACAAGTTCTCAGTGTTAAGTCTCTGTTTAGAGAAGAAAGAGAATAATTAATTTTTCTTTCTTAGAAAAGAAAGAAAAGATTTTTCATTGTTAGTTTATAGAAATGCAAGTGATTTCTGTGTATTAATTTTATATTCTGTGACTTTACCAAATTTATCAATTAGCTCTAGTAATTTAGGATTTTGTAGGTATATCATGTCAGAAAGAGAAACTAAGACAAGAATCCCATCCACTACTGCAACAAAAAATATAAAATATCTAGGAATAAACCTATCTATGGAGACAAAAGACCTCTATGCAGAAAACTATAAGACACTGATGAAAGACATCAAAGATGACACAAACAGAAGAAGAGATATATTATGTTCTTGGATCAGAAGAATCAATATTGTCAAAATGAATATACTACCCAAAGCAACCTGCAGATTCAATGTAATCCCTATCAAATCACCAAGGATATTTTTCACAGAACTAGAACAAAAAATTTTTACAATTTGTTTGGAAACACTGAAGACCCCAAATAGCAAAAAACAATCTTGAGAAAGAAAAACAAAGCTGGAGTAATCAACCTGCCTGACTTCAGACTATACTACTGAAAGGGTTAACTGTTAGGCAGGTCTCCTAGGGAGGCCAGAGGTCCCCAGGCCACAGGAGGGAGAAAGCTACAAGTGGCAGGCTTTTTTTAGGAGGTTCCTTTAATTCTGTGTTACTACGATGACAATGGGTTCCACCTGAAAGTGACTTTTTTCCAACCTTGAGCTACTAACTGCCCCCCAAAATAATACATCTTATTCCTGAAAATGTTTTTTTTTTTTTTAAAGCTATGTTAATGAAACTATGTGTCTTGTTTGGAGTTCTGCTTTCTTTCAAGACTTATACACTATATCTCACTCAAAGATGTTTTGTCCACTCCCTTTGGGCAGATATGTATGTTGTGGGACAGAAGCCTGGTGCAACTCTCAGTCTTGAGGCATTTCTTTTTCTATTCTCAACAGCTAGCAGAAAAGTATATAATTCCCTGCTTAAAACTAGCAAGATGAGTAACCTTTCTACCCTCTTCTGATGTCTATGTCAGAAGCTTTTTCTGTCTCTATTACTTTAATAAAATTTCTACAACACAATGCTCTGGGTGATTTAGACTGTCTTTGGTCCTGGAATTAAAACTTCTCCTTTAGAGACCACAAATTCAGCGGAACATCATATGCTTTCATCTATCATCTTGGGGGCGCATCCAGGATCCTGAATCAAGGTGTAAGCTATCATCTTGGGGGCTAAGCTATCACTACAAAGCTACAGTCATCAAGATAGTATTTTTCTGGCAAAAAAAAAAAAAAAATATATATATATAAATCAATGGAAAATGATAGACATCCCAGAGATCAATACATGCACCTATGGGCACCTTATCTTTGATGAAGGAGGCAAGAAATATACCATGGAGAAAAAACAGCCTCTTCTTCAATAAATGGTCCTGGGGAAACTGGACATCTATGTGTAAAATAATAAAATTAGAACATTTCCTAACACTTAACATGAAAATAAACTCTAAATGAATTAAAGATCTAAATGTAAGACCAGAAACTATAAAACTCTTAGAGGAAAACATAAGCAGAACGTGTTGACATAAATCGCAGCAAGATCCTTTTTGACCTACTTCCCAGAGTAATGGAAATAAAAACAAAAATAAACAAATGGAACCTAATTTAACTTAAAAGCTTTTGCACAGCAAAGGAAACTATAAACAAGATGAAAAGATAACCATCAGAATGGGAGAAATTAATTGCAAATGAAGCAACTGACAAAGAATTAATCTCCAAAATATACATGCAGATCAATATCAGAAAAACAACCCAATCAAAAAATGGGCAGAAGACCTAAACAAACATTTCTCCAAAGAAGATATACAAATGGCCAACAAACACATGAAAAGACCTTCAACATAGCTCATTATTGGAGAATGCAAATCAAATGAGGTATTACCTCACACCAGTCAGAATGGCATGGCCATCATCAAAAAATCTATAAACAATAAATGCTGGAGAAGATTGGAGAAAAGGGAACCATATTGCACAGCTGGTGGGGATATAAATTGATATAACCACTATGGAGAACAGTATGGAGTTTCCTTAAAAAGCTAGCAATAAATCTACCATGTGATCCAACAATTCCACTATTGGGCATACATCCTGAGAAAACCATAATTCAAAAAGAAACATGTACCCCAATGTTCACTGCAGCACTATTTACAATAGCTAGGACATGGAAGCAACCTAAATGTCCATTGGCAGATGAATGGATAAAGAAGTTATAGTACATATATACAATGGAATACTACTCAGCCATAAAAAGATATGAATTTGAGTCAGTTGTAGTGAGGTGGATGAACCTAGAGTCCGTTATACAGAGTGAAGTAAGTCAGAAAGAAAACCAAATATTGTATATTAATGTATATATATGGAATCTAGAAAAATGGTGCTGATGAACCTATTTGGTAGCACAGTGGTAAAGAATCTTCCTGCCAGTTCAGGAGATGTAAGAGATGTGGGTTTGATCCCTGGATCAGGAAGATCCCCTGGGATAGGAAATGGCAACCTGCTCCAGTATTCTTGCCTGGAAAATCCCATGGACAGAGGAGCATGACGGGCTACAGTCCATTGGGTTAGCACAGCACAAGGAAAGGAACCTATTTCCAGAGAAGGACTAGAGATATGTAGAAAACGGACTTGTAGACACAGTGGGGGAAGGAGAGGATGGCATAAGTTGGGAGAGTAGCACTGACATACATATATTACCATGTATAAAATAGATAGCTTGTGGGAAGCTGCTACATAACACAGGGAGCTCTGTACTCTGTGCTCTGAGGTCCGGTGTCCTGTGATGACCTAAAGGGGTGGGATGAGGGTGTGGGAGGAAGGTTCAAGAGGCAGGGGATATATGTATACTTATGGCTGATTCATGTTGTTATACAGCAGAAACCAACACAACATTGTAAAGCAATTATCCTGCAATTAAAAATAAATTTGAAAAATAATTAAAGCATGCCAAGTACTTTGATAGAGTTGAATTTGTAAAGGTATAGATGCACAGATCAGAATTCAGCCTGTTTTGATGCTCTTTTCAGAAAAGCATAGATACAACCTCATATTGTAAACCCACTGCACTCATCACATTTCCTAAACCGCAAAACTGAGAGAATTGCAAAGAACAGTGATATCATTCACTATTTCTTCTTCATGCAAGCATTCCAGGTCTTGGCACTCAGAGGTTGCAGCCTGACCTAAATTAAAATCCTGACTGTGGGAAAGATGTTTCCCAAGATTTTTTATGCTCCTTTATCTACAGCCATGTCGGCCAGTCCATGGAGGAAGCAGTTGATTTGTCCACTTCCTAACTCACAATTCTCTCCTGCTTCCCATCATACAACCCATGGCCCTGCCAGGTTGAGACACTACTTTGCAACATTGCCTTATTTCAAGTGACTTACATGTATGTGTCATAATTTATGTCATGTTCGCTTGTGTCTTTCTGAAGCAGTAAATATTGCTTTAGCTAAATCCATTTGATCCATCAACAACTAGTGAGAGCCTATTTGATGATCAGATTGCTTGAGGTCAAGGCATTGTTCCTAGATGGAGTGAGAAGATCAAGGGGAGTAAATTCAACCACTTTCTTCGTGGTGTTCTCTCTCCATGAGATCTTTTACAATATCCACAATATTTCAGAGCAGATTACTGAATCCTTGTTAAAAAAAAAAAATTGGTATTAATAAAAACAAATATAAACCTGAAATCAATTTGGTGAGAATCACATAGTTTCCTCAAATCACAACCGTTATCTAAGCATGTGAAAAACTCCTTAATTTGCTATTGGAAACCTATTTAAATTTTAGCACTTAATTAGATCACAGAAAAATAAGAGCCTAGGTTTAGTTAAATTCCAAAAGCATTTTCACAAACATTTTGGAAACTTCCTCATGGCTAAAACTTAGGAAGTCATATGCATCTCCTGCCTTGCTGAATATAAGTGAAAATGAATATCAGAAAAAAAGTCAAGAATTTAGTTCACTGACAATTTCTTCTGTGAGTATTTTTACAGTGTTGTGTATGATGCTCTGCTGTGCCATTATTTTAATCTCCTTTTTCTGTTTTATAGTGTACAGATAGATCAATGTAAGGGAAACATGTCCTTTTCCTAATGCTTAACATTGCTTCCTAGCACTTGCCTTGTTCACAGTGCTTGTCTGTACTCAGTGTTTTCTCCCAGATAAGGAGGAAGATTTTTCCCATCAGCTCACTCTTGAGAACCTGACTTGTTTGACTCTTACAGAGTGTGCATTATCTAGAAGAGAGAGAGTGATCCAGGTGGAGAGTAGGGAGAAAAATCAACATATTCATGTGAAAGCTATACTCCTTTAATTCATAGAATTCTGATTAGAATTCTTTTTCTCTACTTTTCAGTGGATTAATAATCCTTCAGCAGTCAAGAAGATGTTGACTCTCATAGTTGATTATGCCTTTATTCTACTATATTTTCTGCTCTGGTTATTCTTGGCCTTTTCTGTGTTACCACCTACTTTGCTAGAGCAGTGGTTTTTTTAGGGTTCATGCATTAAATTGCTGTGCTTCATATTTCAATCCAGCAATTTAGGCAGCACCAAAGAGTAAATTATTTAAATAGAGGATGAGTGAAGTGATATCTAGCTGGGCATGTTTTTTTTTTTTTTTTGGCCATACCTCATGGCTTGTGGGATCCTATTTCCTGACGAAGAGTTGAACCCAGATGCCTCACAGTGAAAGCACAATGTCCTAACAAATGGACATGAATTTAGATTGTATTCCTTTCTTACTGTAATTTTAATAATAATATGTATATTGATAATAACAGTAATGATAACATTCAATTTAATGAAGACCTCCAAGATGCCAAAATTTATGCTTTAGATCTCTATACTTAATAGTAATTTAGTTCAAGCAACAGCCCTATTATATAACTGACAGGCTTTTATTATAAATGAAATTATTGCATCAAGAATAACCTTACCTTTGACCGTACAAGTAGCAATTTTGTTAGTTTCAATGACCTTATCTTTAAGATAATAACATGATATGCTTATTATATTTTAAAAATAAATAGCTTTATTACATAGGTTATGATGTAACTTAGCTTTCTCTACTTTGATCACTACTCAGAAACTTCAACTTTTTGCTCTATAGCATATAATTGTGAAAGGATTCCCTCCCTTAATCAAAATATCTATCAACCACACATTTACCTTTTTTTTTGTTGAGAACATTTAAGTTCTCTAGCTAATTTCAATTGTATAAGTGTCAATAATAGTCATCTTGTTAGCACATTATATCTTCAGACCTTATTCATTTTATATTCATCCTATTGTGAAAGTCTCTACTATTTTACCGACTTTGCCCTATTTCCTTCATCCACATCAGTCCCTGGAAACCACTTTCTTGTTCTCAATTTGGCTTAAAAAAATATAAAGAAACAGATTCTACATATAAGTGGTACTATGCAATATTTGTCTGTTTCTCTCTGGCTTATTTTATTCAGCATGATGCATTCTAGATTCATCCATGTTTTGTAAATGATAAGATCTCCTTTTGTAAAGGCTAAATACGTGTATTTTTTCACATTTCTTGATCCATTTATTTGTTGACACTCTGACACCCTGCTTATTTAACTTCTATGCAGAGTACATCATGAGAAACGCTGGGCTGGAAAAAGCACAAGCTGGAATCAAGATTGCCGGGAGAAATATCAATAATCTCAGATATGCAGATGACACCACCCTTATGGCAGAAAGTGAAGAGGAACTAAAAAGCCTCTTGATGAATGTGAAAGAGGACAGTGAAAAAGTTGGCTTAAAGCTCAACATTCAGAAAATGAAGATCATGGCATCCAGTCCATTCACTTCATGGGAAATAGATGGTGAAACAGTGGAAACAGTGTCAGATTTTATTTTGGGGGGCTCCAAAATCACTGCAGATGGTGATTGGAGCCATGAAATTAAAAGATGCTTACCCCTTGGAAGAAAAGTAATGACCAACTTAGATAGCATATTCAAAAGCAGAGACATTACTTTGCCGACTAAGGTCCCTCTAGTCAAGGCTATGGTTTTTCCTGTGGTCATGTATGGATGTGAGAGTTGGACTGTGAAGAAGGCTGAGAACGAAAGAATTGATGCTTTTGAACTGTGGTATTGGAGAAGACTCTTCAGAGCCCCTTGGACTGCAAGGAGATCCAACCAGTCCATTCTGAAGGAAATCAGCCCTGGGATTTCTTTTGAAGGAATGATGCTAAAGCTGAAACTCCAATACTGTGGCCACTTCATGCGAAGAGTTGACTCGTTGGAAAAGACTTTGATGCTGGGAGGGACTGGGGGTAGGAGGAGAATGGGACGACTGAGGATGAGATGGCTGGATGGCATCACTGACTGGATGGATGTGAGTCTGAGTGAACTCCGGGAGTTGGTGATGGACAAGGAGGCCTGGGACGCTGCAATTCATGGGGTTGCAAAGAATCAGACACAACTGAGCGACTGAACTGAACTGAACTGAGGTTTTGTAGAATCCTCTTTTGTGTTGTTGGAAGAGAGTGTTGGCTCTGACCAGTGTGTTCTCTTCAGAAAACTCTGTTAGCCTTTGTGGTGCTTAATTTTGTATGCCAAAGCCAAACTTGCCTGTTACTCCAGGTACCTTTTGACTTCCTACTTTTGCATTCCACTCCACTATGATGAAAAGTACATGTTTCGGGGTGTTAGTTCTAGAAGGTCTTGTAGGTCTTCAAAGAACTGTTCAACTTCAGCTTCTTTGGGATTAGTGGTTGGGGCATAGACTTGGATTACTATGATACTGATTGATGTGCCTTGGAAATGAACAGAGATCATTCTGTCATTTTTGAGACTGCATCCAAGTACTGCATTTCAGACTCTTTTGTTGAATATGAGGGATACTCCATTTCTTCTAAGGGATTCTTGCCCATAGTAGTACATATAGTGGTCATCTGAATTAAATTCACACATCCCAGCCCATTTTAGTTCACTGATTCCTAAAATATCTATATTCACTCTTGCCATCTCCTGTTTGGCCACTTGCAATTTACCTTGATTCATGGACCTAACATTCCCCTTTCCTATGCAATGTTATTCTTTACAGCATTGGACTTTACTTCTGTCATCAGTCACATCCACATCTGGGCATTGTTTTCACTTTGGCTCCGTCTCTTCATTCTTTCTGGAGTTACTTCTCCACTCTTCTCCAGTAATGTACTGGGCACCTACTGACCTGGGGAGTTTATCTTTCAGTGTTGTATTGTTTTTCCTTTTCATTCTGTTTCTTCTTCTCAAAGCAAGCATACTGAAGTGGCTTGCTATTATCTTCTCCAGTAGACCACATTTTGTCAAAACTCTACACTATGACCCACCTGTCATGGTTGGCCCTGCACACAGGGTTCATAGCTTCATTGAGTTAGACAAGGATGTGGTCTATGTGATCAATTTGGTTAGTTTTCTATGATTTAGGTCACGAACTCCTTATTGCAAAATTCAACTTAAACTGAAGAAAGTAGGGAATACCACTAGACAATTCAGGTGTGACCTAAAGCAAATTCCTTAGGATTATACGGTAGAAGTAACAAATAGACGCAAGGGATTAGATTTGATAGACAAAGTTCCAGAAGAACTATGGCTGTAGGTTCATGACATGGTGTAGAAGGCAGTGATCAAAACCATCCCCAAGAAAAAGAAGTGCAAAAAGGCAAAATGATTGTCTGAGGAGGCCTTATAATTAACTGAGAAAAGAAAGGGAGCTAAAGGCAAAGGAGGAAATGAAAGATATACCTATCTGGATGCAGAGTTCCAAAGAATAGCAAGGAGAGATAAGAAAGCCTTCTAAGTGATCAATGCAAAGAAATAAAGGAAAACAATAGAATGGAAAGACTAGAGATCTCTTCAAAAATAGTAGAGATAACAAGGGAACATTTCATGCAAAGATGGGCACAACAAAGGACAGAAATAGTATGGACCTAACAGAAGCAGAAGATATTAAGAAGAGGTGGCAAGAATACACAGAAAAACTATACAAAAAAGATCTTCAGATAACCAGGATGGTGTGATTACTCACGTAGAGCCAGACATCCTGGAATGCGAAGTCAAAGCTAGTGGAGATGGGAGAATTCCAGTTGAGCTATTGCAAATCCTAAAAGATGTAGCTGTGAAAGTGTTGCAACAAAATTGCCAGCAAATTTGGAAAACTCCACAGTGGCCACAGGACTGGAAAATGTCACTTTTCATTCCAATTCCTAAGAAAGACAATGCCAAATAAAGTAAAAACTACCCCTCCATTGCAGTCGTCTCACACATTGGCAAAGTAATGTCAAAATTCTCCAAGTGTGGCTTCAACAGTATGTGAACTGAGATCTTCCAGATGTTCAAGCTGGATTTGGAAAAGAAAGAGGAACCAGAGATCTAATTGCTACTATCCGCTGGATCACAGAAAAGCAAGAGAGTTCCAGAAAAACATCTACTTCTGCTTTATTGACTATGTCAAAACCTTTGACTCTGTGGACCACAACAAACTGTGGAAAATTCTTCAAGAGATGGACATACCAGACCAGCTACTTGCCTCCTGAGAAATCTGTATGCAGGTCAAGAACTAACAGAACCAGACATGGAAAAACAGACTAATCCAAATTGGGAAAGGAGTATATAAAGGGTGTGTATTGTCACCCTGCTTATTTAACTTATATGCAGAGTACATCATGCAAAATGCCAGGCTGGATGAAGTATAAGCTGGGAATCAAGATTGCCAGAGGAAATATCAATAACCTCAGATATGAAGAATACATCATCTTATGGCAGAAAGTGAAGAGGAACTGAAGAGCCTCTTGATGAAAGTGAAAGAGGAGAGTGAAAAAAACTGGTTTAAAACTCAACATTCAAAAATCCCTAATACCAAAACCAGAGAAAGATGCTATAAATAAAGAAAGCTACAGGCCAATATCACTGAAGAACTTAGATAAAAAATCCTCAGCAAAATTCTAGCAAACAGAATCCAGCAACATATTTTTTAAAAAGATCATACTTCATGACCAAGTGGGCTTCATCCCAGGGATATAAGGATTCTTCAATATTCACAAATCAATCAATGTGATACACCACATTAACAAATTATAAGGTAAAAGCCAAATGATTATTTCAACAAATGCAGAGAAAGCCTATGACAAAATTCAGCATCTGTTTATGATTAAAAAAAAACAAACAAACCAGAAAGCTGGCATAGAGAAAACATATCTCAACATAATAAAAGCCATATATGATAAAACCACAGCAAATATTATCCTCAGTGTTGAAAAACTGAAAACATTTCCCCTAAAGTCAGGAACAAGACAAGGGTGCCCACTCTCACCACTACTGTTCAACATAGTTTTGGAAGATTTGGCCACAGCAATCAGAGCAGAAAAAGAAATAAAAGGAATCCAGATTAGAAAAGAAGAAGTAATACTCTCACTGTTTGCAGATGACATGATCCTCTACATAGAAAATCCTAAAGACACAACCAGAAAATTACTAGAGCTAATCAATGAATATAGCAAAGTTTCAGGATATAAAATTAATACACAGATATCCCTTGTGTTCCTATACACTGACAATGAGAAAGAGGAAAGAGAAATTAAGGAGACAATTCCATTCCCTGTTGTGATGAAAAGAATAAAATACTTAGAAATAAATCTACCTATAGAAACAGAAAAACTACATAGAAAACTATCAAACACTGGCAAAAGAAATCAAAGATGACACAAATGGATGGATGAATATACCATTTTCAAGGGTCAGAAGAATCAATATAGAGAAAATGAGTATACTACCCAAAGCAATCTATAGATTCAATGCAATCCTTATCAAGCTACCAATGGTATTTTTCACAGAACTAAAAAAATAATTTCACAGTTTATATGTATGGAAATACAAAAAACCTTGAATAGCCAAAGTAATCTTGAGAAAGAAGAATGGAACTGGAGGACTCAACCAGCCTGACTTCAGACTGTACTACAAAGCTACAGTCATCAAGACAGTATGGTACTGGCACAAAGACAGAAATATAGATCAATGGAACAAAATCAAAAGCCCAGATATAAATCCATTCACCTATGGACACCTTATCTTTGATGAAGAAGGTAAAAATATACAATGGAGAAATGACAATCTCTTGAACAAGTGGTGCTGGGAAAACTGGTCAACCACCTGTAAAAAAATGAAAGTAGAACACTTTCTAACACAATACACAAAAATAAACTCAAAATGGATTAAAGATATAAATGAAAAAACTAGAAACTATAAAACTCCTAGAGGAAAACATAAGCAAAACACTTCCTGACATGAATCACAACAGTATCCTCTATGACCCACCTCCCAGAGAAATGGAAATAAAAGCAAAAACAAACTAATGGGACCTAATTAAACTTAAAAGCTTTTGCATAATGAAGGAAACTATAAACAAGCTGAAAAGACAACCTTCAGAATGGGAGAAAAATGATAGCAAATGAAGAAACTGACAAAGAATTAATCTCCAAAATATACAAGCAGCTTATGCAGCTCAATACCAGAAAAATAAACAACTCAATTAAAAAAAAAAAATGGGCCAAAGAACTAAACAGACATTTCTCCAAAGAAGACATGTGGATAGCTAACAAACACAAGAAAAGATGCTCAACATCACTCATTATCAGCAAAATGCAAATCAAAACCACAATGAGGTACCATCTCACACCGTTCTGAATCAGTTCAGTTCAGTTCAGTCACTCAGTCATGTCCTACTCTTTGTGACCCCATGAACCACAGCATACCAGTTCTCCCTGTCCATCACCAACTCCTGGAGACTACCCAAACTCATGTCCATCGAGTCGGTGATGCCATCCAACAATCTCATCCTCTGCTATCCCCTTCTCCTCCTGCCCTCAATCTTTCCCAGCAGCAGGGTCTTTTCAAACGAGTCAGCTTTTTGCCTCAGGTGGCCAAAGTATTGGTGTTTCAGCTTCAGCATCAGTCCTTCCAATGAACACCCAGGGCTGTTCTCCTTTAGGATAGACTGATTGGATCTTCTTGCAGTCCAAGAGACTCTCAAGAGTCTTCTTTAACTGGTCAGAACGGCTACCATCAAAAAGTCTATAAGCAATAAATGCTGAAGAGGGTGTGGAGAAAAGGGAACCCTCCTATACTGTTAATGGGGATGAAAACTAGTACAGCCATTGTGGAGACCAGTATGGAGATTCCTTAAAAATCTTGAAATAGAACTGCCATACAACCCAGCAACCCCACTGCTGGGCACACACATTGAGGAAACCAGAACTGAAAGAGACACATGTACCCCAATGTTCATCACAGCACTGTTTATAATAGCCAGGACATGAAAGCAACCTAGATTTCCATTGGCAGACAAATGGATAAGAAAGCTGTGGTACATATACACAATGGAATATTACCCAGCTATTAAAAATAATGCATTTGAATCTGTTCTAATGAGGTGGATGAAACTGGAGCCTGTTATACAGAGTGAAGTAAGTCAGAAAGAGAAATACCAATACAGTATATCAACATGCACATATGAAATTTAGAAAGATGATAACAATGACCCTATATGTGAGACAGCAAAAGAGACACAGATATAAAGAACAGACTTTTGGACTCTGTGGGAAAAGGCAAGGATGGGATGATTTGAGAGAATAGCACTGAACCATGTATATTACCATATGTGAAATAGATCACCAGTCCAAGTCCAATGCATGAAACAGGGCATTCAAAACTGGTGCACTGGGACAACCCTGAGGGATAGGATGGGGAGGGAGGTGTGAGAGGGATTCATGATGGAGGACACATGTATACCCATGGCACATTCATGTGAATGAATGGCAAAAATCACTACAATGTTGTAAAGTAACGCCTCCAATTAAAATAATTAATTAAAAAAGAATAAGAAACTAAAATTATGGTATCAGGTCCCATCACTTCATGGCAAATTGATGGGGAAACAATGGAAACAGTGACAGACTTTATTTTCAGAGGCTCCAAAATCACTGCAGATGGTGACTGCAGCCATGAAATTAAAAGACACTTGCTCCTTAGAAGAAAAGCTATGATAAACCTAGACAGCATATTAAAAAACAGAGAAATTACTTTACTGACAAAGGTAGTCAAAGCTATGGTTTTTCCAGTAGTCAAGTATGGATGAAAATTGAGCGTCGAAGAATTGATGCTTTGAACTTTCGTGTTGGAGAAGACTCTTGAGAGTCCCTTGGACTGCAACGAGTTCAAGCCACTCAAACCTAAAGGAAATCAGTGCTGAATATTTATTGGAAAGTGAAAGTGAAGTCGCTCAGTCGTGTCCGACCCATGGGAGCCATCAGGGAAGGACTGATGATAAAGCTGAAACTCCAATACTTTTGCCACCTGATTGGAAGAACTGACTCATTGGAAAAGACCCTGATGCTGGGAAAATTGAAGGTAGGAGAAGTGAACGACAGAAGATGAGATGGTTTTTTGGCATCACTGGCTCAATGGACATGAGTTTGAGTAAGTTCCAGGAGTTGGTGTTGGACAGGGAAGCCTGGCATGCTGTAGTCCACGGGGTCACAAAGAGTTGGAGATGACTGAGCCACTGAACTGAACTGAGGTTGTGTAACAAAAAAAGCAGTTAGCCTTATCCTGTTTCTACCAAGATGCTCTGTTATTTCCTAAAGACAACAGAACTACAAGTCATGCAGCCAAAACATGCACAATATATAAAATTTTTACCTCAAGTAACAACCGTAACTAAATTACCCTGACTACCCCCCACCTACACACACACACACACACACACACACAATATCAAATCAAAGAACTAGGATGTGACTGAAATCTGAATGTTAGAATCTTTTCAGATGCAGAGTCCATTTTCCAAAACGATTCAGTGCTGAAGCCCCTTTACCATCCTTACCATAAATGGTCACATTTCAAAACCTGCTCCATAAGCATTTGTGCATATGAGCTTGTTCCCTCTAGCCTTTTAAATTTTGCCCTGAACCCTGAATTGTGGAGACAGATTTGAACCTCGCCTATATCCTTACCCTTCACCCTGACAATAGAGCTTTTTCTTTTCTCAGAAGCCATTACGATAGTATTGGTTTCTACACAGGTTGGGCAGCAAATCCTTGCTTGGTAAGAGTCATGTCCATACTTGACTACTGTAAATAATGCTGAAATAAATATGGGCATGCAGATATCCTAACATTGGTCTTGGCAATGATTTTTTGGATTTGACACCTAAATAAGTGCAGCAATAATAATAATAATAATGATAAAAGTGAAACTACACACACTAAAAAGTTTCTGCACAAGAAAGGAAACCATCAACAAAATGAAGAGGCAACCTGTGAAATGGGAGAAAACTTTTGCAGATGACTCTCTAATAAAGAGTTAATACCCAAAATACACAAATAACTCATGCAACTCAATTAAAAAAAAAAGCTTTCTTTTGAAAGAAAAGTATTTGGTTAGACATTTTTCAAAAGTATTTAATTAGACATTTTTCAAAGGGGGCATACAAATTGTTAATGGAAATAATCAACACTCTACAGTAGGAATAGAAAAGAGTTTAACTTGAGCCAAACTGAGAATATAGCTCAGGAGAGCTATATCACAAATCTGTATTTTGAGAAGCACTTGAATTATGCTCCACCACAGTATAAAATGGGAGAGACTTATATAAGAAAAACCGCAAAGTTACAAAATTCTTTGTCAAGAATTAGGATCAGAGGCTGTCAAGAAGTAAGGGTGCTTGTTAAGGAAGAATTGAATGGAGTTTGAAATGGTTGCATAATTACAAGTGGAGACCTTGAGACCGTAGGGTTGAAATTGGTAGATGCTAATGAAAGTGAGTGGAATCTTTTGGGGACATTTCAGCTATCCAACTCCCTATATTCCCTCTCTCTTAAAGTATAAGGCTTTGCTTAGGACCTCACCTGAGTGTCAAACATCTCCCTCAAAACTAATAATTAGGAAACTGTGAACATATAGCAAGAAAGAACAGTCGTTGGGCCAAGGAACTAGATACACAGTTGGTTGTTTTGTTTTTATTGGGGTATAAGTGCTTGACAATGTTGTGTTAATTTCTGCTGTATAGCTAAGTGAATCAGCTATATATATCTTCTCCCTCTTGGACTAACCCGCACTTCACCCACTACACTGGGACACAGAGCACTGAGCTGAACTCCTTGTGCTATACAACAGGTTCCCACTAACTATCTATATTACACATGGTAGTGTATATATGTCAATCCTAATCTCCCAGTTCATCCCATACTCCCATTCCCCACTTGTGTCCACATATCTGTTCTCTATATCTGCATCTGTATTTCTGCCTAGAACATAGAGTCATCTATACCATTTTTCTAGTTCCACATATATGAGTTAATATTTGATATTTGAATTTCACTTTCTGACTTACTTCATTCTGTATGACAGACTCTAGGTCTGTCATAGGAAAGACTAGAGATCTCTTCAAGAAAATTACAGATAGCGAGGGAACATTTCATGCAAAGATGGGCTCAATAGAGGACAGAAATGGTGTGGACCTAACAGAGCAGAAGATATTAAGAAGAAATGGCAAGAATACACAGAAGAACTGTACAAAAAAGATCTTCATGACCAACATAATCACGGTGGTGTGATCACTCACCTAGTGCCAGACATCCTGGAATGTGAAGTCAAGTGGGCCTTAGAAAGCATCACTATGGACAAAGCTAGTGCAGGTGATGGAATTCCAGTGGAGCTATTTCAAATCCTGAAAGACGATGCTGTGAAAGTGCTGCACTCAATATGCCAGCAAATTTGGAAAACTCAGCAGTGGCCCCAGGACTGGAAAAGGTCAGCTTTCATTCCAATCCCAAAGAAAGGCAATGCCAAAGAATGCTCAGACGACCACACAATTGCACTCATCTCACATGCTAGTAAAGTAATGCTCAAAATTATCCAAGCCAGGCTTCAGCAATACATGGACCGTGAACTTCCAGATGTTCAAGCTGGTTTTAGAAAAGGCAGAGGAACTAGAGATCAAATTGCCAACATCCACTGGATCATGGAAAAAGCAAGAAAAACATCTATTTCTGCTTTATTGACTATGCCAAAGCCTTTGACTGTGTGGATCACAATAAACTGTGGAAAATTCTTCAAGAAATGGCAATACCAGACCACTTGACCTGCCTCTTGAGAAACCTGTATGCAGGTCAGGAAGCAACAGTTAGAACTGGACATGGAACAACAGACTGGTTCTAAATAGGAAAGGGAATGCGTCAAGGCTGTGTATTGTCACCCTGCTTAGTTAACTTCTATGCAGAGTACATCATGAGAAACGCTGGACTGGAAGAAACACAGCTGGAATCAAGATTGCCAGGAGAAATATCAAAACCTCAGATATGCAGATGACATCATCCTTATGGCAGAAAGTGAAGAAGAACTAAAAAGCCTCTTGATGAAAGTGAAAGAGGAGAGCGAAAAAGTTGGCTTACAGCTCAACATTCAGAAAACTAAGATCATGACATCTCGTCCCATCACTTCAAGGGAAATAGATGGGGAAACAGTGGAAACAGTGTCAGACTTTATTTTGGGGGACTCCAAAATCGCTGCAGATGGTGATTGCAGCCATAAAGTTAAAAGACCCTTACTCCTTGGAAGAAAAGTTATGACCAACCTAGATAGCATATTCAAAAGCAGAGACATTACTTTGCCAAGGTCCATCTAGTCAAGGCTATGGTTTTTCCCGTGGTCATGTATGAGAGTTGGACTGTGAAGAAAGCTGAGTGCAGAGTTGATGCTTTTGAACTGTGGTGTTGCAGAAGACTCTTGAGTGTCCCTTGGACTACAAGGAGATCCAACCAATCCATTCTAAAGAAAATCAGTCCTGGGCGTTCTTTAGAAGGACTGATGCTAAAGCTGTTAACTCCAGTACTTTGGCCACCTCATGCAAAGAGTTGACTCATTGGAAAAGACTCTGATGCTAGGAAGGATTGGGGGCAGGAGGAGAACAGGATGACAGAGGATGTGATGGCTGGATGGCATCACCGACTCGATGGACATGAGTCTGAGTGAACGCCGGGAGTTGGTGATAGACAGGGAGTCCTGGCATGCTGAGATTCATGGGGTCACAAAGAGTCGGACATGACTGAGCAACTGAACTGAACTGAAGGAGGTGGACTTTGGGGCCAAAGGACTGGGATTGAATGTAGATTCTGCAAATTGGTTACTGTGTGATATTTTAAAGGATGAGAACTTTAAATATTAATAATTTGCAAAACTCATTATTTATATGGGGATTAAATATTATAATACCTGTAGCAATGCTTGGAATGGTGCCTTGAAGCTAGTAATCCATTGAATAAAGCAACTTTTACCATGTTAACTATGAAAAGTAAGACAGAACCTATCTTAAAGTCCCTTTTAGAGCACTCTTTAGAAAGAATAGGAAAAAGGTTTAATTTTCTATAGAATATACTTTCTGTGAGAAGCTACTTAAACCTTAGAAAATAAAGAATTAGTGGATTAATGCAATAAAGATTATGTCAAATTGGAATAATTTTATAAAGTTGGAAAAGTAATGTGGAGAAATAAGTAGTATTAATGTCTGATTTTTAAAGAAACAGTATGGGAATTACCAAAACTAGTCATTCCTTAAATATTTGTTGCTAGCAAAAGATAGCAGCTAGAAAAATTTCCCCCAAAATTGAACCAAATTGATCAAACTCTAAATTTTGATTATAAAAATGACATTCAGAGATTGCCAGTCACATTTTATGATTAAGAAAAATACATTTTTCAACAAATATCCTGTTCATGAAAACAAAATTTTACTTTTGATTGTGGATCAGAAGTGCCTGCCTTATTTTAGTATATGACTAAGAGTCAATGGTTATGGTACAGGGAACTCTACTCAATATTCTATATATTCTTTTGTAATAATCTATATGGCAAAATAATCTGAAAAAGAGTGGACATATGTACAACTGAACCACTTTACTATACACTTGAAACTAATATATAAATCAGCTATGTGCATGTTAAGTCACTGTAGTCACATCTGAGTCTTTGTGACCCCAAGGACTGTAGCTAGCCTCCACTATCCATAGGATTCTCCAGGCAAGAATACTGGAATGAGTTGCTTTGCCCTTCTCTGGGGGATCCTCCTGACCCAGGGATCAAACCTGCATGTCTTATGTCTCCTGCATTGGCAGACAGGTTCTTTACTACTAGCACCACCTGGGCCACCCCAATAGAAAATAAAAATTAACACATTAAAAGAAATTTAATGGTAAATAAATCAGTGATTGTTTTTCTGTCTACAGCTACAGACTAGCCCCAAAGTGTCATTTTCCAGTTCAATTTGAAGATGCATAAACTGCATTAAAATGATTTTTACACCCCCAAATTCTTGAAAGATGTGTAAATCCTGGAAGAACTGGTATCTCTGGAGACAGTACTAGAGGGAATTTAGCTGCAAGACTGACCCAGCAGGTAAGATGCCCAGCATTTTCACTTATTACATTTTCTTTCATTAAAAATATTTGATTCTTACTTCTAAATTATAAATACAATCTGTCAGTATTTTTTCCTTTACTTATTTTGAGGAACACTGAGGTGAACAATTTTATACTCTAATACTTTTGTAAAATGCTGATACAATTTCCTGTATAGTATATAAGCATTTTTAAGAAAGAAAATCAATAAATTATAGCAATAACTATAATTATGAAATCAAAGTATTTTATTTAATCTGAATATATTCATAATATATATTCAGAATATTATATATTATAATATACTATAATATGTATCTTACTAGAAGTAAATATAGGTCATCACTGAGAGAAGGCAACCTGATTCTAGGTCTCAATTTATTCCAAAAATTAATTTTTCATTTCAATAATCAGTAGAAAGCTGAAGGTAAGCAGGTATATAGACAAAGAGGAAAGTAAGAACTAGTTACAGGGGAAAAAAAATCACCCAGATTCAGATATCATTATCCTTAGAAAAAATGTTTTAGTAGAATCTGTTTAATAGAAATAAAAATATTTTTAAAAACTTAGAAATATGCTCATGGAAGAAGCTATAAATTATGGATTATTCAAAAAATAAAGAAATAAAACTTCAATATATAAAAATATTAACCTTCAAAGTTAAGCATTTAATATAGACTTTAAGATTATTTGTAGAGTGGTTTTAGACTCATGGCAAAATAGAGAAGATAACAATTTCCAAATTACCCTCTGCCACACATACATAGCCTCCTTCATTATCAACATCCCCACCCAGAGTGATTCATTTGTTTCAGTTGATGAACTTATATTTACACATCATCATCATCCAAAGTTCATAGTTCACTCTTGGTTTTACAATGTAGATATTTGCTATTATATTGACTGCAATACAATTTAGAAATTGGAAGACAGACCAGAAAAATTGTAATACTGAACAGCTAGATTAAAAGAAAATACAAAATGAGAATAGACATTTAAGCATATAGGGGAAAAGACTAATATGAATATATCTTTCTAATCTGAGGACATATATTTACAAATAAAGTTAAAGAGAATTCACTACCCAGCCTACTGTCACTTTGGACTTTTAAAGCGGATGATTTCAGGCAGAAGAACATTAACCCCAGATGGAGGACCAAAAAGACAAGAAAGGGCTCTCACAGTATGGTCCACAATGTTAGCTAACACTTGCTGTACTCTCTCTCAGAGGGAAACAGTGGACCACAAGAGACAGCTGTATCTGCCTCTAATCCCAACAAACTCATGTTCAGGTTCCCTCACACACCAAAAAAAAAAAAAAGCCAGGAAATTTTTATTGATCCTTTTTTTAAAAAAGTTAATGTAAAGCTATGGAAAAATAAACCTGAACTTTACTAACACAGCTGGAACAATCTGCAGTGGCAGTGTCATCTGTGGGAAAAGAGATTTACTGTAGTTGATTTTCTGTGGTTGTTAGTGGGTCACTAGTCTCATGGTTATGAAAGCTGCACATTTTTTGGAGGAAAACCAAGAAACTACTGGAAGTTTGCTTCTCCATGCAGCGACCCAACACAAACCAAGCATCTGGGGATCTTTTCACCATACCAAAATCAGACTAGGTCATATTTTTGGAGACTGTGCAATATTCAATCATGTAACAGAACCTGACAAGCAGGAAGCTTATGTACTCAGTGAGAGCAGTATGTTTGTCTCTAAGAGACTGTTTCATTTTGAAGACATATGGTACCACCCTCTGGCTGAAAGCACTGATTCCCTTGTTGAAATTTGCTAGGGGTTACAGTGGATTTGGCTTAATTTAAAGCTTCTTTTATTCACATAAGAATTTCATGAAGTTGTCTCACCAAGGGTATGCCCCACAGGAATTTCCAGGGAAAAATAGACTTTCTTAATGCAGTTTTCCCAAATGGAACAGCCTATTGTATGGGACACATGAATTCTGACTGTTGGTACTTGGTATACTTTGGATTTCCCAAAGAGTTGGATAATCAACCAGCCAGATCAAACCCTGGAAGTTCTGATGAGTGAGCTTGACCCAGCTGTCAATTTAAAGAAGAAAATAATGTGGTTATCTTAATAAGTATGAACTGTTTACAGATAATACTCAGCATCTATAAATATGAAACAAATAGGAAATGGTGAATAGAAGAGAATTTCCTAACTTTGAAAAAAAGTATGTAAACAAAAACACTTAGAAGAAACATCATTCTTATTGGGTAGTTACTAAAAGTTTTCTCTTGAAAATTGGATGCACACTACCGCTACCAAATTGTACCTGAAGTCCTGGTCAGTACTCTGAATGATGAGTGAGCAATACTGTTTTTCAGTGTGATAATCAGTTTGCCTTCTCTTAAATAGACCAGTACTTCAGGCATTTCCAAGACAAAGTTGGTAGTGTTTTAAAAAACCTTTTGAAAGTCTGAAATTTTTAATTTATCCAAACATTACTGTGCAACAAAAAAAGAAAAAAAACATGGGTTACTAGATACATATCTTGTGACTGGTAGAATAATCATTTTGTCATGTACTCAGAAGCACATTGCAGGAAAATTAGCCTAGAAGAAAATGATAAAATTTTACTGCTCCTGGAAAGATAAGGACTAGACCTAGAAAAGACAGAGCAGTACTGAAAAAAATTAAAGTTTCACATTGTTTATATTCTTACAAGATCAAACATCTCTTCAGTATGAGAGCTATCTTCTTTCCATCACAATGTTTGATGACATACTTAGATATTTAAAATAGTCTTAATAATGAAAAAGAGGATCAACACTTGTAGGTTACATAAGTATGCAATTCATATTATAATAAAAGATCCTTTAACAAGGTTTATGAGGAGAGTACTGATTATTTTTGTTTTGAAAATTTAAATTTATATTTATGGACATCTACTACTAAAATTTACTTGATATTAATATTTTTATTCTTTTACCAACTGTGCAAATTATGTTATATATTTAAGGATTTTTAAATTTAAGAATGCCTTTTTTTGCATTGTTTTTTTCCCCATTAAAATGACTTATACAATCAACATATCCTAATATTGTTCAGCTCTTAGAAGATCCAGATGTCAAGATCAAACTCAAGGTTTGATCTTTATCTTGTTCTTCAGAATTTTTACTTCAATTTACCATCATATTGAGAAAATGCACATTAACCAGTTCTGTCAAAATCATTCATTGTCAGATTCTGGAGTGAATATTTTACTACAGATAGATCAGTTAAGAAAGCAGTGCTTTCCAAACAACCCATTTCTCTGGAATCAAGCCATCTGTTCAAATTTATTAGTTGGAGTTCTTTGCTTCCTGAGACGTTTAAGAAAGGTCACATTTATCAGACTCCAACTCATGGTAGTTCAGAGCTGGCTAAAAAATATTCAGGGATTCTAGATGTGACACTTCACCTTTGCTAGCTGATAACCACAAGTTGTGTGGTTTAACTCTGACTTATGTCATCATTTGTCAATATGATGTCTTAAGAGATGATGGCCTCGTGTATGTTACTCAACTTCAGAATTCTGGAGTTCAAGTGATCCATAACCACATAGAGGGTGCATTCCATGGAACACTTTCTTTTCTTTTTACTAAAGTTGGTTACAGTGCAGTCAATCAGTATATTAACTGGCTACACGAAAACCTGTAGTAAAAATCTGATCAATATAGAAAAATGTAAACCCTAGTGTTGTAGGAAAAGCCTGCAAAGAATCCACATTAAGAATGTGTGTTTTATAGATCAGTCTTCCTAAATCCACATGCATGTAATTGTTGTTATTGTCAATGAATGTTTTTTATACATTACTCTTAGAGTGGACTCACTCACTTTTGTTTCTCAGAATATATTATTTTATTTTTCTGTTATTATTATTATTTTTTTAGGCCATGTTACATGGCATGGGGGATTTAGTTCCCTTAGTCCCAACCAGGGATCAAACACTCATCCTCTGCACTGGAAGTGTGGAGTGTTATCCACTGGACTGCCAGGGAAGTGAAGTGAAGTTGTTCAGTTACATCCAACTCTTTGCAACCCCACGGACTGTAGCCTACAAGGCTCCTCTGTCCATGGAATTTTCCAGGCAAGAATACTGGAGTGGGTTGCCATTTCCTTCTCCAGTCTGCTATTTTTATCATTTTAAAAAGTCTAGGTTTCTTACATTCCTTTCATTTTCCTTACTTGATAAATGTTATTTCAGCTAGAAGAATATGTGCTTGTTTATTACAAAGGATTTACTCAGCAAGATTTCAGGTCCTTGGAGAAGATCCATTTATTGCTAGCATGAATGAAGTTGTTGCTACTGTTGCTGTTTAGTCACTAAATTGTGTCTGACCTTGAGACCTCATGGATGGTAACATGCCAGACTCCTCTGACAATGGGATTTCCAAGGCAAAACGTGCTGGAGTGGGTTGCCATTTCCTTCTCCAGGGGATCATCCTGACCCAGGAATTGAACCTCCATCTCTTGCACTCAGGCAGATTCTTTACCCTAAGCAACCAGGGAAGCCCAGACGCTGTCACTGGACTTCCCTATGCTGGTGGTCAAGTGGTTAAGAATCTGCTTACCAGTGCAGGGAACACAAGTTCAGGCCCTGTCCTGGATGATTCCACATGCTGCCAAGAAACTAAGCTTGTGCACCAAAACTATTGAGCCAAAACAGCGAAGTTAGCTGAGGATGTTTATATAAAACAAGCAAAATCATTGCTAAATAAATGAATGGGTATGAATTTGACAAGAACGGTAGCCCAGAAGCATAATTTATTTATTATTATTATGTATATTCTCTAAAATTTTTACCTAAGCCCAGTCATTCACTCATGTCCAACTCTTTGTGACCCTCATGGACTGCCACATGCCAGGCTTCCCTGTCAATCACCATCTCCTGGAGCTTACTCAAACTCATGTCCATGGAGCTGGTGATGCCATCCAACCATCTCATCCTCTGTCATCCCCTTCTTCTTCTGCCTTCAGTCTTTCCAAGCATCAGGGTCTTTTCCAATGAGTCAGTTCTTTGCATCAGGTGGCCAAAGTATTGGAGCTTCAGCATTGGTTCTTCCAATGACTATTCAGGATTGATTTCCTTTAGATTTCACTGACTGGATCTCCTTGCAGTCCAAGGAACTCTCAAGGGTCTTCTCCAACACCACAGTTCAAAAGCATCAATTCCTCAGCACTCAGCTTTCTTTATAGTCCAAATCTCACATCCATTACTACTAGAAAAACCATAGCTTTGACTAGATGGAACTTTGTTGGCAAAGTATGTCTCTGCTTTTTCATATGCTGTCTAGGTTGGTCATAACTTTTCTTCCAAGGAGCAAGTGTCTTTTAATTTCATGGCTGCAGTTACCATCTGCAATGATTTTGGGGTCCAAAAAAATAAAGTCTGTCACTATTTCCATTGTTTCCCCATCTATTTGCCATGAAGTGATGGGACCAGATGCCATGATTTTAGTTTTCTGAATGTTGAGTTTTAAGCAAACATTTTCACTCTCTTCTTTCACTTTCATCAAGAGGCTCTTTAGTTCTTTGCTTTCTGCCATGAGGATAGTGTCATCTGAATATCTGAGGTTATTGATATTTCTCTTGGCAATCTTGATTCCAGCTTGTGCTTCATCCAGCCTGGCATTGCACATGATGTACTCTCATGTAAGTTAGATAAGCAAGGTGACTATATACAGCTTGACATACTCCTTCCCTGATTTGAAACCAGTCTGTTATTCCATGTTCATGTCCATGTTGCTTCTTGACCTACATACAGATTTCTGAGGAGGCAGGTAAGATGGTCTGAAATTCCCACCTCTTGAAGAATTTTCCACAGTTTTTTGTGGTCCACACAGTCAAAGGCTTTGGTGTACTCAATGAAGCAGAAGTATATGATTTTCTGGAACTCTCTTGCTTTCTCTATGATCCAGTGAATGTTTGCAATTTGATCTCTGGTTCTTCTGTCTTTTCTAAATCCAGCTTGAACATCTGGAAGTTCCTGGTTCATGTACTGTCAAAGCCTGGCTTGGAGGATTTTGAGCATTTCTTTGCTAGCATGTGAGATGAGGGTAATTGTGTGGTAGTTTGAACATTCTAGCAGAAGCAGAAGATATTAAGAACAGGTGTCAAGAATACACAGAAGAACTATACAAAAAAGATCATGACCCACAAAATCACAATGATATGATCACTCTGAGAGGGTAACAGGCAGGAAGGCCAGGAGTCGCCAAATGGAGGAAATAGCCTGCAAGTGTCAGACATTTTATCTCTATTAAGTGGCAGGAGGAAACAAATTTAAAAGGAGGTTTCTCTTAAAATTCTGTGTTGCCATAATGACACCTGGTTTCACTTGAAGTTAACCATTGCCTTTTCTTATGGAAATGTTTATCTTAAGCTATGCTAATGTACTATGCATTTACCCCAAACTCTGTCTTCAAGTCGGTTCTGCCTTTTGGGCTCAGAACCTACTTGATAAACCAGTATGTTATACTCCGATATTGTTCCTCTGAAAATGAAAGAAAAGTGAAAGTGAAGTCGCTCAGTCATGTCTGACTCTTTGCGACCCTGTGGACTGTAGCCCACTAGGCTCCTCTGTCCATGGGATTCTCCAGGCAAGAATACTGGAGTGGGTTACCATTTCCTTCTCCAGGGGATCTTCCTGACCCAGGGATCGAACCCAGGTCTCCCACATTGAGGACAGAAGCTTTAACCTCTGAGCCACCAGGGAAGCCCATTGTTCCTCTAATCTATGTAAATGAAACTATTTGTATGGTGCTTTGCCCTTCTTCAAGATTCAAGTTAATCCTTTTATGGCCCAAGATGAACAATTTGGAGCCAAGATTATCCCCAAATACCTGGTGCCATTCTAAGTTTTGAGACATTCCTTTCTTTCATTAACAGACTGCTGATGACTATATAACATCCAGCTAAAGACTAACAGGGGGGGTACTCTTTCTGCCCCCTTCTGATACCTATGTCAGAAGCTTTCTCTATCTCTTTTATACTTTAATAGAACTTTGTTACACAAAAGCTCTGAGCGATCAAGCCTGGTCTCTGGCCCCAGATGGAATTCTTCTCCTCCATTGGGCCAAGAATCCTGGCTTCATAATTCAACAACAACCTTTCATCTTGGGGCTCGTCCGGGATCCTTCAGGACAAGGTAAGGATGCTTGGAACTCTAGTTCTTTGTTCTTTTAGCGAACACGTTTTCTGCTGTGCTTTACTAACTCTATGGTGTGCTTGTGTGAATGAATGACATGCCCTGCACAAAGCAAGTGAGGAGCCCTGCTCTGTGGTTCCATGGTGATCTCATACGGCTTATGGCAGAAACCTGTCGGGGGTTTCTACCGACCTGCCAAGGCCAAGAGGCACCCAATGTCTCCTTTGGGAACTGACCAGAAATGGGCAAAGCGTGTGGACCGAACTCTTCTTTCTCGGTCAGACTTTTCAGTCTCTCTGACCATTTCATAACTCCTTGGGAATTAGATGTACTAACCTAATCTATCAGATCATAGAGTTTCAAGGGACTTGTGATCTATACTGTTACTGTGTACTGTGACAGACTTGGATTGGTAGTCAAGAAAGCACCTAGCCTCACTAGGAATCGGAAGTTCGGAAACTAGATGGAGCTTTAGCCCAAGACCATCTTGGAGGTTAAAGGTTACTCAGATTGAAACTGCAATGTTTTTTTTTTTTCTTTGATACCACTGGCTCTTAGTGGACCAGAGGAGGCTCTTATACTGGTGTGGTGATACTTGAAAAGAACATCTCAGCTTTATGTTCATATCGGTCTTATTGTGGTCAGGAATATACTCAGGGTCGTGCATAGGCACTCAGGTGACGAATGTTTCCCCCAGCTGTCTTAGCTTGGGAGGCATTCTGGAAGGTTACTCTGATTGCACCCTGGGTGGCATCAGGGGCAAGCAAGGTTAAAGGTGGACGTCAGGTAGAGATGCTATCAGGTCTACCCCAGGTACATCTCCACCCCATCTCGGTGGTAGAACCGAGAGGGTTGAGGACAGAGCCTGCATAGGTAAGGGACAGACTTAAGTCCGACCAGGAAGGAAAAGCTTTTGGTTGAAAGTCTGTCTACACCCCCATCCAGAGCAGGGAGGGACGCCTCCGGTAGAAAAATGGCACTGGTCGCTTTTTTCTCTCTTACAGATGGGAGCTAACAATTCCAGTCTCACTCCTTTGAACTGTATCCTGAAAAACTGGGATAGATTCAATCTCCAGGGCTTAAAGAAGACACACCTGGTCTTCCTATGCAATACTGTATGGCCACGGTATCCATTGGAGGACAGCGAATGGTGGCCGGTTGGAAGGTCTCTTAAGTATAATACTGTTTTACAATTAGACTGGTTCTGTAAGGAACAAGGGAAATGGGTAGAAGTAGCATATGTGTTGCCTTTTTTCTCTCTGAGAAATATGCAAGACCTATGTCCTAAGAGTATAGATTTGGGGGTGAAACCTTCAGCTCCCTCCTGTCCTCCTACTTTGCCCCCATACCTGGGGCTCCAAGCTGAGCTAACAGAAAGCCAGAGAACCCCCTCAGAATGACTGCTTTGGTCTCAATGGAAACCCAAACTGAGATTCAAACCACTTTGGTCTCAATGGAAATCCAAACTGAGATTCAGACTGCCCACATGGAGACCCAAACAACTCCTGTCTCAGTACGACCTCAGACTACTCTGGTTTCAGTAGAAACTCAAACCATCGAAGTTAGACATGAGATGGAGGACAGGAGACAAAGAGAAAAAGAAAAACAGGTTTCTCCAGTCTATCCCTGGGATCATATGCGCAGAACAGCCAAAGAGACTGAGGAACAGCCACACAAGCTGTTGCCTCTTTATGAAACACCCACTGGGAGAAATAATCAGTCCATGAGAGTTAGTTATCAAGAAATTCAAAGAATCTGGGAGACTATTGAGAAGACCCAGAAAAATATATTAGAGCTTTTAAAGGTGTTACTCTGCTTTATGATCTTACTTGGAAGGATGTGATGTATATCTTGGGACAAATGCTGACTCCCAACTCAAAGAATTGAGTTTTGGGGAAAGCGGTTACTTATGGAGATGAATGGCTTGGTAATGAATCAGTAGGGAAGAGGGAGGGTGAGATAGCAGCCCTCCCCACTGGGAATCAGGTGGTCCCAGTTATAGAACCAGACTGGGACTACAACACAGTGTTAGGGACCGCCGCATAAATGACCACCAGGGAAGACACTCAATTAGCAATTGCTTTATTCACGAATCCGGATCCGGGCCTCCACCAGAATAACAAAGAGCTGGAGGCCCCGAACCCGCAAGCGTTTTTAAGTCTACAGGTTGGGGCAGAGGGGGTCTAAGCTACTTGTCGGAGCATTATTGGCTAGTTTGAGAACGGCGTTCAGTTATTTGCCGTGACATTTGCGGTTCTGCAAGATTGCTTTTTTTTTTTTTTTTTTTTTTTTACCCCTACTAACTTATCTTGTATGAACGCTGTGGTTAATCTTTGGCGGGCTGGAGCCAGGGCTTTCCAGCCTTGGTTAATCTTTACCTCCACTATCAGCTTGCCCTGGGCTAGGGGCCTGCTTTTTTTTTTTATCACAAGAAGGTTTAATCCAGAGACTGTCCTCAGGCAGAATACATTGTTATATAATCCTAAGGAACCTAGAGAAATAAGTTTGTCCTTTCTTCCTCCTTGAGAATTCCAGACCCCTCTCTCCTTGGGGACCCCTAGACTTCTTATCAACCTGCCTAGGAAATGACTCTCTCACACAGCTAAAGGAAGATGAGATCAGAGTCTTTTTGTCAGATGTATTCTTGAAGGACTCAGGCAGGCGTGTTCTAAGCCTTTAAACTATAGCAAATTGGCAGACATAGAACAGGAGAAGGAAGCTCCTGGTAAATTCCTAGATAGACTAAGAGAAGCCCTTCGCAGATTCACTGAGATTGATCCCGAAAGTGAAGAAGGAAAAGTGATCTTAAAAGATAGATTTATCACTAAGTCGGCTCCAGATATCCACCATAAGCTACAAAAACAAGTGTATGGACCAAATCAGCCTTTAGATACTCTGTTACAATTGGCTCAGATGGTGTATTACAGTAGGGAATATGAGGAAAAGAAAGAAAGGCAAAGAAAGACAAAGGAAAAGGTGGAAGCCTTCTCAGTGGCTATGAAAACTGCTCTTAAGCAGCCGGAGAAAAATGCCTAAGGGACCCAGGTGAAAAGGGATGGGCTTGCTATTTCTGTGGAAAGGAGGGGTACCTCAAGCGGGATTGCCCTCAGGCATCTAAGCCGCCCTCGGCTCCATGTCTGGTCTGCAAAGGACCACACTGGAAGAGAGACTGCCCTCAGAGGTGTAGGTCTCCAGGGTCGGACTCTCAAGACAATCAGGACTGAAGGTGCCCAGCGGTTCCCACACAAGCTCCTGTCCTAATTACACCTGAAGAACCCCGGGTATTAATAATTGTGTGTGGGGGGGCAATCCATCGATTTCCTTTTAGATACTGGGGCAACTTACTCTGTGCTTACTGAAGCCCCTGGCCCACTTTCTTCCCGATCCGCTTCCATAATGGGACTGTCTGGACGAGGCAAGAGGTATTATTTCAGTTATTCTTTATCTTGCAACTGGGATTCTGTGCTATTTTCACACAAGTTTCTGATCGTGCCAGAATCTCCCTCACCCCTTTAAGGTCCATGCCTCTGTTTTTATGAATATGGAGCCCTCCCTTTCTCTCCCTCTACTATAGTATGGGCTGATGGAAAATCTGTAGGTCGAGCACAAAATGCTATTCCTGTAGTTGTCAAGCTCAAAGACTCACACTTATTTCCACATAACAAGCAGTATCCTCTGAAACCTGAGGTTAAGGAAGGGTTAAAACCCATCATTGAAAATTTAAAGGAACAGGGACTATTAATTCCCTGTAACAGTCCTTGCAACACTCCTATTTTGGGTATAAAGAAATTAAATGGTAAATGGAGACTAGTTCAAGATTTACATACCATAAATGAGGCTGTAATTCCTTTACACCCCGTGGTGCCTAATCCTTAATCTCTATTGTCTGAAATTCCTGAAAGAGCCAAATATTTCTCAGTAATTGATTTAAAAGATGCCTTCTATTCAGTGCCTTTGGCGGAGGAAAGTCAATTTCTATTTGCCTTTGAAGATCCTATGCAGCCAGCTTCTCAGTTAACCTGGACAGTTTTGCCCCAGGGATTTCGTGACAGTCCTCACTTATTTGGACAAAGTTTGACACGGGATCTACAAAACGTTAAAAGCACTGAAGCGGTGGTGTTACAATATGTAGATGATATTTTGCTCTGTGCTAAGACAGAGGAAGCTTGTTCAAGACCCTCAGAAGATTTCTTAAACTTTCTGGCAGGCTGTGGTTACAAGGCATCAAGAGAAAAGGCTCAGATTTGTCAACAATCAGTTAGATATCTGGGCCTAATTATATCAGAAGGGACTAGGGCCATAGGCCCTGAGAGAATTAAGCCTATACTAAATCATCCCCTACCTATGACTTTAAGACAATTGAGAGGATTTTTGGGAATCACAGGTTACTGTCGCATTTGGATTCCGGGTGATGAGGAACTTGCACGGCCTTTATATAAACTTATAGCTGAAACTCAGCAGGCCCAAACTGACAAACTGGTTTGGTCACCAGAAACTCAAAAGACTTTTAAGGTTCTTCAGACTGCTCTCCTGCAAGCTCCAGCTCTGAGCTTGCCCACAGGGTCAGAATTTAATTTGTTTGTCACTGAAAGGAAAGGTATGGCCTTGGGAGTTTTGACACAACGCCGAGGGCCTCACCAGCAACCTATTGCTTATCTAAGCAGAGAATTAGATGTGGTTTCACGTGGGTGGCCCCATTGCCTAAGAATAATTGTGGCAGCGGCTTTATTAGCACCTGAAGCTTTAAAAATAATTAATGGATGAAACCTTACTGTACTGACTCCTCATGATGTGAGTGGAATCTTAAATTCTAAGGTTACTATTTGGATGACAGACAGTAGGCTTCTTAAATAGCAGTCATTGTTGTTAGAAGGACCAGTAATTAAGCTTAAAGTTTGTGGAAATTTAAATCCTGCCACTTTCCTTCCTGAGAAGGAAAATGAAACATCTGATTACGATTGTTCTCAATTCCTAACTTTAAACTATGCAGCTCGAGAGGATCTAATGGATACCCCATTAGACAATCCTGACCTGGAAATATTTACAGATGGCAGTTCTTTTGTTCAGGATGGAAAGCGTAAAGCAGGTTATGCTGTGGTGACTGCTGAACAGGTTTGGAAGCAAAGTCTCTCCCCCAGGGAACCAGTGCTCAGTTAGCGGAGCTTGTGGGTCGCAAAAGACAGCGGGTAAATATCTACACGGATTCTAAGTATGCTTATTTGACTTCACATGCTCATGCTGCAATATGGAAAGAAAGACAGTTTAAAACATCAACAGGTGAACCTATTAAGCATTTCAGAGAGATCGAGAGACTTTCAAATGCTCTATTGTCTGAAAGAAGTAGCTGTTATGCATTGCAAAGGGCACAGCAAGGATGGGAGTAAAGTAGCTGAAGGTAATCAGTTGGCTGACTGCCAAGCCAGAAAAGCGGCACTTTAGGAAACCTCTTCACTGCAGATGCCTTTGATCTGGACAGGTCCTATGGGACAGGAAAAACCACAATATACTGAGGAAGAATTAGAAAGATATGAAAAGAGAGGAGCAAGGATTACTGATAAAGGATGGTTACAGTCTGAGGATGGACGATTAATAATTCCCGAAAATGCTCAATGGAAAATTCTTAAGGGTTTACATCAGAGTTTTCATTTGAGTGCAAAGAGTACTTACAAATGGCTTCTCGTTTGTTTGTAATGAAAACTTTAAAGAATATTATCAAAAGGTGTGAGGCTTGTCAGAAAAATAACCCAAAGACTGAAAAGCTTGCAAAATCTGGATTACAAAGAAGTGGGAAGTATCCTGGAGAGGACTGGGAAATTGATTTTACTCATATGCCAAAAGCTAATGGATATTCTTGCTTACAAGTTTGGGTAGATACTTTTACTGGATGGATTGAGGCTTTTCTCTGTCATAGTGAACAGGCTAAGGAGGTTATAAAGATTTTAATCCATGAAATTATCCCCAGGTTTGGGCTGCCACGGAGCCTTCAGAGTGACAATGGCTCAGCCTTTAAAGCTGCTGTAACTCAGGGGGTGTCTAAAGCTCTAGGAATAGAATATCACTTACACTGTTCCTGGAGATCCTTAGGGAAGGTTGAAAAAGCTAATGACATTATCAAAAGACATCTGCACAAATTAACTCAAGAGACGCAAGACAATTGGATTAAAGTCCTACCTATAGCTTTAATGAGGGCTCGAATTGCCCCCAGAAAGGAGGGACTGTCCCATTTGAATGTATTTATGGAAGGCCTTTCTTACACACAGACATTGTTATATACCCTGAAGCCTTGGAATTAACTAGTTATGTAACTCAGCTCTCAGCTTTTCAACAGGCATTAACAGAACTCTGGGAGATGACTCCTGACCCTGCCTCTGAGTCAAGCAAGCCTCTATTTGAGCCAGGAACTGAGGTCCTCATAAAAACTCTGGGGTCCCATCCCTCGAGCCCCTCTGGGAAGGCCCTTACCAGGTTATTCTTTCTTCTCCCACAGCTGTCAAAGTGCCAGGAACTGATTCATGGATACATCACACTCGAGTTAAGAGGTAGCACCCTGACCAAAACAAAGTGACATCTTTTTATGTCTTTATTTTGTATGCTCCGACTTTGTACTTTCCAGATGGGCCTGATAACCTGTGTGAGCTTACTTCTGCTGACTCCAAATATCCTGAGTCTGCCATTTGATCCTCAAGACAATGCCTTCCTGTCCTGGGCTCACTCCTACTCTGCATTACACAATCAGTCTAATTGCTGGGTCTGTGGAGCACTCCCCTCTTCATCAGTGGAAGGCTTCCCGTGGCGGACATCTCCACTTCAAGGAAAAGACTTTCTCCAAGTGTGTAAATACCTTCGACAACAATTACATGCGATGCCTCTTCTTCATCTGATGACATCTACCAACCCTAAAATGGACTGGTGCAACACTTGGTACTTTAACTATGGACATAATGTGACTTTTAATTTTGATTACACATTGTCTTGGTTCAATGACTATTTTGCTATGCATAAGGCAAATAGGTCTAGAGCTAATGGTTTCTTACCTGATGTTTATCAAATATGGGATGAGGTTATGTGGCTAACTCCTGAAAAAGGACTTTTAATATCTACTGCCCCTATATGCTGGGAACAAACAGAGCCATCCCCAAAAGTTAGCCAACAACTTAATTACAATGATTGGAAACAATTGGGATTTTTGCCTCAGGAAAGATGCAACGTAATCATTCCCATGTTTTCCAACCCCAGTTCAGGTTCTACCTTTGTCTGGTCAGGCACTAATTGGGACTGGGTATCTCAGTCACGCTGGCTTGCTCCAAACGGGACTTATTGGATATATGGCTCTTACCTATGGGCATGGCTTCCCCCTGGTTGGATAGGGAGATGCACCCTGGGTCTAGCCTTTATACCCGGCTTTATATTTTCAGAGCTCCCAGAAAAGCCTGCTAATTTACCCCACCTTAAAACTCGGTGGACAAGGTCTGTATTTCCCTGGTATGATTATTTGGCTGCAGTCTGTGTTCCCTCTTTGGGAACTACAGATGTTATGCTACGAGTGGATGCTTTGACTAATTTTACTCAACAGGCATTACAAGATTCTCAAAAGGCTATTTCAGCTCTTAATGCTGAATAAGCACAAATTAGAAAGGTGGTTTTACAAAACAGATTGGCTTTAGATATTCTGACAGCTGCACAAGGAGGAACATGTGCTATTATTCATACCCAGTGCTATACAATATACTTGATATAAACACGAATGTTACTCATTTTACTGAACACATGAACAAGATGATTGAGGCCATGGATATTCCTGAAGCCTCAATTGCCTCACTTTGGGAGACGTTAACTAGTTCCCCATGGTGGACAACTATCTTAATTACAATAATTCTGATTGTTTTGCTTTTACTGTTTGCTCCCTGCATCTGTAACTGTATAACTGGATTTGTTTCTAGCCGCATGAAAGCTTTCAAGCCAGAAATGGTTGCTCAAATTCCTGCTACTGCTGCAGCTGCCTCCAACTACTATTTGGGGCCCCTGGATCAGATATCCTCAATATGAGGATTAGGAGAATATGTTGCCTCATCAATTTAGGGACAACGCCCCTTCTCAGCTTGGAAGCAGTTATGGAACAAAAATGACACCCCTTTTCCCTAGGCAACATAATTCTCCTAAAAGAAAAGGGGGCAATGAGAGGGTAACAGGAAGGAAGGCCAGGGGTCTCCAAATGGAGGAAAGAATCTGGTGTCAGACATTTTATCTCTCTTAAGAAGCAGGAGGAAACAAATTTAAAAGGAGGTTTCTCTTAAAATTCTGTGTTGCCATAATGACACCTGGTTTCACTTGAAGTTAACCATTGCCTTTTCTTATGGAAATGTTTATCTTAAGCTATGCTAATGTACTATGCATTTACCCCAAACTCTGTCTTCAAGTCGGTTCTGCCTTTTGGGCTCAGAACCTACTTGATAAACCAGTATGTTATACTCCGATATTGTTCCTCTAATCTATGTAAATGAAACTATTTGTATGGTGCTTTGCCCTTCTTCAAGATTCAAGTTAATCCTTTTATGGCCCAAGATGAACCATTTGGAGCCAAGATTATCCCAAAATACATCCTATGGGTGAGGGGCCTGGTGCCATTCTAAGTTTTGAGACATTCCTTTCTTTCATTAACAGACTGCTGATGACTATATAACATCCAGCTAAAGACTAGCAGGGGGGTACTCTTTCTGCCCCCTTCTGATACCTATGTCAGAAGTTTTCTCTATCTCCTTTATACTTGAATAGAACTTTGTTACACAAAAGCTCTGAGCTATCAAGCCTCATCTCTGGCCCTGGATCGAATTCTTCTCCTCTGGGGGCCAAGAATCCCGGTCGTAATTCAACAACAACCATTCAACTCACCTAGGCCAGACGTCCTGGAATGCGAAGACAAGTGGGCCTTAGAAAGCATCTTTACGAACAAAGCTAGTGGAGGTGATAGAATTCCGGTTGATCTATTTCAAATCCTGAAAGATGATGCTGTGAAAATGCTGCACTCAATCAATATGCCAGCATGAAATGTTCCCTTGATATCTCTAATTTTCTTGAAGAGATCTCTAGTCTTTCCCATTCTGTTGTGTTCCTCTATTTCTTTGCATTGATCACTGAAGAAGGCTTTCTTATCTCTTCTTGCTATTCTTTGGAACTCTGCATTCAGATGCTTATATCTTTCCTTTTCTCCTTTGCTTTTCACCTCTTTTCTTTTCACAGCTATTTGTAAGGCCTCCCCAGACAGCCATTTTGCTTTTTTGCATATCTTTTCCATGGGGATGGTCTTGATCCCTGTCTCCTGTACAATGTCACGAACCTCATTCCATACTTCATCAGGCACTCTGTCTATCAGATCTAGGCCCTTAAATCTATTTCTCACTTCCACTGTATAATCATAAGGGATTTTATTTAGGTCATACCTGAATGGTCTAGTGGTTTTCCCTACTTTCCTCAATTTCAGTCTGAATTTGGCAATAAGGAGTTCATGATCTGAGCCACAGTCAGCTCCTGGTCTTGTTTTTGTTGACTGTATAGAGCTTCTCCATCTTTGGCTGCATAGAATATAATCAATCTGATTTCAGTGTTGACCATCTGGTGATGTCCATGTGTAGAGTCTTCTCTTGTGTTGTTGAAAGAGGTTGTTTGCTATGACCAGTGCATTTTCTTTGCAAAACTCTATTAGTCTTTGCCCTGCTTCATTCCACATTCCAAGGCCAAATTTGCCTGTTGCTCCAGGTGTTTCTTGATTTACTACTTTAGCATTACAGTTGCCTATAATGAAAAAGACATCTTTTTTGAGTGTTAGTTCTAAAAGGTCTTGTAGGTCTTCATAAAACTGTTCAGCTTTGACTCCTTCAGCATTACTGGTTGGGGCATAGACTTGGATAACTGTGATATTGAATGGTTTTCCTTGGAAACGAACAGAGATCATTCTGTCATTTTTGAGATTGCATCCAAGTACTGCATTTCAGACTCTTTTGTTGACCATGATGGCTACTCCATTTCTTCTCAGGGATTCCTGCCCACAGTAGTAGATATAATGGTCATCTGAGTTAAATTCACCCATTCCAGTCCATTTTAGTTCACTGATTCCTAGAATGTTGACGTTCACCCTTGCCATCTCTTGTTTGACCACTTCCAATTTGCCTTAATTCATAGACCTGACATTCCAGGTTCCTATACAATATTGCTCTTTACAGCATCGGCTCTTGCTTCTATCACCAGTCACATGCACAACTGGGTATTGTTTTTGCTTTG